>ML681993.1:20633223-20655634 GCA_007922195.1 Podocnemis expansa | reverse complement strand
ATGAGATTGATACACTATTGTCATTCTTCGTTGTGGAACATTGGATGAAGTGGTCTTTTTCCATGGATATATATTTTTATCCTTTTAGTAGTGTGACCTAGGATTCATCAACCCAGTAACTTTTAGTGTCTGCAAGTTAATATCATGAAATAAACTTCAGGAAACACAATACATTTGACTACTATACGGCTGGCAAAGACAAATCAAAACCAAGTGTTAGAATTTTAAAGCTTTACTTTAAAGCTTTACTTAAAGGTCTCCAGCAATTCCCATTAAAAGTTTTTACCTAAGCTTCCACTTATTAGTTTTAAGCACATTCAAACATAATAAATCATTAGCATTCCCAAAAACTTAATAATTAACCCCACACACCTGAGGCTGTCCTTGTGTGAATCAGTCACAGGTTTCTGGATGGCAGGCCCTTCTATCTACACCTGAAGAGCCTTCCAAATATGTTCACAAAGTAATCCATGTGACACAAACTTGCTACTTCCCTCTTCTATCCCAAACGTTACAATAACATGGCAGTCAAAAGTATTACATAGGTGAGCATATGGAAATAATTGTCAAGTAAAGGCAAAGGTTACAAAGAACGTCAAAACAAGATGTGGTTATGTGGTTTCAAGCAGTTAGTTTGACAGGATTCCTGACTGCCTGCTTTTCACCTCTGCAGATAAAAGGGGAAAGGGAGTCATGTCCACCAGGGGCATTGCTGGCACCTGGCACACAGGGCCCATGCCCTGAATCCCAGCGCCAGTGCCCCAGGTCCTGGTGGGGCCCCTGCTTCTCCCAGTCTCCGTCCAGAGATCCGGGGCCAGGTGGCTGCTTCCAGCCCCTTCCAAGGCCAGGCAGCCCCGCGGCCACGGCTGCCACTCCCTGCCCTGTCCTTTGCTGGGGGCATGGCTTGTGGTCGGGAGGCGGGGCCTGAGCCAGTGCCCCGGGTCCTTCCCTGGGGCAGCAACACTCCTGATGTCCTCCACTCTCCCTTCGAGCTCTCCCTCAGCTGAACAAGGTTACATAAAGAAAATATATTAGATGACTACTCCTAGATGTGAGTAAATAAGCAATAAGCAAAATAAC
This sequence comes from Podocnemis expansa, assembly GCA_007922195.1. Classification (NCBI taxonomy): domain Eukaryota; kingdom Metazoa; phylum Chordata; order Testudines; family Podocnemididae; genus Podocnemis; species Podocnemis expansa. Next base: position 20,654,554 of record ML681993.1, on the reverse strand, counting down.
TGATAATTCTTCTAGTACTTCCACTGACCTAGGCACTTGGCGGTTTGATAAAATGTTCTTCTTCATCATAGCATATAACTATGGACAAGTCTGATGGAAATGAACAACAGATTAATACATTCATGCCCAGTGAAGTGGGACAGCTTTCTGTCCAGACAAAAAATGAGTAACTTGTAATATATGAGTAACTAGGAGCACTAGAAAGTTTATATTCAGGACCAATGAGAATATCAGAACAAGTTTTAGACAGATTGCCTGCCACCTTCACAAGTAAGAGAGACACTCAGCTGAGGTAATATTATAGGTTTAATCAATTAATGTTACTCTACCAACCAATATCACCTCCACTTGACAATCTTGATTCAGCAAATTGCTTTTCATTCATGTGTTTATCTCAGTCAGGGACACCAGGTAAAGTGGTACATGAAGCAAAATTTACACTGCTATGTTTATTTACCTGATACAACTGCATAACTATATTAAACTAACTGTTCTTAGTCATTTAAAATTTAATTTGTCCCTGCATTCATTACATCCACACATACTGGCACACCCATGATCATTTGTGTGGTTGCTCTTCTTTCCTTTTGTTTATAATTTTTCCTATTATAAGAAAAGGAGAAAAAAAAGCCTTTCAGATTTTAAATTATATGTGGAAGAGTAACACTATGTTTTCTTGTGGTAGTACATGCAACTTTTAGCAACTAAAGCAACTATGCTTGCTTGTCCCACTTAATGAGAGGGCTGTTTTATTAATCCCTTTTTGTAGGTCATAGTCTCAATCCTCTGGACAGATAGCATTCTTTGAAGAATCAATATGGATCAATGTGGACATTTCAAACAAAGATGTACCAAAGAATAATACACAATGCAAATGGTTAACTACTGATTCACATTCTCAGAGCTGTAATTATATAATTAAATGTGTTGACTCAACAACATGGAACTAAACAAAAGCCACTTTATTGAAACAGTGTGGAAGGGAGAAAATACATTTCCAAATACTAAACGGAAGAAAAAGCTGACCTGGAAAGAAATGCTAGCCAGAATTCAACTGATACAAATCATCATTGCTCCCTCTGATTCATTATATTTCAAGTACTAGGAGTAACAGAAACAGATTTTTACATAACTATACAACAAAGTATGTGCCACTGAACTTGTGGCATGTACACACACGGTTGCTGTAGATATATTGTACACAAATAATGAGATTAAAAATTAAAGTCCCTGTTCTTAGGCCACTACTTCAAAATCATTTGGTAATATGGGGAATAATTGATAATCAAGAAACTAAATCAAAGGCTATGTCTACACTGGACACTTAAAGTGACTTAATAGGGCTTAACTTAACAAGCAACTCCATGGCCACATTTGAAGTTCATTAAGTTGACTTAAGCACTTGCTTTACTAAGTTGACTTAACAAAATGTGGCCATTAAAGTTGACTTAATAAAGTCGACTTAAGGCAGGAGAGCCATTTAAGTTAACTTTGCCAGGTCAACTTAAGCCAGGGGACCCATTTAAAGTCAACTTTATTAAGTCGACTTTAAATGGGTCCCCTTGTTTAAGTCAACTTTGTAAATTTGAGTTAAACAAATGGGGTCTCTATAATTTGACTCAATAAGGTTGACTTTAAGTCAGCTTTATTAAGTAGAATTAACTTAGCTCTCTAGTGTATATATAGTGCAAGAGCCTGTCCAAAGTGTTAACAATCTGTGATTAGAAATCCAGTGAAGGTAAAGCAAACAGAAGAGTGGCATACTTTTCTTTGAAGGTTCACTGAGAGTAGGATTCTTGTTTATCAAACTAGAGGCAAAAGCTGAGATTCCACAGGGAGGTTTTATCAAACAATCTGACACTCCCTAATTGAGGCAGCCAACTGGAACAGCATGTGACTTAGAAGAGCATGTACATAGCTTACTTAGTATACTAGTGTTCAACTTTCATTCTCAAAACACGAATGTTCAGCTGTAATTGAAGCACTCATCACAGGTTTGTTTAACTAGTTTGTTTTCAAATTCAAACTCTAGAGAATAATTTACAATGCTTGTGATGCTTATAAAGTGTTTATGTCAATGCTGATGTCCTTGAAGTGAATGGAGCTTTCTTTTCTGTTTAGTATAGCTAAGGGGTCAGCAACCCAAAAGGGAAGAAGAGCCATTCTTCCCACCCCCCCACCACAACTTTGTGAGCCGGAGCCGGCCCAGAAGCTGTGCTGTGATCCCTAGCGCTGGCAGGGTGTGTGCAGGTGGCACAGACTTCCTCCGTCCCTTCCTCCACTGGTGGGGCGGAGTAGTGCTGCCCCACCTACGCCCACCTGGCTGTCTCTTCCAAGAGTGAACAGGGAAGAGCTGTAATTTGTGGAGGCAGGGAATGGCACCTCCATGAAGTTCAGGCTGCTTCGACCCAGCCACCCCAAGCCTGAACAGAGGCCACCTTGCCCCCAGGCCGTTGATCAGGCCTGTTCAGGCTTGGAGTAGCCAGGTCAAAGCGGCATGAACTCTGCAGAGGGGCTGCTCCAGGGTCCCACCCCACAAGCCAGAGCTCTCCCCTGGCTGCTTTTGGGAGAGATGGCCAGCTGGGGGTAGGCAGGGCAGCACTGTTCCATCCCACCAGTGGAGGGAGGGACGGAGGGAGCACGCACTGCCTGCACACCCTGTTCCAGCGCTAGAGGCTGTGGTTCAGCTGTTAGGCCACTTCCAGCTCATGCAGTTGTGGTAGGAGGGTGTGGGTGACGCTAGCGCCCCAAAAGTGGAGTCCCCGGAGTACACCTGGCTCCCTGAAAAAGATTGCCAGAAAGCCAGAAAGGGATGGTCAGTGAGCCACAGGTGGCTCACGGAGCCTGCATTGCTGATCCTCAGTATAGCTCAAGACAATAAAAAGAATGAAAAATTACTGAAATCAGAAGTTCCTTTAGGTAATATTTTGACAGTAAAATCTTTATAATTCCCACTAACTAAGAGCAGACTAGCTTATTCAGTCTGCTCATTTTGAGTACTCTAAAAGTGCCTGAATCACTTTTTTTTTTTTTTTTTTTTGCAGTCTCCAGATATGTTCCTTGGAAACTACTGCACATCATTAGATATTTAATAAAGCAAAAGAATAGATTATTGCCATTATTTAATTTCTCAGTTAGCTTTGAGATGCATAGCATGGATTATTGATGATATTATTCCAGGATAATTTCAGTAGATCATATTCTCCTTTGGTGTAAACTGACATAGCCATATTCATTCCAATGTGTGTACATAAATTTATAGTAGCCATATTGTTTGGTGAAGAAAATATTAATTCCAATTTAGGTCTTAATCCAAATAGACATGGTTCTGACTTTAAGCAGTCATTCTAACAATTCTTAATTGTCTGCTGTGACCTTACTCGTCAAATGGCTAGAAGATGAAAATTTATCCCCATAGGAAATGTCAACTTGTATGTTTGTGTGCATGCATGCTGTCTGGCTTTGGAGAATCATTTGTTATTATTTTTCATATTAATAATATTTCATATTCACAGTAATCTATATGTGATATACCATGTTTGGTATTAATGGAAAGGTTGCAATTGGCTAGAAATGATTATATGCTGATTATGAAGGTGTCATATCTGTATTAGAAACTATGGATTGGTTTATTCTATTTGTGTTTCAAGTTATTGGATGCTGAGACACTCCTAGATCGGATGTACGCAAACCATTCTCTCCTTAAAGGCCCATTAAGGAAGCTTCCAGGTACAGTGAACCCTGAGAGAAACCTGTAGAGCCACTAGGACTTGGCCATATGACTCAACTCCATTTTGATTTCCAAAAATCTCCACATAGCATGAGGAATGCCAAAGGTGATAAAAGGCAGCAGCCCCAACCCCATTTTGTCTTCAGTCTCCAACCAATGTTCACCTCCGGAACTATGCTTCTGCTACCGAAAAAAGGACTGAGACCTACCCAGGGGCAGGGTGTCTACCAGAGGAATTGGCTTAACAGAGAACTCTACAGTGAGCTGAAAAACAAAAGGGAAACTTACAAGAAGCGGAAGCTTGGACAGATGACTAGGGAGGCATACAGAGATATTGCTCGGACATGCAGGTTAATATCAGAAAAGTCAAAGGGCAATTGGACTTGCAGCTAGCAGGGAATATGAAGGACAATAGGAAGGGGTTCTTCAAATATGTCAATAACAAGAAGTGGATCAGGAATGGTGTAGGACCCTAGCTGAATGGGGCAGGTGTCCTCATAGCAGAAGATTCAGAAAAGGCTGAAATACTCAATTTTTTTTTTTTACCTCAGTCTTCACAGGCAGAGTCAATGCCCAGGCTACTGCACTAGGCAACACACAATGGGGAGAAGGAGAACAAACCTCGGTGATTGAAGGTCTGGTTAGGGATGACTTAGAGAAGTTGGATGTGCACCAGCCTATGGAGTCGGACGAGCTGCATCAAAGGGTGCTGAGAAAGTTGGCTAATGTGATTGCACAGCCACTAGTCATTGTCTTTGACAACTTGTGGTGAACAGGGGAGCTCTCAGATGACTGAAAAAAGGCCAATATGTAGGGAAAAAGGAGGAACTGGGGAACTACAGACCAATCATCTTCACCTCAATCCCTGGAAAAATTGTGGATCAGGTCCTTAAATCATTTGGAGGAAAATAGAGTGATCAGGACAGGTTAGCATGGATTCATCAAGGGCAAATTGTGCCTGACCAACTTGAACTCCTTCTACGATGAGATGACTGGATATGAGGATGTGGGACTAACCATCAATGTGATATACCTCGACTTTAGCAAAAATTTTGATACGGTTTCCCACAGCATGCTTGTCAGCAAGTTAAGGAAGTATGGGCTGGATGCAAGGATCTTAAGGTGGATAGAAAGCTGGCTAGATCATCGGGCTCTGCAGGTAGGGATCAATGTCTCAATGTCTAGTTGGCAACCAGTAATTAGTGGAGTGCCCCAGGGGTCACTTCTGGGGCCAGTACTGGTCAAAAGCTTCATTAATGAGCTAGATGATTCGATAGATTGCATGCTCATTAAATTGCAGACAACACCAGGCTGGGGGGAATGGTAAACACGCTGGAGGGCAGGGGTAGGATTCAGTGAGACCCAGAGAAAATTGAAGCTTTGGGCCAAACAAAATGTCAAGAAGTTCAACAAGGACAAGTATCCTGCACTTAGGACGGATAAATCCCATGTACTATTACAGGCTGGAGACCGATCTGCTAAGTAGCAGGACTGTAGAAAATGACCTGGAGGTTACGGTGGATGGGAAGCTGCATATGAGTCAACAATGTGTTCTTGTTGCCAAAAAAGCCAATGGCATATTGGGCTGCATTAGTAGGAGTGTTGCCAGCACATTGAGGAATATGATTATTCCCCTCTATTCAGCGCTGGTGAGGCCGCATCTGGAATACTGTGTCCAGTTTTGGGCTCCCCACTACAAAAAAGGAATTTTACAAATTAGAAGGAATCCAGAGGAGGGCAACAAAAATGATTAGGGGGTTGGGGCACATGACTTATAAGGAAACACTGAAGGAACTAGGCTTATTTAGTCTTCAGAAAAGAAGACTGAGGGAGGATTTGATTGCAACCTTCAACTACTTGAAGGCGTGTTCCAAAGATGAGGGAGCTAGGCTGTTCTCAGTAGTAACAGAGGACCGAACAAAGAACAGTGGTTTCAAGCTGCAGCTGGGGCAGTCAGGGTTGAATATTAGGAGAAACTTTCTGACTAGGGGCTTGGTGATGCACTGGAATGGGTTACCTACGGAGATGATGGAATCACCTTCTTTGGAAACATTTAAAGGCCAGTTAGACAAAACAGTAACTGAGATAATTTAGTGGGAGTGGTTCTGCTTTCAGCAGTGGGTTGGACTAGATGACTGCATGAGGTCCCTTCCAACCCTGTGATTCTGTGACTAACCAGCAAACTCCAAATTCTTCAAGGACTTGCCTTCTCTGGACTCTGAATCATTTATATGTATGTGATTCACTTTGAACTTTTAATATCTCTCATTTTGTTTCTTTTCTTTTTATATTAAAATTTTAGTTGTTGTTACTAAAGGATTGGCTGGCAGCATGGTATTTTGAGTAAGATCCAAGCCTATATTATTCTGGCTGATTTGGCTGGCCCTTTCAAGTCAGGAGAACCTGTTTCTTTAATAAACCCAGTGGCTATGTGGGGACCGGAGGAGCTACCATAAATAAAGTGGATGTTTCTATTTTGTTATGCTTCGTTGTGACCAGTGTGGGGAATCAAAAACATGTTTTTTTTACTGACTAGGAGACTGGTTTAACTACCCCTCAGTGGTTTGGGAGTTTGTCCCCCTAGGTTTGCAGCTTGTCCTGAGTTTTGCACATTCAAGAGGTTATCCCGGGAGGCCTGGGGCACATTTTTTTTTTAATCTGACAAAAAAATATTAGTAAATGTTACTACTACTTCTGCAGTGACTCCTAGGATCTTCATTTCATATGTTTAATAGCCCCATTTTCCTTTATGAGCTATGCTCTTCTTCTGGACTATATATCCTATGATTCACCACTCTTGCACCCTAGTGTAGCAAATCACAGCAGTCCCCCAGTCACTGTACATCCTGGCAGATGTAGTCAGTCTGGGGAAACTGGCCCAGGGGCATTATTGGGAACATCAGGCAAATGAACTGCAGCTCCTATGATGTATAATAAAGATAATTTCAAGTTGAAATTTGATTTTCACCACATTGTTGTTGTTGTTGTTGTTGTTGTTTTGGGGTCTTCTGGATTTTTTTTAATGCAATTTTCACATTTTCCATGGAAAACAGACACTTTGCATTAAAAAAAAAAGTCTGGCAGCTTTTTGAGTATGAGGACCACTCTTTACGGTCAATATATATCATGGAACCCCAAATGATAATCGTTGTACTTTTAGTATTTATTGATTAAGAAAGTACCAGATAACAAAAAGCTAATGAATTCATTAATGCTTTTAAACAAATGTATATTGTATTAATCACAACAGTATCTACATGCATTTGAAGATAGTAATACATGTATATGCATGCAATATTATTTATTCAGTGTAAAGAAGGTATCAGTATTCACTTATTATACTGAGTCATTTAATGAGATGGGTGTTGCTATTTTGCAGCATTCAGAGATTAGAAGTTTAGCTGAAGTGATGAAAGTTTCAAACTTAGATTTGGTTCCACGTCTAGCTTGTTTCAGTATTTAGATTTCAATGCAACAAGTACAGAAAATCCACTTTCACAAATATAGAACACTTCTTCCTGCCCCACACAGTGTGAATCCTCATCCACTGGCAGACCTGGTCTAGGGTCAATGCAGTCACCAGGGCTGTCATAGCACATTGGACCCTGGCTACCTGTGGCAGTGAGGGATGGCTGCTCTGAGGATGCATGTTTGACTTGCCAGGGCCTGGAAAAATCTGGTTCCCTCCCTACCCGCACAGGATGGCCAGAAGGAAGATGTCTAGGCAGTGGCAACATGGGTCTGTGCAATACACCCAGGAGGTTTCACTGGTACTCGGGATAGCAGTGGGGGTGGGCACAGTGGTTCAGTGAGACATGCACCATCTCCCATAATCATCCTGTTACTTAAATCTCCCTAGTTTGGCCTCCTAGAGTCCAAGCCTTCCTCCCACAGAACTGCTGGTTTGTAGATTTGTTTCTCCTGTGTTGCATGATACAACTTTGAATGGCCCCAGTGATGCCCCCTACCACAGCCAGCATCCGGGGTCCATGTCTCCCCTGTTCCTCTCCTTTGGTCCACCACTGGTCCTGGACTGGAGTCAGACTGGTTCTGAGGAAGGGCCAGTGCATGGGGGACAGATAATTAGTTATGGGAAATGTTCTGTGTTATTTCTGCCCCACTATAATTTTGAGGTTGTCCCTTGTGAAGGTCAAAACATTGAACACTCTCCCTGTTGTCCTGGCTCACTGCTGCCTCTCCTCCCAGGGAGACTGCTCGCAGTTTTACACTTACACAAGGGGCTGCAGGGTGGGGTTTTGTTTGGCTCCTCTCTTCTTCTCCCAGCTGGCCACTCCTCTGCCTCCTGGTCCATCAGCGTGTCCAACATCAGCTCTATCTTCCCCTGCAGATGCAAGACTCTAGGAGTTGGGCCATCTTGGTGAAAGCAGGAACCCACTGCATGGAGTCAGGGGACACTTGCTGTCATTTGCCCCTGCCTAAAGCTGGGGAAGGATAATGCCTCTAATGGACCAGGAGCATCATGTGCACCTGATTGTCCACCCCTAGGGACACTTGAGCATATGCCTCCCTTCATACTCTTTCTGCTAGCTGGTAGTGCTGGGTCCTGCTCACACTGACAGCCATTGCTTGCCCTCCTCCTGCAGTGTGAATGGCCATCAGCCTCAGGTGACTCTTTGCTTGAAGAGTGAGGTTCTCCTGGGGGCTGTGAGACAGGGCAGTTGAGTCATTCTCATCTTGCAACATTTTCAGGGTGCAGTTCCAGGGATACCTGGCTGGGTAGTATATGCTAAGCAGCCTGATTTCTAGAACTTCTGTAAGCAGCCAGGGACCAGAGCCACAAGGGGTGGCACAGGGATTGACTGCAGATGATGGTACTGCAGAAGGGTAGTGGAGGATCTGGCTCCCACCTGCCTAGGAGTGGGGAAATATCCAGGGTGTGGCTGCTCACAGCAGGAAAATACAATTCATTTAGACTTCAGCCTTCTCCAACATGGATCACTGTCCGGCAGCAACTGGGACCGGGTGTATTTACAGACCTCTTGCAATAACTCCGCGGACCCCCAGGGCTCCCCAGACCACAGCTTGGGAACCACTAAAGCAGGTTCAAAAGGAAGAAACACATTCAAGGAGCTCAGAATTAAACAGTCATTCATACTACTAGAATACCAAAGGCCTAATAAATCAAATCATAGTGGTTTGTTTAGAGATTGATAAAATATTTTGAGCAACTAACATGGACAGAAAGACCACAAGGTTGGAAAACCTGGGTTTCAAGGTGTTTGTGGTGATGACAGGCACCCCTGAATCTAGATGTGCTAGATACTATATGTGCCCAATACACCTCCAAGAGTAGGTGCTGCTGGCAAAAATTAGGAAAATGCTGTTAGAATTGTGGAAGATATTCTGTTTTAGTGCACGCTCACAAAAAGTCATCACTAAGGACCTGATGAGAAGCTGTTCACATGATTAAACAATCAACATGCTAGCTGTTCCACCTTCAGTATGTGTCACTACTAGACCACATGACCTGCTGAAGGTGAGATTTTTTTCTTTATCCCTCCTTCTAAACACTTCAGTTTCCTTTCCCCGTGGAGTCCTAATTTACTGCTAATATGTTCTATAAACAGTGTGGGCCAGATACAGTCATGATGTGATGTAATTCCATCGACTTCAAGAGATTTCCTCCAGACATTTACTTTGGCCCACAAATAATAATCATCATCTTCATTATACCTATATTCTCAGTGATCGTAAAGTTCATCAGATGGATCTCAGCTTTATATGAAAGTTATTACAGAAAAACGATATTGTAAGGCTTCTAAAGCAATTTAAATTTCTAAAGACTTCTATTTTGCTTAAACTAGGAAAACTATGAGGCAATAACAGCTTTATTAATTTTCAGATTTCAAACATTCATTTAATTCTTTTGAATCAAATACCTTAGAATGTAACTGTGTATGAATCATGTCTTTTGCACTGATGAGATCATAGAATCATAGAAACTGAAAGGGACCATGAGAGATCATTGAATCCAGTCTCCTGAGGACCAACTACCCTCTTGAACCGTCTCTGATAGTTGCTTGTTTAATCTGCTCTAAAAACTTGCAATGACAGAGATTCTACAACCTGCCTAGGCAACTTACTCCAGTGGCAAATCACCCTGACAGTTACAAATATTTTCTTAATGTCCAGCTTAAACCTTCCTTGCCAGAATTTAAGCCCATTGCTTCTAATCCTTCAGTGACAAGAAATATATTAAGTGGCATATAATCAGATGATCTTGGCAAGCAACCTCAGCTCCTCTCTCCAGAGGACAGCAAAATCCAAAGTGGCTGTGGTTTCCTGACCCACCCCACATACAATAATCAGTTAGACCCTGAATATGTGTGGAAAAACAGCCAGCCACACCAAGAAAGAGAGAATTTTCAATACCACTTCACAGTGCCATCCCATCATGGCCTATGTACCATATCTAACTGTGAACATCTTTGATGTGTCAGAGGAAGGGGCAAAAAAACCCAAAACATTGAGACAGGGGGGAAATCCTATCTTGACCCCCTATAGTGACTGTCCAAAGCTGTGAAACTTGAAATTTTAGAAATATAACACATAAACCTGCTGGTCTCCACCACAAACAAAAGGGTGAATTCAAGAAAGCACCATCATATTAAATTTTCTGTCACAATGTGGGGAATAATCAACACTCTGGCACTGACATCGGATCTGATTCTCCAAACACTTACATATTTGCTTAATTTCACGCATATAAGTAGTTCAATTCAATATACTGAGGCAACTTAACATTCACTAAGTGACTCGTGCATCATTTTTTGTAGGATTGGAGCTATCGGTCCAAGTCTGGCAAATCATCTGCCTGTAAAACTCCTTTTGATTTCAATGGAAGTATCACATACAGAGAGCTTCCAGATAGGCTGTTGAAGAACGGATATTCTCTCTCATGTGAATTTAAAGCTTCACAGGATCCAAGTATCCAGGCCTTAATCAGGATGGCAAATATTAAAAATATGAACAACGTCTGTCCTTTGGCACATTTACTTCAGTAGAATGTTTCCCAGTAAGAGATTTAAACAGCAGTGGGTTAAAAGCATGGTCTGTGAAAGTATTCTTTTAAAGAAATGATACCAAAAATGTTCTTGTAGAAATCCTATAAACGTGTTGGCTCTAGCTACACTTAGAAGGTTACTTTTAATTAACTTAATTCAGATTAAATATTTCAGACTAATAATGGTTAATTCAAATTAAGTTAATTTGGACTAGCATGTCCCCACTAGAAACCCAAATTGAACTAGCATGTCCATGGACAGAACTTGGTAGTTTGACTTAGGAAGGGGGCACCATGGGAAGTATGGTGACATGGCCCCCCAGACGGGACACTCACCCAGCCAATCTGATAAAAATATGAACTGCCCTCAGCCCTTTGCCCATTCTGGCTGGCAAGAGGCAGAGTGAAGAGGTCATGGACTGAGCCCATTTCTTGCAGCTTGCCCCTGAGTTGCCCAGCATCTGTACCACACTGAGCAGTGCCCTTGTAACTTGCAGCACTCTCTTCTTTGACCCTGGCAGCACAGAGGCAGGCACCAGCACCACTACCATGCTGGCCCTGCCTGCTGCTGTGGCTATCCTGCTGCCCTCCATGCCTTGTCACTTCTGGGCAGGTGAAACAAGCAGCAACTGGTGGGAACAGATAGTCCTCAGCACATGGGACAACAAGCAGCGGATACAGAACCAGCAGATGAGGAAGAAGACCTTCCTGGAGCTGGTGCATGAGCTCACCCTGGTCCTGCCGCTCAGGGACACATGTCTGAGACCCACTCTCCCCATGAATAAGAGAGTGGCCATCACCCTCTGGAAGATGGCCACCCTAGAGTTCTACTAGTCCATCAGCCACCTATTTGGGATTGGGAAAGCCGCTGTGGGGACCACCCTCCTGCATGTCAGCAGGGCCATCAGCTAGGTCCTCCTAGTCTGGTTTATCACCCCAGGCAACCTGTAGGACACCCTGGATGACCTTGATGCTGTTGGATTCCCCAACTTCATGGGCATCCTGGACATGACACGCATGCCTGCTTGAGGCCCGGAACACCAAGCCATGGAGTACTGTACCTGCAAGGGCTACTACTTCGTGGTCCTGCAGGCCTTCATTGACCACTGGGGTATATTCAACAACATCTACATTGGCTGGCTGGGGAGGGTGCACGATGCCTACATCCTGAGGAACTCTGGCCTGTATAGGTACATGCAGCCGGGCACCTTCTTCACCTCACATGACATCACCCTTGGGGATGTGCAGATGCCCCTCCTCCTCATTGGGATGCCTCCTACCCACTGTTCCCATGGCTCATGAAACTATGCAAAGGCCACCTGGACTTCAGCAGGGAACTATTTTATAGACAACTAAACAGGTGACGCCAGGTGGTGGAGCATACCTTTGGGCAGCTCGAAGCCTGATGGAGGTCTCTCCTGACATGCCACCACCTTAGAGATGAGACCATCCCTGAGGTTGTCAGTGCCTGCATTATGGTGTGCAAACTGCGGGGGGTGAGGGTGCCCCACATCTGGGAAGCAGAAGTGGAATGCCACACTGAGAACTTCCACCAGCCTGAGACCATGCCCCAAACGGAGCAGGGCCAGAAGACAGTGGCTAACATCTGGGAGGCACTGACAGACCTGTTCGTCAGGGAGGAACACTGAGGGCTGGGCCCACTACCAGACACCCTCATCTCCCCCACACTGCCCATACCTGCACCCCCACATCTCCACCCACCCTCCCAGCCCCTCCACACGAGTCTTTTATTTCGAAACAACACTGGTTGTTTTGAAATAAAAAACTGAATGTCCACATGACTTTTTTCTTATTTCAAAATGACAGGCTCTGCCATTTCGAAATAAGAACCGTCATTTGAAAACAGCTTAAACCCCCATGATTTAGAAATAGCTGTTATTTCGAAATGGTTATTTCAAAATAAGGCCATTTGGACATGTTGTTTTGAAACAACACCATTATTTCAAAACAACTGTTTCGAAACAACATGTCCAAATGGCCTTATTTTGAAATAACCATTTCGAAATAACAGCTGTTTCGAAAGCAGGCTTTCCCTTAATTCGAATTAACTTATTTCAGAATAAGGACTTTATTTCTAAATAACTTATTTCAAAATAAGTTATTTTGAAATAATGATGTATGTGTGGACATAGTCCTATACAATAAAAACAATGAGACACAAGAGATTTGTTTAACAGGGTTTATTTACAAGGAAGGAGGGTGGATGGGGGCAGGGCAGGGGTTTGGGACATGGGGAGAACTCAGGACTTGGAGGAGTACAGTGAGCTTGGGGGAGAACTGGAGAGAACTCAGAACTTGGGGGAGAATGGGGGACTTCCTGGTCGGCTGACACTTGTCCCCTCCAGGTCCTCACACCATCTTCAGCCCCCTGACCAGGTGGATGAGGTCCTGGAGGAGGTCATCTCAGGTGTGGCGGTCACCCATCCTCCTCCACCTGGTGGTGGGTGATGAGATCCTTGGAGTGCGACATTGGGTGGCTGTGCAAGCTGCTGGACGAAAGCAGAGAGCAGGGTTAGTCCCATCAGCTTGCTTGTTAGTGCTGTGTGCAGCCTGACAGCAGCAAGCAGCTGTGCCCTGACTGTCCCCCTGCTTCCCAGTGTGTATACTATGAGACAAGACCTCCAAAGTATATGTGGCTGTGCTCTGCTGCCTGGGTCAGTTGCGGTGCCGACAGTGGCAAGAAGCAGTCAGCCCTACACTGAGCCTGGGATATCTCCCGAGGCCATGTGCCAGCAGTGTGGGCTACATACTGTCTGCCCTCAATGCTGCCACCTCTGGTTCTCCCCCACCACTCTGCTGACAGGCTCCTACCCTGCTCAGGTCTGTGCCCTCCTTGCCACATGGTTCCTGGACCCTCTGCTCCATATGAGTACCTCCGTGCCCCCCATCCCATCCACAAACCTTGACCGTCCCCAGGCCATGTTCCCCTGCACTGCCTGTGCCACAGGCAGGAGCAGGCCTGTTCACATGGAGGGAGGGAGGAAGCACTCACCAAGGGGTGTTGCCGATGTCTGGCATGATGTCTCCTCTCCAGTTCCTTCTTTGTGGAGGGCCTCCTACTCCTGCATCTCCAGAGAGTCTGGTCACTCCTCGGGGGCAGGGAAGAACTCTGGGCTGGTGGGTCTCACTGGTTTCCCCTCATGGCAGGTGGTGTTGCCCATGTCAATGGTGACTTCTTCCTGCAGGAAGTCCCCCTCCTGGGGGTCAGCCACAGAGGAGGGCTCTGCAAAGTTGACACTCCAATTTGGAAGGCCATTGGGCTCCTCATATAAGAAGGCATGCAGCTCGTCAAAATGGGGGCAGCTGGTGGCATGTGCTGCCCCCAGTGCCACCTCACCTCCCAGACTCTGGCATAGTCTTGGCAGAGGGCCTTTATCTTTATCCACACGTGCTCAGTGGTGCACCTTTGCAGACAGAGCCATGGCTCAGTCTGCGTATATTTTCCAGTTGCAGTCACTAGTCCACAACCAGGAAAGGATGTCCTCAGTCCCCCATAATAAGAGGAGGCTGAGGGCCTCCTGGTGGCTCCATACAGGAACCCTGCACCTGCCCTTGCTAGCGGTGGTGGCCTCTGCCATGCTGCAAAGGCCGCACAAAGCTGGTTCTTCAGGCATGATGTGCCTGTGAGGTTGGGGAGGGGAGGTGTCCAGGGGAGGCACTTCCTTCTTCCTGGTGTCACGCACCCTGGGAGGAAGAAGGGCAAACCAGGTTTAATTCAAATTAACATTTAGTTCTAATGTATGTGGTTCCATTGGGTAATTTGAACTAATAAGCTCGAATTAACCCTTAATTCAAAGTTAAGCGAGGTTTTATAACTTTGAAGTAAGCATTCATTAATTCAAACTGAGGAATTCCTTAGTTCAAAGTAATGAGAGGCAGTGTAACCATGCATTCATTTAGTTCAAATTAATCCTCATTAATTTGAACTAAATTGTAAGTGTAGACACAGCTCCTTTCTTAGTCTGGACAGCAGAGGCATAGAATGTAGGTACAGTGACAGGAAAAATAAATGGCTTAACAGGCAGGAACAAAATATTAATAATGCTTGGAGAGAGTCACTCATGGGGTGCCTCAGAAGCTGATGGTATAGATGCAATTTTTCAGTTTATTTTTTTGTATTCACAAAGCATAGTTATGAAACTCTTGCTACATATACAATGAACTTCTGTGTAATGAACTGGTGGATGGTTTATGGTGCCTACAGGCAAAGTTCCAAAGTATTTGAAGCTTCAGATTTATAGAGTCATTAGGTTTCCTGACTAGACCACCATGGTATCTGGGATTTGACATGTTAACTAGCTGTGATGGTTTACAGATAGTTAGCTATTTTATACAGTGATTGGTTTTGTGAGACAATGAGATATTATGGATTACCTAAGTATGCATTGCTGCAACTCCTTAAACTTCAGGCCCTTACTATGAAGTTACAACTTTAACTCAAACTGTAATCTTTGTCTTGCAGTCTTAAATGTCCATCCAGATATATTAATTGCATACCAGAACATGCTGTTTATAAAATGTCACAACTGGATATGATTAAACAGTCTAACAGTACAGACGTGTGTTTTGTGGATTTGCTTCTAAAGACCAATCTGCTCCAAGGAAAACTTATTCAAGCAACATGTTGCTGTAGATGAATAATATATGAAACAGAAACTTTAGGAAACAGCAGCCAAAACTGAAAGAACATTAACAAGGTCATAATGTGAAAATTACTTGGCAACAATGTAAACAGGTGGATCAAAGCAGCAAAGTTGCTGATACTCTGATAACTGACTAAAGGGAATTAAAGTGGGCTGAGGCTGTGCATGAGAAGAAAGGATAAATGAAGGGCCTAAAATAATGAATTTCAAACAACATCAAGGCCCACATTCTGAAATTTAGAGTGTCTGTACTCTTGGATTATATAATGTTTAGTAATCCATGAGTGGGTGGCTATAGTCATAATCCAAAACACTGGACTGCAGTATTGAAAGCTGATGAGTTTTAAGATGTTGTTGATCAATTTTGCATTGGAAAGAGGTAATTTCAGGCATTGTGGCTAACATATTCACATACCTTTTGTCTTTAGAAGTCTAACTAAAGACTAGACAAGATGACTTTTCTTCCTAAATGAGGTTAACCTAGATTACCTTTCACATCACTTCACAACCTATGATTCTATTGCAGGTGCTCTTGGAGAAAGAATAATTAGATTTGTTGTTGTTGTTCTTGTTGTTGTTGTCCATTTCAGTTTTTTTCTCCCCTCAAGGAAACTGTGTTACCTAAGAGAAGAGAAAAAAAAAATTATAAAGGTCTCAAATTTAGGTTCATTAGATGAACTTTTTTAAAAGTATGCTCATTCACACTTCTTTTTTCAAAAAAAAAAATCTCAATGAGTAGAAGAGAAATGAAATAAATAAATTAAAAAAAAATAGAGCAATTTGTTCAGGAACTAATCCTTATTTATACTAGTGTACTTATTTGTGTGCATTCAATGAAGAGTTGTAAGATTCATGCTCTGTAACCTCATCATTTTTGAGGGAACACTAGTCCAAAAGTAAGTGCCTATTAGGTATAAAATGTCACAAAATTAGAAGAGTGACATTTTATGTTCATATTGCATTACATAAATGACTTCACAAAGTGCAGGCTAAAGATATATCAGGCCCTACATGAATAAACTTCATCCAGTTCATTGTTTACTAATGCTTCAATTTCAACCTATCAGTTATTTGCAATGATTGGTCACTTATGTCACAGAAAGCCTGATTCTGAAACATTCATTCATATTCAATTAAATCTCACAACACAAAGAGTTCCATTAAAATTTACAGAACTGCTTGCGTGGTAAGAACTATTCAATATGAGTAAGGCTATCTGTACTTACTGTGGCACATAAAATACATATACTGCATCTTTCCCAGAATAAATAGCAGTGTAGGCTGTAAGGCACTACTTAGGCAAATGGAGAAAAGGATATGCTATTTTTAGCAGTGTATTGCCCTGCTGCCAGAGTCTCACCCTGCTATAGTGAAAGACTCCGGCATCAGGAAAAGTCTCTGACAGGTGACTTTTATATAGGTTCCTGATTTTTTTTTTCCTTCCATTCTATTAGCTCTATGAGTGACTAAGTGGTCAATTTATATTCATTTGATAGTGTAATCATAGTTTCTTTCATAAACTGCAAATAAATTATTTGACTGTATATGAGAACTGTAATATGAACACTTCAAATAGAATATTTGGGGGCACTCTGTAGAAAATCCAGGAGTTTCAAACTCTGAACTCCATGGATTTCTGCCTTCCATTCCAGGGCTATTCCAACAAAGTACATAGGCTGCACAAAGCTATTTAATTGGAGCATTGGGAATGACAAGTGAGAGACTATTAATTAATCATAGCATCTTAGGGCTAGAAAGGACTTCAAGGATCATCTAGTCTAGCCCCCCCACCCCCAACTAGATGTAGTATGTGTTTAAATCATCCAACACAGATGACTATCCAGCCTTTTTTGGAAAATCTGTGGCAAAGAAGCTTCCACAAACTCCCTAGGCACTCTGTTACATTGCCCTAATATTCCTATACTTAGGAAGTTTTTCATGAGTTTTCATATGAATTTCCCATGCTGTAATTTGCTCTTGCCCTGCCATCTGTGGCAAGAAAGAACAGTTTTTCTCCATCTTTTTTTATGGCAGCCTTTCAAATGTTTGAAGATCGCTTTCATGTCCTTTTTTTAAGTTCCTCTTTTCCAAACTAAACATGCCCAGTTCCTTCACTCTTTGCTCATATGGCTTGAATTTCATACCCTTCATCATCTGTTATTCACCTATAGATTCTTTCCAATTTCTCTACAACCTTTCTAGAGGTTGGTGACGCAAACTGAACACAATATTTCAGCTGATGCCTAACCAGTGCTGAGTAGAGTGGAATTACTGGCTGCTGTGACTTAAAGACTATGACTCAGTTAACACAACCTGAAACTGCATTTACTGAAAAAAAAAAAACAAGGAGTCGTGTGACACTTTAAGACTAACAGATTTATTTTTTGCATGAGCTTTTGTAGGAGAAAATCCCACTATGTCAGATGGCCACGAGACTCCTTGTTGTGGTTTGATTTATGTATGTATGTATGTATTTATTTATTTATTTGTGTTGGACTAGACTAACACGGCTATCCCTTTGGAAAATGCATTTACTGACTCATGCTGACTTGGTGATCTGCTATACTTCTCAAATCCAACTCAGAGGAGCTGCTACCACTTTTCCCTCATTCTGTATTTGTACATTTGTTTTTTCTTCCCTGTGTTTAGCACCTGACATGTCTTTCCTCAGTTTCATTTTGTTTTGTATAGCCAAGTTCTCCAATGATCCCTCTAGATTTTTTGCTCTAGTCACTTTGTGTCATCTGCAGACTTGACCAGTATACTCTCTATTCCAACATCCAAATAATTCATAATGAGGTTTGGCATCTCCAGATGCAAAACAGATCTCTGTGGAACCCCATTTGAGACCTACCTCCCATCCACTATCATTCCATTAATAATTACCCTATTAATTAAATATTAATTATAAATTTAACTAGGTTTCCAGCTCTGTGATCCATTAGTGGAGTGCAGAAAGATGTGCACCTTGACTGAAAATTTTCTGTTAAATCTCTGGCATTTCAGTTCTGTGAAACTGTTCTAGATATGCCTATAAGTCCCAGAGAGTTGGGGATTCCTGTTCCTAATCTAAGCGATGGAAAGAGTGGGCCTTACAGTTTTTTGTTTGTTTGTTTTTTTCTTTCATAATATTCATAAACAAGTAGGAGAAGACTTCAGTTTCCTTGGACGCTCAGTAGCAGACTTGAAAGTTGCCAGTATTCTACCAATAGCCTTCAGCAACAAAGTTCAGTTCACAGCTGGAAAACATATGCAAACTTGACACTATCTGACTGGATCTGAACAGAGAGGTGGAATGGCCAGCTTATTACAAAAAGTAATGGTTTCTCTTCTCTTATTCTTACCTTCTAATTGAAAAGCCTCCAAATATGGGTCCTTTGGGTACCATATGAGAAGGGGGGGGGACACTGGGACCAACACTGGATCAAATTCTTTTATTGTGAGAAAACCCAATTAAAACATGTCATCTTTTCTTATTCTTTTAAGAACTCTAAAACAGAAAACAAATAGACAAAAAAACACACAGCACAATATGAGTGTAATAATAACCCATAATCCTAACACTATAGTTAATCCCTTAATTAAAATTGGGTTGCAATCTGCACTATTAAACATTACTAAGTGCACTTACAAAACCATGGCTTGTTTGATTCAGATTCTTTTTGATTTGGGTTTAGGGTGCACCAGTCCTATCCCAGGTGGAATGTTTCACTCTTGTCCAGCAAGCTTGCCAGTGAATAGATTCATCACCGGGGAGGGAACCTTGGGTGATCAGTCCTCAGTTTGGCAGTTAAATTCATGCCTCTGCAGACCTCCACTTTTTGTTGGTTTCTTGGTAGTTTAATTCTGTTCCACAGCCCTACTTTCAGTTTCTAGAAGGTACCATTCCTTTGTTTTACCATATTTGGCACCTTTCAAGAAGCTATGCCACCACCTTATTGGTTCTTAGACTGGTTATTGTTTTCATTACTAACAGAACACTGTCATTCATTGTCTTCAGCCAATTGGAATTTTGTTGCTGGGCAGACATGGTTTTGCAATTTTGTTTGCAGTGAGCTACCTTTGCAAGGCTATCTCTGCAAAGCAATCCTTCTGCAAAAAGGAAATAACCTAAGCTATGCCTACATTTAGACTGTTTTGTTTGAATTGACTGAATTTGAACTAATCAAGTCCAAGTAATAATGATTAGTTCAAATTCATTCAATTTGAACTAACATAGCCACAGTAGAAAAAACAATTTGAACTAGCATGTCCATTGACAGGATTTGCTAGTTCAAATTGGAAGAGGGTCACCATGGGAAGTGTGGCAACATGGCCACCCGATCCCCTGCCAGTCTCCAGCCTCTGCAGCCCAGCGCAGAGAAAAGCATCCCCTGTCCCACTGAGAAGGTAGAAGCCTGGCAGGATGTTTTCCCCTGGCAGGGCTCCCTGGGGCCGGAGCACTTCCCCCCACACACACACACAAACAGCCCAGTGGGGGGAGGGAAGAAAGCATTCCCCCAGCCCCACACTGTCAGTGCAGGGCTGGGGGAATCCCTTCTCTCCATCTCCAGCTATGCTGGCTGGGGGAGTCCTTTCTCTCTGCCCCCACCATCTGGGGGAGAGGGGAATCCTTTCTCTACCCTGGCTCCCCTGCTGTCAGCACTGGGCAGGGGGAATCCCTTGGCTCTGCACTGACAATGCAGCGGGGCAGGGGAGAAGGGAAGTCTTTTCATGGCTCCCAACCCCCTCGCTGGCCACACTCGGGGAAGGGAACCCCTGTGCGCACCTATAGTGGTGCTTGGGCAAGGGATCCCCCTGTGTGGCCAGAACCACACTCCACAAGCTTAGGGAAGGGAACCCCCAATGCAGCGTGTGCTGGGGGTTCCCTTCTCCAAGCTCTTGGAGCATGGTTCTAGCCATGCGGGAGGGATCCCTTCCCAAAGCACTGCTCTAGGCATGTGCAGGGGATTCCCTTCACCAAGCTGAGGTAGGTCCCTTCTCCCAGCACAGCTCTAGACATCCACAGGGCTTCCCTTCCCCCAGCTGGGGAGCAGGGCTCTAGCCAGGTGCAAGGAGTCCCTTCCCCCAGCTCCAGGAGAGCTGTGCACTGGGGGATCCCTTCCCCCAGCCGGGCTCTAGGCATGTGCTGGAGTTTCCTTCCCTGAGCCAAGGGAGCTGCTGGAGGATCCCTTCTGTGACCTGGAGAAGCACGCCTCAAGCCCAGCCTAGAGGGTTAGGGGGCACCTTTCTTCCAGGGTGCTATGCACCCTGGGAGGAAGGGCAAACAGTGTTAGTTCAAACTAAGGACAGTTTGAATTAGCACAGCTAGACACTGTCAATTCGTAGTAGCCAGTTTGAATTGACAGTTGCTTCGAAGTTATGTTAGTTTTTATAACTTCGAAGCCTCCTCTCTTCAATTCAACCTAAGGAAAGCCTTAGGTTGAAATGGCAAAACAATGTGTGGGCCTGCCTTTTTTTAATTCAACCTAATGTTTATTAGGTTGAATTAAACTATGTGTGTAGACATACCCCCAGTGTCTATAGCAAAAATGTAGTTATCACAAAGCAAGAACAAAGCAAAAACAAACACCCTAGTTAAATTGCTTTTTGTTAAGATTTAACTTCTAATTACAGTTGGATTTCATTGACATAAATTACATCTTCCACCAACACTAATCAACTGTTGTGAATAGGCCTTATCTTCCTTAACTTCATTGTCTTTATCATTTGCCCTCCCAATTGTAATGCTTCTCATCCATCCTTGTGTACCTCCAAACCACAGTTTCCACTTTATGCAGCTGACAAAGTTGGTAGTAGCTCAAGAAGGTTTATGCCTGAAGAAATTTGTTAGCTTTTAAGATGCCACAGGACTCTCACTGTTTATTTATTATTATTATTATTATTATTATTATTATTATTATTATTATTATT
>ML681993.1:20535100-20633213 GCA_007922195.1 Podocnemis expansa | reverse complement strand
TTATTATTATTATTATTATTATTATTATTATTATTATTATTATTATTATTTTCAGTATCTCTGCACATCATTCCAAAGGAACCATCAACAATTGGCAATTTCTAAATTTACTGAAATGTGAAAAAATGTTTTGAGAGTCTCACAAAAAATAAAATAATAAAATAATTCAATATTTCTTATACTTATGATTGATATAAATAGATATGGAACTGGAGAGGGAATAGGAGAATAGATGAATTCCCTATTTAAAAAAAAACAGGAATATATATATGGGGGGGGGAGTGAGTGAGTGGATATCATAGTGGTTAAGAGCCGTGCCCTTTGATGCAAGAGACCAAAGTTCAAATCACGGTGGGTACCTGTCTACCTTCCCACTAGGGGTCCTTGGGCAAAAAGACCCCCTAATGCCTCAATTGCCTACCTCAAGTTTGAGAATGACATGAACTAGGAGAGTCATGCTGGCTTGGACGTCACCTGGATTAACAAGGTCCTTGCCAGATGCTGGGGAACCAGGACAATCTGATGATAAGTGGGCTACTGGAACAAACCATACAGGGATGAGACAAGAGAACCTGGAATTGATGTAATGCTACTACAACAGTAGACCTAATCAGAGGGGATATATGAAATGTATGAGGGAACTAGGGATGGACAAAAGACCTACATCCACACTAACTAAGAAACAGCGAGTTACCCAACACTTCAATATAGTAAAGAGGAAGCTGCTCTCACAAGTTGAGATAGACCAACTCCACAATTACATCCTGGACTCAAGAAGATGACCCAGAAGTACAACTAGATGTGCAGCCAACACCTGAAGCTGGAACTTCACTGCCACCCCCTCCATTACAGAGCACAGCAGCTGACATTAGGCATAAGATCATGGATAAAGTAGCTACATTCAACCCTTGAGACAGATTACCCAGGCTCATTGGAGAAGTACCATCAGATAGTATGCCAATAGAGCCCTAACAACAATTCCTACTATCACCATAACTCAAACCAATGAACTGGTATACGCTACAGCTTCTGTAACCCCGGAGATGCTTGGCTACATGATCAAGAAGAACAGCAGTACATACCCCCCCTGGAAAATGAGGTTGAAGGATAAGATCAAGGCAACTCAGAGAGAAGTTATTCAGCTGGTGGAACTACAGAAGGGTGCAGAGATTAAGGATAAGACTCGGCTACTGGGAAAATACAAGGGCCTGACTCCATCTGAAGCACTAGAGACTGCTAAACAAAGGCTCACAGCACTGGCCACCAGGCTAAGGAGATACACTAGAGAAGCAGAGGCCAAAAAGATAAATGCCCTGTTCTCCAAAGAACCATCCAAGGTGTATTCCCAACTGCAGTGCAACAACACAATAACAGCATAGCCACCAACAGCAGAAACTGAACAGTACTGGAAGAACATCTGGGAGAAAGAGAAACTCATAACACCAGTGCAAAGTGGCTGCAGGACCTGAGAAGAGACCACAGCAATCTCCCAGAACAGGAACCAGTCACCATCACAGTAGCAGAAATCCAACAGTGGGTCAAGAACATGAAGAGCTGGACAGCACCTGGCCCGGAAATGATGCACACCTACTGGCTAAAGAAACTAACAGCAGTGCATGAACACCGAGCAGCACAGATGAAACAGCTGCTAGCAGCAGGCTCCCACCCAGACTGGCTAACACAAGGAAGGACAGTGCTGATCATGAAAGACCCCCACAAGGGAACAGCACCGTCTAACTACCAGCCAATAACCTCCTCCCCACAACATGGAAAGTCCTATCAGGCATCATAGCCGCCAAGCTACAGGACCACATGGGCCAGTACCTGAGCACAGCTCAGAAGGGCATTGGGAACAACACCAGAGGCTCAAAACACCAGTTGCTCATAGACAGAGCAGTCGCCCAAGACTCAAGGTCTAGACAGACCAATCTGAGCACAGGAGCACAATTGACTACAGGAAAGCCTACAACTCAATGCCGCACACATGGATCTGTGAATGTCTGGCGCTATACAAAGTCAACAGGACACTAAGGACCTTACTCAAGAACTCAATGGGACTGTGGAAGACAACACTGGAAGTCAACTTAAGACAGCTTCCACAAGTGGCCATCAAGTGTGGCATATATCAAGGTGATGTGCTGTCCCCGCTGCTGTTCTGCATTGGCTTGAACCCCCTCAGCCAGATAATCACAAGGACTGGATATGGATACAAGTTCAAGAGTGGAACTACCATTAGCCACCTCCTCTACATAGGTGACATCAAGCTGTATGCTAAGAATGAACGAGACATTGACTCGCTAATCCACCTAACACGGATCTACAGTGAAGATATTGGGATGTCATTCGGACTGGAGAAGTGTGGCCGGATAGTAGTAAAGAGAGGGAAGGTAGTCAAGACTGATGGGGTGGAACTACCAGCAGGCCACATAGCAGACATACAGACCAGCTACAAGTACCTTGGCATCCCACAGTCACATGGGAACCACGATGAAGAGGCAAGGAAGACAGCAACATCCAAGTACCACCAAAGGATAAGAGAAGTCCTGAAGAGCCAGCTCAATGGGAAGAACAAGATCCATGCCATCAACAGGTATGCCCTGCCAGTCATCAGATATCCTGCCGGTATAGTGAGCTGGCCAAAGGAGGACATGGAAGCTGCCAATTTGAAGACCCAGAAGCTTCTCACAATGTATGGAGGTTTCCACCCCAAATCCAACACCCAGAGACTGTACACCAGCCAAAAAGAAAGCGGGCAGGGTTTGGTGAGTGTCAAAGCCACTGTCCTGGACAAAACCCAGAGCATCCAGGAGTACATCAGTAAGATGGCACCCAAACATGAGCTCCTGAGAGAATGCCTGAGGCAGCAGCAGCAGACATGGGAGGAAGATCAAGCAGAAGAAGTGCCATGGCAAGACAAGACCCTGCATTGGGATGTACCATCGACAGATAGCTGAGGTGGCTGACATTGGGAAATCCTACCAGTGGCTGGAAAGGGCTGGACTAAAAAGACAGCACTGTGGCACTGATCATAGCAGCACAAGAAGAGGCACTGAGCACCAGATCCATTGAAGCAGGGGTCTACCACACTAGACAGGACCCAAGGTGCAGACTGTGCAGAGAGGCCTCAGAGACAGTCCAACACATAGTGGCAGGATGTAAGATGCAGGCAGGAACAGCATACATTGAATGGCACAACCAAGTAGCTGGCATTGTGTACAGGAACATCTGCACAGTGTATGGGCTAGACCCTCCCAAGACCAGATGGGAGATTCCACAGAAGGTTGTGGAGAATAACAGGGCTAAGATTCTGTGGGACTTCCAGATCCAGATGGACAGGCAGGTACTGGCCAATCAGCCAGACATCGTGGTAATAGACAAGGACCAGAAGACAGTGGTGGTGATAAATGTAGCAGTGCCAAGTGACAGCAACATCAAGAAGAAGGAGTATGAGATGCTGGAGGAGTACCAGGGCCTGAAAGAGGAACAAGAGAGGATGTGGACAGTGAAGGCTAAAGTGGTCCCAGTGGTGGTAGGAGCACTCAAGGCTGCGACTCCTAAGCTGGGAGAGTGGCTCCAACAGATCCCAGGAACAACATCAGAGCTCTCTGTCCAGAAGAGTGCAGTGCTTGGAACAGCTAAGATACTGCGCAGAACCCTCAAACTCCCAGGCCTCTGGTAGAGGACCCAAGGTTGAGGAAGACACATACCACCCATAGGGGTGAGAGGGGAATATATAGATATAGATATAGATATAGATATAATGTTAAAAAAATTGAATTGAGATATGGCAGTCTCCATTACATTAAAAAAAAATCAAACAAATTATTCCAAATATGTGACTTTGCAGTGAAAGGATGTAGGAACATAAACCCCAACTAAAACAGGAAATGGTCCAAAGAAGTTTATTCCCCCCTCCCACCGTGAGTTAAACATCTATTTGTTAAAACTGGTAAAAATTCCCAGAGAAAATGAAGAGACCCTGGTTCTTTACTCTTTTATTCCTTGTGTAATTATGTACACCTATTTAAAAATGCATTTAAATGCTACTCATCTGATTTACAATTATATGTATAGCCACACATGGTGCAAAGAAGTACAGAACTAGGCTCAAAATATGATTTTGGCATTTTCAATAGACTCTGATGATCCTGTAACAGAATTCAGCTTTGTAGATCCTAAACTATTTACCAAAAAGGGACCCCTGCACTGAATGGAATTAATGTGAAATTGTAGAAATATATTGCATGTGTGATTTGAAATCCCATTTCACGCGTAATAAAACTTGTACATATCTGTTACATTTCTTCAGCAAAAAGAGATTAAAATTAGACCCATATTTAGAGAAGATGTAGCAATCGATCCTCATAATCACAGACTAGTATTGGTTTTGCCGGAGGCTGCAAAGCTCATTGAGCAAGCTGTGCTCAGTTTTACATTCCACACATTAATAGAGGTTGGGAAGTTTTGATTTCACTGTGAAGATTCCACTACCATAGCAATCCTGAGGTTTACACATCTCATTTTACAAAAGCACTGACATATTTCACTATACACTTTGTCAAACTGTCTGAGTTCCAAGTCAATGTTTTTCACATCATGCATACTATTCTGTTTTGTACTAACTCGCTCCATATCTGTTGTTCACCATCATCATGTTGGGGATATTCAAAATGCATCCTTGGTGTTTTTTAAAGCTTTGTTTAACTGAGTTCTTTAGGCAATGTTCTAGGTTTATTTTTCACCTACAGTCAATCTTGCAAAAAACAAAACATGCTGGCAGGTAGTGATTACAGAATCTCTATGTATCTATGCAAGAGGGATTACCCACATTAATGACTGGTAGTAGGAATTTGAAGAATCAGGTGTTACGGAATTCTCTCGAAACTTCTTCACACTTAATTGTAAATAACAAGTTTTAGTATGAAATCCTTGTTTCCCTGAAATCAGTGGGAGCATTACCATAGACTTCATTGGAGCCAAGCTTTCATATCAAATCTTTAAAAATTTTATATTATCCTTGCAGGACAAAAACTTATTTTTTTAGAGAAAGCGAAGACCCACAAGCACTATGAATTTATACATGAATTATACACACGTGCATATTCCATATCCTAACTAAGTTAAATAAGGTTCATTTTGAAAAATCAAGGACAAAATCCAGTTAAGAGAAGCCAGAATTAAAGTTGCCTTTGCAACCATAATTCTGGCCATTTGTATATTTACATTTTGATTGTGACATTGCCCGGGATAGAATTCAAACTGTTTAAAGCTGGTTCCTCTGAGTTCTTCAATCTGGGTTGCCTTTTGCATTGCTTCCCTTAAGAGCAATCACTCCTGATCTGGTCACACACAGCCTCTAGCATTTAAATCACTCTGGCTATGTCCACACATTCAAGCTTAATTTGATTTAAGTTAAACTGAAATAAGTTAATTTGAAATAAACTCATTAAATCAATTTAACAAATCAAAATAAGCAAAAACACCAAATTAACATAGTAAGTCCAGCCACAGGACCAATATATAGAAAAAGGAAGGCACCCTGGGAAGGAGAAGAGCAAAAGTGTTAAATCAAAATAATGGTTATTTCAAAATAAAACATCCGAATGGCGCTATTTTGAAACAACCTTTTCGATTTAATGGCTATTTCGACTGCCTAGTAAGTTTTACCATTTTGAAATAAGGTTTGTTGTTTCAAAATAATGGGTCTCATCATTTTGAAATAATAAAACATTGCCTGGGTGTGATTTTTTTTAAAAATCGAAACAACGGTTATTGTTTCAATTTAAAAGCAACATGTGGACATAGCCTCTTAGCTGTATTGTATGATTGTTATAATCATCCACCTGTGAATTACACTGCAGGGCAACACCAGAAAACTGTCACTCCTAGACTTTCCCCTAGAAATATGAGTCTTGTACTGCACAGCACAGTACAAGCTCATATAAAGACCATCAATTCATTAGTAAAAAATGACATGCAAAAATCCTCAGAGCCCAAATGAACTCCAAAAACTTCACTCCAAGCACACTGGTTTAGCTAAAACAACAAAACAAGTTTAATGAAACCCAAAAGAGGGATTTAATTGATTGCAAATAATGAAGCATATCAGAATTTGGTTACAAAGGAATAAAAGGTGAAACACAACTAATACTTAACAAGTTAAATAAATTCAAAGCAAAAGTGTCTCTCGTCATATACTTCAGGAGTCTTACACTCAGGACCCTTCTCACAGCTGAGTATCACTTTCTTGACCTTGGTGTGTTTGATGCAGAGGGCAAAAAGTAAATGGGGTCTCTTATTAGGGTGCCTGTTCCTCTTTCACAGAGTAGATTTTTATCATTTTATGTACAGTGTTGCCACATACATTTTATCATGACAATAATGCTCATCAAATTGTGAGCTTTTAAATCATATTTCACAGGGAATCCTTTGTACAAAGTTTATCATGGTTTTGTAAAAGGGGTGAAAGTAAAGGTACAAGACACCATAAAGACAGTGTATAACTACAATCGCATACTTTTTTTATCATTCCTTGAACAATGTTGATATTTCAAATTTTTATCCTTAGTTTAAATAAAGTCACCTATTGAAACATTGAAATTTCCTGTAGGAAGGAAATTGTTTTTTATTGTTGCTGTTGTTTGGCAATAATCACAATAAGAAACATATGTGATGGGGTTATCATCATATAAATATATATTTAGTCTAGAATTTAGAAGTAGGACCCTGCATTTCAACTGCCTAAACCCTGGGACTAAACCTGGCTGACTCCTCAGAAATTAAACACACGTTTTTCTAGCTCTGCAGATATGTGGGTACTCTGGAATTTAGTCTGTGTCTTGAGAATTTAGACACAGGTCCCAGTCAAGTTAAGGCAAATCCCTTATGTTGCACTGTCTTGAAATTCTGAATTTTAAACAGATTTATTCATATTGTACCATAAGGCAGTATCAAGTAGTATAAAGTAGAATGAAGTATGTTTCATACACAATTGAACCACTAAATATTATTTTAGACTGAATATCTGTAACCATACTATGTGTACAAAACGTATAATTATGCAGCAAGAGTTGCTTAGCCTCAGCTATTTCAACAGTTGAAGAAGCAAAGTGTTAGTTCTTTGCATATTGAAAAGTTTTTTTCTTCTTAAGAAAATGATTTGTATTTAAAAGGCATTTCATTTGCATCATAATTAGTTGTGCAGTATACACACATTTTCACCGATCAGATCATGCCTTGTACTATGCTGCAAAAGTTGCTTAAGAAGGAACTGTTGATAGTGAATACATTTTTAGACAAAGCCCAACTTGCACAATATATCCCAAGTAGTAAGACACTAGGGAAATTCAAAGCTTTAATATGTTTACACTTATGCCATTATGTGATCACTTCATTTGCTGTATTGATTTTTCATGTATGCTTTCTTTTATTAGCTTCAATTGGCGTTGAAGTCTTGGGGTGATGCTCTCTTTTACCATAGATGAACTCACATGTCAATATGCAGTTGATATATTTTACATGTTCATGTCACAGACATACACAAAACTCTGGTAAAGCACTCCAGAATGCATATGACCTTCAAATATCCTGAGTCTGAATGAAGTGCCAGCACTGTCCTGGGCTGGGTTTTTTTAGGCACACCTTCAGAGAACACATCTTCTGTCTTGCATCCCCTTACGAGAAATGGAACTAAACACTGGACCTAAACCTGGCTGACCCCTCAGAACTTAAATACATGCTTTTCCAAGCTCTGCAGCTATGTAGGTGCTCTGAGCTTACAATTTAACTCTTCTGGGGCATGTGTCATTTGAAAGCAAGCTGTCACACACACTTTGCACAGGATTCAAAATAGAAATATGCTTTACTTAGCACAAGGAACACACAGCTCTAGCCAAAATAATACATAAATCTATATGTCTTTCCTTGTGTAGGATTTCTCAATACTTTAGACTTGTCTATGGAGCTTGGGTAGAGCCCTATAAAAGTGTCCAGGACCTATTTCCTGGAATTCATGATTTCTCTCAGAAACATGGCGCCTTTCTTCTTCTCTAGGTTAGCCAAAACAGCAAGAGTCCTGGGGCACCTTACAGGCTAACAGATTTCTTTGGGGATAAGCTTTTGTGGGCTCCAACCCACTTTGTCAGATTCATGAAGTGGAAACTACAGTTGAGAGGTATATATATACATGCCAGAGTGGAGGAGGGCAAGTGTTAGCAAAGACAGTTCAGAGCAGATGGGGCCCATTCACACCAGTTGATCAAAGGGAGAGAATGTGTGAACAGGTCAGCCAACTTTCTTTGACCTTGGCTGGTCTCTCAGAACTTGATATATAAATATACATGAATAGGGCAATATCTTTGGCTGGTGGAAATTGGCCTGATTCCACTGAAATCACTGGAGTTGCACTTAATTTTGCCACTTAAGCATTTGACAGAAAGTATGGGGCTGGGTATTGACCTCCCTCCCTTAGGTCAAACTCCAGTGAATTCAGTGGAAGTTTGGCAGGACCGTAGTCTGTGAGTGTAAAAACTAGACAGCAGACTGGACCATGGCATGATAATGCCAGGGCCAGTCTGCAGCAGAGTCAGTCTCCTGGCAACCCGGTGAGAGAGCTGAACCTAATAAAAGCCGGCTGAAGCAGCAGCAATCCAGAGACTGTTCAACACATTCTTATCCTGTGGCTGTGTGTGTCACCACATACAATCCTCAAGTCAGACCTCTGCAAAAGATCATTAAGGACCTACAGCCTATTCTAAAAGATGATCCCTCTCTCTCTCAAGCATTAGGAGACAGACCACTCCTTGCTTATAGGCAGCCCCCTAACCTTAAACAGATACTCACCAGCAACTACAGATCTAACAACAAGAACATTGAAGCAGGCACACACCCTTGCAAAAAACCACGCTGCCAAGTCTGCCCACCTATCTACACAACAGACACACCATCATAGGTCCTAATCAAGCCTGCTACTCCATCAAAGGCTCATTTACCTGCTCATCTACTAATGTGGTCTGTGCCATCATGTGCAAGA
The DNA here is from genome assembly GCA_007922195.1 of Podocnemis expansa. NCBI lineage: Eukaryota > Metazoa > Chordata > Testudines > Podocnemididae > Podocnemis > Podocnemis expansa. The sequence goes on along the minus strand of ML681993.1, from coordinate 20,624,182 downwards.
AATGCCCCAACACCTTATATATTGGACAAACAGGACGATCGCTCCGTAAGAGACTGAATGAGCACAGAGCTGATATCAGAAATCAAAGAACAAAGAAACCAGTTGCTGAGCACTTCCATCTTCCTAATCACTTGATGATGGATTTGTTAACGACTGTCATTAGAGATGTACCTGGGACATCAAGACTCCAAAGAGAAACAGCTGAACTCGAATTAATATGCAAGCTAAATTCTGTGAAAGCAGGACTTAATCGAGATTATGGGTTCTTTTCAAATTACAAAGGATAATTTGACTTCTTTAAGCCTGTAAACTGCTCTGATTTGCTGTTACTTTATGACCTGATCCTATGTTTTACACCTCCTTGCATTTAGTTTCATTCCTTTCTGTAAGTTCACCCATCTTCAAAGCATCTGAGGAAGTGGGATCTTCTCCCACGAAAGCTCATGCAAAAAATAAATCTGTTAGTCTTAAAGTGCCACACAACTGCTTGTTGTTTTTTTACAGGCCTTATTTCTGCCTTCACTGTCTCTCATTTTTGCCTCTCCACCTGCTCAGGTCTGTAACTGTTTAAGCACACAATTCCTACTGACCTCTGACTCTTTGCTCAAAACCCAGGATGTGTCTTCTGACTGTAACTCTAGTTAATCCTTTGGCTTAGTTTCTGGTCTCTAACTCCTGGCTGTGACCTTGGGCTTGTCTTCTGAAGCTGCCCTTTCTTAATCCAGCTTTATCTGGTAGGCTGTACTCCCGATCCAACCACTAGGACATACTTCCCACAACTCAGTCACTGACAGTTTGAGCAAACCAAAAGATTATACAAGGGTGACTAAGTAACTTAGTTGCACTTAAGATGGATTCTGCAGAAGCAGCCATGTCTCTGCTGGACATTATGGGCATTCTGCAGACTCTAACAAGCTAGTTTGTGGTTTGTAGTTTGAAAATGCAGCCCTAGAGACTTGAGCCAACTCATCTATAATTGTTCTCCTGGCTTTTAGAGAGCTGGCAATTCTAGTGATGGGTAGGTTGGGATTGTAACTATTTCCATTATTTCATGATCCAGTGCTGACTCCTGTTTATGCTTTGGCCCTGGTTGTTTTCCACTGGCTAGACCTGAGTAGGACTTATTATTAGTCTGCTAAATGGGGATACCAGAGCCTGGGGCTCTCCCCTTCTGAAGACTTGCAGCACCTTGATAACACATTTTAAGAGTTTCTCCAAGCCATAGCAATTTTGTACAAAGATCTGATCTATACATAATCTACCAAGAATGTGCTTCACTGGCTAAGTCAGGGAAACAGGTCAGTTGTCAAGTTTGCGGCAGAGTTCTTGTGCCTGACTGCAGACACTGACTATAATGAGATGGCACAATGCTGCTATTTTCAATCCTGCCTAAGAAAGGAAATCAAGAATGAGCTGGCATGAATGGCAACTGACCTGGACACCTTGGTTAAGATCTCTATATGTATAGATGACTGCCTGACCAAATGTTGCCTGGAGAAAGTCAAGTTACTGACTTCCTTCCATGTTCTCAGCACAGAAGCCCAGGGTGATCAGCCAAGTTTGGCTTTACCTCTCTGATACAGTGAAAAGGTGGTATTGGGTACTGAGCCTATGCTTATATGGTGGGGGTTTTGGACACTATAGCATGGGGTGCTCCATTAAAAACAGAGCCAGAAAGACTCCAGGTTTAGATCTGAGAAGGGGTGTAGGCTGAGCCTGTGTTCTTCTTAGTCCATGATGTTGTACCTCTCCCTGAGTACACACACCCTCACAATGGATGGACATTCCAGCACTATCTAATTTGCCATCTGGCTAGAAAATTCCAACTTCTCAAGGTCAAACTGAGGGCACTTAGGCTATGTCTTTACCTAAAATCTTAGTTTGAAAGTTAGTTCAAACTAAGCACATTTTTTGAAGTCAAATGTTTAGTTTGAACTACCTGCACTTTTTTAGTTTTGCCTAGTTTGAACTAAATAACACAATTAGTTTATACTAACTGCTAGTTCAAACTTATTTACTTCAAACTAGCATATCTCCATTGCCCTGGTTCCAACAAAAATGCAAATTAGTTTGAACTAAGCAGTTAGTTTGGACTAACCAGCTTAACTAACTAGTTTGAACTAAGCTTTGTCTCGTGTAGACAGGGTTCAAATTAGTTCTAACTAAACTTGCTTAGTCTGAACTACTTTGCTTGCGTAGACATAGCCACAGAGACAGGAAGATGTGGCAATATAGTAGACTTAGACCTTTGCCCAGGTTCACAACATTCCAACTCAGAAAAAAAAAATCATCCTGATTTGGAAAATTTATTGATGAATCTCTCCTTTCCTCTATTCTGATTACCCATCAAACAGCAGTCTTGATAACTACTGTGCTCCAGCTTCAGCAGGATGTTCTACAATTCGTCCTACTATCTCTACACCTCACTACCTCCTAACCCTCAGCATTCCCTGGTTTATTCATAATATTTTAAATTATTATTATTTTCTAAAGAGAAAAAACATATTGACATTTATCAGATTTCAGCAGATAGTTTTAAATTATTAGGTTTTTTGTTAGAATCATAGAAGTAGTAAAGAAAATATCCCAGTATTTTAGCTTATAGTGAGAGGGTCTTTATTTATAATCCTGCAATTAGATGTTTAGTCTCTCAGAATATCAGAGATAAAGAATGTAAGACTAAATTGAAAAGGCATGGCTTCATTCACACAGTCTCCAGTCTCAGTTTTCCAATCTGTATTGATTTTGGTGGAATTATGCTAATGAAAAACTGGTATAACAGTTTGAAGAATGAGGTCCATAGCTTTATAGCACTTTACCACAGCTACAAAGCAATAACAATTCAAGCTAAAGGTTAATCTTCAGATTGAAATGAGTGAACCTCCCATCTGACTAAGCATTCTCTTAGTGCAAGACTAGAGATGAAAGGAGCAAGCTGCCTTTCATTATGTCTTTAAGTATCCTTGCTTACCTCAGTAACAACCTAGTAATCCTATATATGTTTAAAGTCTATTCTAATCTATGATGACTGCCAAGGACCCCAAAGAGTTTTTGTGATACCTGTAGATTGCTGTACAGCACAAACACCTTTGCTATGCTACTGTGCCCCCATTTCTTAACTGGGTATTACAGAAGCTATATACCACTGAAAAATACCCCTGGCATAATTTTCTTTGACTAGTATGGTAACTTTTTGGAACAATTCAAGGTGGATCTGACCTTGTTCTAAATCACAGTAAGGGGTAATTTGAGACCCAACAACCTCCAGACTCCTGGGACAGAATTTGAGAGCACAAAAGCACTGCTCTGATACCCCCAGGGACATAGTATATTGGATTTTAACAAAGAATAATATTGCATCACTTTGTACTCTGAATATGTCTACAGGGTGATAAGAAACTGTGGCTGATCCAGGTCAACTGGCTGGGACTTGTCAAAAAAACAACAAGGAGTTGTGTGGCACTTTAAGATTAACAGATTTATTTTTTGCATGAGCTTTCGTGGGACAAGATCCCACTTCCTCAGATGCTTCGAAGATGGGTGTCTCTGACTCCAGGGCTGAAAAAATTCTCTGCTGGTGCTGAGGCTTAAGGTAGAACATGAGGTCCTGGACCCATCACCTTTTTGGGGGCCCAGAGCCTGGGCAGGAGCCTGATCCTGAATGTCAACACAACAAGTGTTAGCCTCACAGCCTAAGTCCACTGATCTGCCATAGGACTTTTATCCCTATGTAGATTGAGGCCTTGTGTATTTTAGTGCTGATTTTACTAGACTGCAAGACTGTTAGAGTGATTTAACTTTGAGTCCTTTCAATTTGGGGGTGGAAGGGTTGTCCTGACTTTTCAAGGATCATGTATTTATGAAGAAATAAGGCTAAGAAAAATCTACCTCACATCCTATTTTCCATAAAATGTATCATTCTGCATATGTTTGGCTTTCATGAAACTTTCACACTGAAGCTTTTTCATTGTTTTATTATTGGGTAAATTTAGTGATTGTTTTTATTTATTGGCTTCTCTAGCCAGAATAGGAACCTCATCATACTGAGTTTGTCTACAAACACAAAGTAAGGGACAGTTCCTGCCCCAGTCTAAATAGATGAATCAGACATATCTCCACAGAAACTGTTAATCATTTTGTCAGCTGCTAATGCAATCTTTGCCCATTCAGCTGTCTTGAATTCTGTCTCCAGTTCTGTCCAAAGAACAGTTAAAAGAAACAACTACACTGAAATCTACAGTTAGGAACATCTCAATGGGTAAATCACTGTCTGAAGAGACTAATTTAAAGAATGCCAAAGTTTCTAGCACATTTTTTTTTCCATTCTATAGTTAAAGACCACTCTATCAGGTAATCAGTTTCCACTGTTTCTCTGGATATTCCCTCCTACACAGGCCTCATTGTACCACTCTAGAGAAGAAAATAAATGAAGTTCAGTATTATAAATTCTGTTGCCTTTTTTTCATCAGTTTTATATGAATCCAAATGTTTCAGCTGGAAAATTGATTTGTAGACTTAAGCTTCCACATTTGCTCTGGTCTAATTCCCAAACAAACTGCTTACAAGAAAATCCACTTAAAGGACACATTAATTATTCTATGACAGAAAGTCTATGGGAGTTCTTTACAAATCACAAAAGAAAAATCTCATAGAACAGAGGTTGGTTTGTGGTTGCTGCCAAGTTCCACATGGGTCACTGTGTTAGTCTAGTTCAGCAAAACAAGCCAGGAAACCCATAGCACTTCAAGACTAACAAATTTATTTATCATATGAGCTTTTGTGGGAGAAAATCCCACTTCATCAGATGGAAGGAAAACAAATGCAGAGAAGTGTAAGTCATGGTATCAAGTCATACATGCCAATTTGACTGTGTAAAAGCAGGAAAAGAATCCATAGCCAGGATTTAATCCTGCTTTCACAGAGTCAAATTTTCAGGTGTGACCTGGTCCCATGTCTTACGCTTCCCTATATTTATTTTCCTCCCATTCTGTAAGTTGCCCCATCTTCAAAGCATCTGATGAAGTGGGATTTTCACCTATGAAAGCTCATGCAATAAATACATTTGTTAGTCTTTAAGGCTATTTTCACACACAGGGGGTTATTTCAATACAAGTTGTCTCGATACAAGTTGTATCGAAATAGCATCTTATTTCGAAATAATTTGAATTAACAGTTTGTTAATTCAAATTAAGGAAAAAAGCAGGAATTGAAATAGCATGTTCAGACAACAGTTATTTTGAAACAAGTCACAGTTGTTTCAAAACAACATGTTCAGACGGCATTGTTTCAAAACAATCATTTTGAAACAACGTTCTTTCATCCCCACTTGGGGTTTAAGTTGTTTTGAAACAACGGTGTGTCATGTGAACATGGCCTTTCTTATTTCAAAACAACCTCTGTTGTTTCAAAATAAGACTGCTGTGTGAACACATCCTAAGTGCCACAGGACTCCTTGCTTGTTTGGCTTTCGGGGCATTGATGGCAGATACATTTGAGTGGAGAAAAAGAGGTGTGTCTTCTAGCCCACAGTATGTCACTGTGTCATTGTTTAATATAGTTATGCGGTGGTCTATTCTATTGTAATCCGTGAAGACAGTTGAAGTTTCCGAGGAGATAATAAAATATTCACACTAAAGTTACCGCATATTGAAGTAGTTAGAAAATGAAACAGCCTGTAATTCCTTCTTTTTCACTGACTCTTTAAAGTTAATCAAGAAGAAAATAGAAAATCATTGCTGGGAGAAGTGTTCAGAGGCCACAAATGTTTATGGAATGTTAAATTAGAATGTTTAGAGGTCAGAGCTACAATGCTATCTGGATCCCTTGGCAAACTGGGTTCACTTTGTGCAACATGCATTTTAATTCAGCCAAATATTATATGAATACAAACAAGGGGAAAAAAAAGATCACTCCTGCAAGCTGGGGGTTGTATTATGCAAAGTTAATAGTCAGAAAAGGACTTGGGGCCATATCTAAACAGAGGATTTAGAGGCAGCATTGATTTGTTTAACTTTTAGTGCCCTCATACCTAGTGGAATCCACAACCATGAGTTAGTTGCCCATATTCTATGCATGGGACAAGCTAGATGATAAAGAAAGGAAACCACAAAACCCAGCAAACTGAGCAGAAAGTGGCCTAAGCTAGTCAACAGGAAATACAGAGGAGGGGCTGGGGGTGAGTCTGAAGCTCCTTCCCTCCAAAGGATTTAAGCAACTAAGGTTAAACCAAGTCACCTATCTGCTCTTGGATTTCAAAGCTATAAACTCTCTCCTGGTGTATGATGCCTAAGTCCCTTCTTGCAACAAACAACAACAACAACAACAACAACAATAATAATAATAATTATAATAATAATTTCTTATGCTCATTCTAGGAGAAAGAGAGAGTGGAGCTGCTCTTACACCCAGTTACCTAGAGGTTAGGTCACTCACCAAGGTTGTGGGAGATCTAAGTTAAATTCCCCTTTCCCCTAGGCCTGATGTGAAGCAAGGATTTTCATCCACCTCTCCAGAAAGTGCCCTGACAGTAGATTGTAAAACAGTTAGGGAAGGGGGCTCCCTTAATCTGTCCTGTTGACACTTTTTCACTTTGTATAAATAATTAAATAGTCATTCAGACAGGGACTTTGGTCTCCAACATCCCAAATTAGTGTCCTAACAACTGGGGCACAGAGTTATGCTCACACTTGCTCTATGGAAGGAATATTTAATTATTCATTCAAAGTAGATCAATTTCAGTAGAAAAAGATTATGTAACTCAACCCAGAATACCATATATGCCAGTGGCTTGAAGACTCATCCATGCTATGGGTGACGAAAATTCAAGTCTCTGCACCAGCTCAGACAGAGGGGAAATCTGAACCCTTATCTGCTATTTCTTTGGTTAGTACCATGATCACTGGGCCAAAGGTTGCAATGGAACTGTGTGTTCCTTCTGTAGAATTATGCGACAGGCCTTATGTGGTAAGTAGCTTCTGAAAATACCTACCAGATCAGACTTCTACTGGCAAAAGAGGCAGTTCAATACCTATCTTGAGGCACCTTACAAGGTTTAAGCATGGGGCAGGTCCCAAGAGTCAGTATTTAGGGAACAGTTTGCACAATCAGCAGGAAAAAATTTAGTGCTTTGGGAATCGTTCTCAACTTTCAGTGGGTTGCAACACAGTTGGTGCCATATCACGACTCTAGAGGACATTCTAGTCCGTCCTCCCCAAGGACAAATACTGCTATCTCCCTGGCTTTTTGCTACACACTTACCATTGGGTGGTGACACAGTAGTGTGTCTGACACAGTGGTTGAGAACCAGTAACGTAAGGAATTATATTGCTGGAAATTTAAGCATCAAAGGAATGAAAATGCCTACATGGTTGCTAAATTTTGTATTTTAGTGCCTGAAGTGGCATTTAAGTGTGTTTGTGGACCTAGCCCTAGTGGCTTTTGATGTATACCCAATTGAACCCAGTTCCAATAGCACAATGTTAACGGTCCAGCATTCTATTATAATCCTTGGATGGATAAAGAGGGAAATGTTGAGGAGTAGAGTAGTGGTACTTTCTTTTTCCCCAACACTGGTGAGTCCATTACTGGAATACTGAGTTCAGCTCTGGTGCCGGAAAGACTGCAACAAACAAACAAACAAAGGTACAAATTCCGGAAATGCTACCTTACAATGAGAAACATAAACTTAATCTATTTAGAGTATTAAATAAAATTTAAGAGCTAATTGGATAATAGTTTATAAGAATCTGACATATGGAGAAGATTCTGATTGTACAGAACTCTTAAATCTATTGGATAAAACCATTGTACAAGATCTGGGTTATAAGCTGAAGCTAGCTGCAAATAGGAAATAAGGTGCACATTTTTACCAGGTGAACAACCAACCACTAAAGGTTCTGAAGGGTTATGATGGATTTTTCTCACTTGGAATTATTCTATCTGAATTATTTAATTATGAAACTTGGATGTCTTTCCACAAAAACTATAATCCTGAAGTTTTCTGATAGGACTTATAGGGTAATATTATATGAACTATGTCATGCATGAAATCAAACTACATAATTAGAGTAGTCTCTTTGCTCTTAAAATCAACAAAAAATGATTCTACAAAGAACCCTGTTATCCACTGACTTGTTATCTTCAGTTAAAGTCTGAGGCACATTGGTAAGGGAGTTTTGTTGTTATATTACAGAGCATTGTACCAGTAGATTTCAAATTCTTTCTCGGTGGAAATCACTATCCTTAGCCTTATTTCACAGATGGGGAAACTGAGGATCAGATTAAATTGTTAATGTCATCCAACAGAGCAGTGGTAGACCCAGGATCAGAATCTGAGTCTCCTGTATCCCTATAACTATGTCTACACTAGCAAATTAGTTCAAATTAAGGAGCCTTAATTCAAACTAATATGAGCCCTATCTACATTAGACTTTGCCTAGTTCACACTGAAAAATGTTTAAGCTTAGTTTGAGCTAGTCAGTTTGGCTGGTCAGTCTGAACTAACTGCTTAGTTCAAACTTATCTGCATATTTAGTTTGAACTAGCAACATGTAGACATGCTAGTTTGAACTAAATACGTTTGAACTAGTGATTAGTTCGAACTAAGCACTTTTTTTAGTTCAAACTAACTGCACTTTTCTAGTTTGAAGTAAAAAGTTAGTTCAAACTAAAAAAAAAAGAAAAACATGCTTAGTCGAACTAACTTTCAAACTACTTAGTATGGACTAACCAAGTCCAAACTAAGATTTTAGGTGTAGACATAACCTATGCACTGCCCTCTGTGATGTAACCAGTTCAACAGAAAGAGAAATACTGCTCCAGCACTTTCAACCAGACATTTTTCACGTGCAGAAACTTTGCTTAAAAATAATTATTATTATAGGTACTTAATGATTCATGTGGATTGGTGCTTATTACTGTTACAAGTGGACCTCTCTTGTGATACTGCAAGGACACCCTTTCTTAGGTTTCAAGCTACCCAGAAATCACCTCTCTTGAGCAGACTCTTGCATCTCTCTCCCTTCTCACTGGGCTATTTCCAGGCTGCATGGTTCCCCATCTACACTGTAATCCTCCAAAAGGAAAACTGACTCAACAGACCAACTTGCCATCTCTTCAGAGGCTGTAAACCAGTATAATTGGCTGCAGTTAGCACACAGGTCTCTCTAAGCAATCAGATTTATTCTTTAAGGTAAAAAGAATGACAGATTATATTTATCAAGGGGGGGGGGAATTGCACTCATATTAATAGGCTTAGAAAGCACCCTGTTTCCAACAAGATTTCTGGCCATGAATGGTACATTGATTATGTCTACACTGGCAAATTACTTCAGACTAAGGGAGCTTAGTCCAGACTAATTTAGCCCATGGTTACACTAGGCTTTGCCTAGTTCGAAATAAGAAATTTCTTAGTTCAAGCTAGGCAAAGCTTAGTTCAAACTGGTTGGTAACAATGTTAGTTTGGACTTCTGTGCTTAGTTCAAACTTCAGTTCAAACTGAGTGCAGACAAGACCCGAACTAAGGGTTAGTTTGAACTTATTAAGTTTGAACTAAGCCATTACTTCAAATTAACCAATGAATTCTAGTTTGAACTAGAACGCGTGGTTAGTTCAAAGTAAAAAGTCCATGGTCAGTTTGAACTAGCCCAAGGTTAGTTTGGACTAACCTCAAACTTCTTTAGTTCAGACTAGCAAGTCTGAACTAAAATTGGAGATGTAGACATAGCCCTTCAGACCACACCAAGACTTTTTGCTATGATTGATAACTCATAGCGGCTTTATCTGAGTCATTTCTTTATCTAGTTTGAGTCATAAATATACAAAAGATAACAATATAAAACATCAAATTACATTGGCATTTCCATGGGGCAATTTCTTCCTTAATGACTCAGGAAGGAAAGAGGATAATAATTTATTGCAGCTAATATAAAACATAATTCCAGAAATGATAAAGTAAAAACAAAATAAAAACAATACAAGACTACTAACTTTATGCTATATATAAAACTTAACACCCTACAAAATACCCTGAAAAAATGGCAGTACACCATAGAATCTATTAATCTATCCCTAATTATTAATTAAGAATAATAAAGCCTACTATAATATTTATTTAATTATGAATATAGGATCATATTGCTGTTTTTTTTTACTTTAATAGAGGTATATCAATTTATTTCATCTCTAGATCAGGTTGTAAATGAGTTATGATATCTGGGCTTTCGTATTTCTATATGTTTATATACAAATGATGGTTCATAAAACATGAAAGCATAGGGGATACATTTCAATACTTATGCAAAACAGTTATCAATAAAATTGTATTTTATAGGCATTATAATATTGCTTGTGTCTTTATTAGTTTAAGGAGATATTTTCCATTATTTTAGTACATAATGCTTGTTGAAAAGTCATTCATGTGCTTTTCACTTTGTTTACTTAATTACATGAAATGTTCAAGTTAAGGAAATTCCCAAGAATTCTATAACAGTCAATGTGACATATTCTGCAAGTTTCAAAAAGTTTAACCCATTTCTTTTTTTACCACTCTGTCTACACTGAGTCTAGAATGCCCATTTTTAACTTTGTTTTCACTTTAACATGCTATATATTTTATTTTATATTAAGTTTCAAAGACATATACAAATGTTATTTATTGTGATTGATGTATTGCATTGATTGTGTGATAGTAGTCTTTCAATGCAGGTTATAAATGTACTACCAGTGGTGATGATTGTAACAAGCAGACCATAACCAAAACTGTTTTAACAAAGACAGGGATTTCAACCTCAAGGATGAGATACCAGTTAAGTCTAGTAAAACCAAGACATAAAATGGGCTTTTCCCACTATTTTTTTTAATCAACTCCCCTCAAAGTTTTAAAGGAAATATTGAAAACCCTTTATTTTACAGGATAACATTTTCATTCACTTAATTTTTAAGGGAAACATGCATAGTTGGAAGGTTTTTTTGGTTACCTCTAACCACGCATTTACACATTAAGGTGAAAACTATATTTATTACTTAAATGTTTAAAGGTGGCATGTTTATTAATAAATGTTTTGTATCTAGCTCTGCAAAGCATCTGATGAAGTGGGATTTTCCCCCTCGAAAGCTCATGTGATAAATAAATCTGCTAGTCTTTAAGTGCCACAAGACACCTTGCTTTACTAGACTAACACAGCTGCCCCCTTGGAAGTTGTATCTACATGTGTATCTTCATACAATAACCGATTGATATAATTTGCATGTGGCTCATAAAATGTTTCTATACAGATACAGCAGGTCATTTTTATGCTATAATTGGTTACTAATGTAAGAAGTTGTCTAAGTATAAAATTATTTGTAATAACTGAGGAATTAATTAATTATATGGTAGTACTTAAGCAGCTTTTCAGCAAACCCCAAAAGTCAAGACTTCCTTATCTAGGGATTTATTTAAAATAAGGAAAACAAAACAAAACAACAAACAAACAAAGACAAGCCTTCTTTGAACCATGTAAATTTAAATGTCCCCTTAGTATTAAATTTTACAATAACATTTGAGAGCTGAAAGATGTTTTTATAGGAAATAAGGGGTTTTGGACTTTTGAAACATAATTTTAAATCCTGTTGAGCCTTGATTAAATTAAAAGAATATCTCAGAAGTGTAATAAATGAAGGAAAGAATTCAAACATTAACTCTAAAGATGCCCTGAGTGTTTCCAAAACAGTGAGTTATTAAATTAGATTGTTTTATTTGTCTTTTTCATTGTATCCCTTAAGGTATGGAATGTGACTAAAATAACATGAGTCAACGTCTGAATAAACAAGACACCTACTGGCACTTTTAAAGACAAAGTTTTTTCTTTTTCATGAGATTTCGTGGAAGGAAATCCCACTTTGTCACATGCTTGAAGATGGAGAACTATAGATGAAAATAAATTCAGGGAAGTGTAAGTCATAGGATTAGTTCAAACTGATACAGCAAATTAATGCAATTATTTAGACTCAAACAGTGGACAACAGCATACAGGAGGGGAGTGAGGGAAAAGGGAAAGCAAAGTTACCAAGATTTGGCATGGCATTTTTTATTTCTTCAGACTATAAAATGTTAGTATTTTGAGGATAAAATTATTTAGCACTTAAATTTAAAACAACTTTTTAACCCCAGAAATAATAAGATACAAGGTTAAATCAATGAAGTTAGAGGCACTGTTCAATTCTATGAAATGCCCACCATAGATGTATGAGTTATTTTTCCTCTCTGCACACCTTCCAATAAACCAACCAGTTTGAATTAATAGTATTACTTAACTTTTTGGGTGTGAAATGTCATCTGTTAAAAAAGAGACAAAATTTCAGTGGTGCTGAATATCTACAGGTCCTATTAACCTTATCTGGAGCTGCAAGTGCTCCAACTTCTGAAATCATGACAAAGGAATCACAAGTTAGGCAAATAAAAAAATTAGCAAGCACTTTTGATAATTTTGTTTTTGATTGGTTTACTCTCATATAGGAGATCTGAGACAATGAGGAACAGACTCCTATTCTTTTGGGCTCTTCTCCAGTGCTTCAATATAGGGTCATCTCTCCCTGCTATCGTTATGATATTCCTGTGTTCTAACTTCTACAGTGAATGAGGCAAGGGTCTTAAAGCCAACATTCTCACTCATTACATGATTCTACCTCATCATAATTCATCCAATGCAATCAGGGAAGCTTGTTGAAAATATGTTCATATCCATAACATATGATTCAAGGTTTCTTTTTGGCTTTTCAGTTGAACTTCTGGCAACCAGGTGACTGGTTAATGAGAGAAGAAACAGTCCCTATACTGAAAGTAAAGAATTTGTTTTAAATGCAGTAATATACAGCACTGTCTTTACAAGCTTTGACATGGCATTGTCCAATGAAAAGTTTAATTAATAGTCATTTAACAATACACGTTACTTTTGTTGATTCAGTTTTTAGAATGACGTCAAACTCTCATTTTGTATCTAATTGGAAATATTCCTTTCAAAAAAAGAAAAACTTGCATGTGCATTTACTGATATACCAATGTATAAGGAGCAGCATCACCAAAATACAAATCAATTAACCGAATAATTTTAATAACATTGCAAGAAATCTTGCTTGTGCAATTGTTTATTAATTAATTGTGTATGCACTCAGTTTAAAAGTATTGCCTGACACTTTATCTTCTTCAAGAGGAATCCACTGAATTATATTTGAATATTTAAAAGAGGTTGTGCCACAGTAATTGTAAAGAATGAATACATGAAACTGATTTAATTTTTTAAAAGCACTCATATTTGATAGCGGAATAGGTGGATTTCTTTACTGTATGAACTGTGATATCAATGTAACAGGTAAATTGTACTATTCTGTAGTAATTTACAAAACAACACAAATTTTAATATAAGACTTCAAAGAAAGCTATTTAATCTCTTTGAAAAAGATACTTCAAGGTATTTAAGCACTTTATTCCCATCAAAATAAAAGGGAATTGGGTACCAAAATATTTTGGAGGATCTAGGCCTTTGCTCATACTAGTTGTTATATAAAAGCAATGGTGTTAATTTGTTAAACCACCAGATACAATACTTTCCAATAGATTTCAAGTTCCCATTTAATTACTGATGATGGTGTTAAACTACCAAAATTAATCTTATTGCCATCTAAAATATTATCTGGTCAAATCAGGTGATTATATTTGTAACAGAAGTGTATCTGTTTTAATTTACTATATTCCCCGGTACTTATTCAATTACACCACAAGAGTTATTTATGCACTGAAACTACCACTGACATAGTTCATGCAGTGCTACCTTGATAAAACTGACAACAAATCACATTTATGGCCCCAATCCTGCGAATATGTATACACTTATTTGACTTCAGGCCCTATTGGTAGTTCGTTTAAGATAATAGGACTACACAGTGTATAAAGTTAAGCCTGTGCAGAAAGTTTTGTAGGATTTGAGACAGAATTTGGGACAGGTCCTCAGGTGGTATAAATTGTTTTAGCTCTACTGATGCCTAGGAATTTCTGAATGCCCCCAGACTCCCATCTGCATCTTTAGTCCCTTGTATGCCCATTAAAGAAAAAAAATCAGACTATAAGTAACTTATCATTTTTCAAAAATTCTTTCACTGTTACATTCCATGCTAATTATTGTTGATTTTTCATACTTAAAAATAATGATAAAAAAAATATTCAGATTCATCTTTGTCTTTAGATGGTGTTTGCAAATGTAGAAAGGCAAGATGGGCCCCCCTTATATAAGGAGTGTAAGGAGGCAAAATAGCTGCCCTTATATAGGGAGGCAAGATGGCCTCCCTCAGAGACAGTCAGCCAGGGCTGCCCTACCCCTCAGGGGGTGGAGCCAGGGGCAGGCTGTCCATCAGGTTGGAGATAGGGTGGGACAGGAAGTATAAAAGGGAGATCCTTGCAGGGCTTGGCACCCAAAGGGGAAGGTGGTATCTTTGCTCTCTCCACAGCCACAGCAGGAGACCTCTGCTGTTGAGATCTGCCAGCTCCCTGGGACATGATGGCCAGCTGGATCTACTGGTGATGAAAGGGCTGAGGACACCACCCCAGTGGACAAGCCCTGATGAGTTCCTGGAGCAGCTCATGCAACTACCACCACCACCACCACCTGAGGAACCTGTAGCCTGTGATGGCCAATAAGTCTCCTGTGATCTAGATGAGCTTCCCCTGGTGAGTGAAGACAGCCCCAATGAGGCTGGGTGTGACTTGGAAGAGCTACCCTTAGGGGAAAACCTACCTGGTCTGTTGGCTCTGCTGCCCCCCCCCCCCGATGAGGACAATGTGGAGTTTGATAACCTACCATTGGGTTACTAACTGGAGGAAGCTGAGGATGAAGAGGCTGAGCAGGTACCTTGGGACATAAGAGCCATGGGTGAGCCAGGCAGTCAAGACCTCCACATTGCAGAGGCTGAGCCAGGGGCTAAGCCAATATGTTACAGTCAGGACCCCCTAACTGACCATGTGGCCCAGTAGAGTGCTCTGGGTTGGGACACAGTGGAGTTGGTTCAGCCTGTGGCCTCCCACCTCCCTGCTTCCAAGCACATGTTGGAAGCTGTTCCCAGCACTCTGTAGCAGCCCTTTTCGCCTGTTGTCCAAACCTGCTTGAGACAGTCGTATTTGTCTGTTTGCCCTGCTGAGGGGCCAGAGATGGTTGCTTAGCTGCTGGCCCTACCAAGGAGCCAAAGACAGTACTATTTAGCTGCCTGCCCCACTGAGGGGCCAGAGATGGTACTATTTGTCTGCCTGCTCTGTTGTGGGGCCAGAGACAGTAATATCCTTCCACCTGCCCCACCCAAGAAACAAGGCAGTGGAAAAGATAGCAGTCAGGCACCTGTACAAGGAGGCTCAAGGTGCCTGTCTTACAGTGAAAAATATTTGGTAGCATACATCAATATTGGAAGATAGAGTATAAGAAATGTTAAATTTCAGTCACGAATTTCTTTTGCTCCTAAAATCTGCAGATTTAACAATGAGAGAGATTAAACCATAGTTGAAGTTAACATTTTATCCATGATGCAGAAAAGAAAATAATCTGATGTTCTTGTGTCATTTATGTAAAATTGTTAAAAAGAGGTGGCATTTTATGTGGGTTATTTTTCTAATTTTCATAAGAAGAGAAATGGTTTTAAGAGTGACAAAGATGAAATGAAGAAAGATGGAAATAAAACAGAATCTATATAAAAGAACAAGGGTCAAAAATGTCTTATTTTCCAAGTATTTCTCATGACAAAGAAATCACATGGTATTAATAACTAATATTCTAGGACCAATTCACTTACAGTACTGAAAACATTATTATTTAATTTTTTACATATTTTATTTATGTTTGAAATGTACTTTTATACTTAGTGGCAGTAGTAGGAGAATACATATACATATTCTATATTTTACATCGACTCAATATGGAATACAATCGAATTGGATCAAGCTGTGGAACATACGCTCCTGAGCCTAAAACATATTAAGTCAATGAGACTCTACTGCAGTGCTTCCCATTTTCTCTGCAGTGGCACCTTTAATTTGAGGCACACCGCCATACAGTTTCCAAATGAACTCATGAATATTCATGAGCCAGTGAGCCGAGCCAGGGCTCTTTGAGTAGGTTTTTGAAAAAAGAAAAATTGTGGCACACCTGCTCAGACCTGGTGGCACACCTGTGTGCCATGGCACACGGGTTGGGAAACACTGCTCTGCTGACTTCAGTGGATTTTGACTTAGGCCTCCTTCAGTATTTCAATCTTCCTGATCACTCCATTAACAATTTGCTAATTGCAGTGCTCAGGCAGATCAAGGTTTCAAAGAAAAGTTGCTGAGATTGAATTTATTTGCAAATTTGCTTGCATTGCTTTAGGACTTAATAGGGACTTTGGATTTTTCTTTCATTATGATGGGTGATTTGACCTCATCTTCCTCTGTATGCTGTTCTCCAGTGTTTGAATCTTTACTACTATTTTGATTTGCCATTTGATTTTCTGTGTTCCCATGATTTGCACTTCCCTGCATTTATTTCCTCCCATTCTGTAAGTTCCTCCATCTTCAAAGTGTCTGATAAAGTGGGATTTTTGCCCACGAAAGCTCATGCAATAAATATTTTTTTAGTTTTTTAGGACCACAGGACTCGTCTGTTTTACTGACCTAAAAGGCCTTCCCACTGTTTTACTGAGTGCAGCTGCAAAGACACTAAAGCTTATATATTCAAATGGATTCATTAATTTTGAGCAGCTCACTTCACTTTTTCATTCTAACTTTGAAGAATCCCAATGTTTTAAGACAGTAGTGCATCACAAAACTCACACACACACATACATACTGTTAGTGAGCATTTCTGAAAACTGTAGAATTAGCTGCTCTTTATTTTAGTTTTCCATCTGTAAAACAGGGCTAATAATACTTTCATGGGAAATTATAAAGATTAATTACTCTTTGTGTAACATATTGAGACTCTTTCATAAAAGGCACCATAAACTTGCAGGTTTGAACATGCTCGCATTGACATCAGTGCCAAATTTCTCACTGACTTTAGAGAAAGTTGGCTCAGACATGTAAGTACCAGCTTATTAATCCAAGTAACATCGATGAGGAAATGTACAGAAAATAAGACTTTTCCCATGCAGTAAAGAATATTGATTGATAAAGTTGGTTAACTTTTTTATTTTATTTTATTTTTAAATTCAGATGCACAAGTTTAACATGGCTTTGAGATCTCATTATTTAGCTTGCACAGAGGTATCAGGTAAACTAAGAGGACACTAAAGTTGCTAGGGTTGCAGGGATAATATTTTCCCTAAATGTTACTGAACACTCTCAAGCAAAACAACATATTATTTCTATTAAGACCAAGAATGCCTAGATCTTTATTTTCTCTTGGCTTAAATGTTCTTTGTTTATTTAAAAAGTGAAAGCATTCTGAGCTCATGGAAAGCAAAGAACTAATTTTACTATACAGAGAAGCACATACTGGGATATTTCTTAAGCAGAATCTCCATGCAGATGCATTAATGCATATTTAAGATTAGACTGCAAAAAATGGTAATCCAGATTTTGGTGCTCTCTTGAGTTCATGCTCTTCAGTTAAAAAAAAAAAATCATGTGCCAGTGTGAAATCCCTCTCTTGCATTTAATGCAGAGGGGGAAAAAGGCTTTATTGTGATCCTTGGAAGAAAATCCCATTTCTGCTTATATTAAAGGTCTCAAAGTGCCCCTAAAAGGAGCATTATCACAGAAGATTTTATTGTAAAATTGTTTTTTTGTTCCCTTTTCAAATCTTTGGCATCATAGAGCAATTCTTAAGGGTAAATATTAAAATATATATTCTTCTTTTTGTGCCTCAGGACTTCCATCTACATTAATGGAAATTATAATGTTAAAACATTAACCAGATTTTTAAGTACTTAATTACAGATCTGCACCAAAAATTCATTCAGCTGGGGAAAAAAGTGCCTTCATTATTTGTGTGAGTAATAACAAAGCATGTTCTTTGCCTCATTGTCCAAGGGAGTGTCAAAGTATTACCAGACCAGGATGTAAAGGCAGCAGATTTAAAAATCAACATGGAATATCAACATTAAGGCCTGTTGTTATGACTAAAAAGATATTATAGAAAGTCTTGTCTCATAATTTATGCTTTCAGGACTAGAGTTATGCAAAACAACTAGTTTTCACTTTCCAAAATTCTTGTTAGCTGTTCCATTCACAAAGCTTGTTTTCAGAGTGGCAAAAAGTATAGTGAAGCATTTGCTAAGTAAGGTAGAAATCAAAAAGAAAAAAAAGAGGAAAAAAACCACTTATGGTTAAATTACCTAAAGATTATAGAACGGTACACTTACTTCGAAATAGAACAAGGGCCACAGTCCATTGCATTTCAGCTTGACAATGACAAGTGCCAGTTGTTATGAGATTTGTATGAGACCACAAACTTGTGAGCATAAGTGACTCCATCTTAGCACTGTTCCCTTAATATTATTTCAACCTCTAGCCTAACTAACAAAAGTATAGAGCCCCCTCACATCCTTGAACAGTCTATAAGCAGGAGATTAGGGAAACTGCACCAGTCTCGAGGTCACCTATTAATCAACAATTTCTCTTGTTTATTACATTCCCAGGCTCCAAGGAGCCAGCCTGACCTTCTTTACTAATTCTCCTATCTTATATGAATATGTATGAAAACTATCCCTATATGGTACTAATAAATGTATTAATTTTGTTTACATTGAATATATTAACCATTTTTAGATTTCCTTGAATTAAGTTGTTGTACCTGGGTATAAAACCCTTTTAGCACCGGTCCTTCGGGGCCGGCCGCACTCAGTAGCTCTGAGTGTCAATAAACTGGTGATTCTTCCTCCTGTTGTCCGGCTCCATCATTGACCAGAGCAGAGAACGAGCTTTTCTCTTAACACAGTATAACATTATCAATAATATATAACACTATTTACGACTGTAAAGAAAAAATCACAATTTTCACAAAATAAAAAAATATGAATTATGCATTCACAAAAACAAATATATTTGCCATTGTGTGAATAGTAGATTTACCATTGTATGTATTTTAGATAACATTTGTATTTATCTCTATTATAAAAGTTTTTTATAAAAGCATTGAGTGAGGTTTTTCTTAGTAGACCCACTGATATTAAGGGGAACAAGTAATCCACAGTGCTCATGAAAATCCCACTGAATGAAAATATATGCTTACACATGGACTGGATCACATACATTATTTGCTTAACTTTGAGAGACTGCACCACAATATTATTTTCCCCTTTTCTTTGATTTATTTTTTCTTTTTTTTTCCTTTTTTAGGATAAAAAAAATTATATGCATGGATTCAGTTTTAGTCTGATAGAACACTCACTGAAGATACTGGAAAGACTCCAGCTCTTTTCTTTCCCACCCAGTGCAAATTGGCTTCTCAGCTTTAGATCAGTCCTCAAAATTTCCTTCATTAGGATACTTTTTTGTCCACCTTAGGCATCAAATGGATTATACATAGTAGACTTTCTCATTATTTATTTTGTACATCCACTGATCTTCCACCAATGGCAAATCATTCTCATATTTTTGTTATTGCACATTTAGCAACTAAAGTAATGTATTTAATAATGTTTAGATTGTAACTTTTCACAGCGTTCAGAGTTAAAGGTAGCTTATGAATGTTTGACCCCCATATTTGGACTAGGGCGTGAATTAATAGTTTGGCATTCTATGATAGAATAACACAAAATACTGAAGATTTTAGCAAACTCATTTTCCAGTTTCTTGCCTATATGTGTCCATTTAGACTGATTACCAAGTTATGGTTAGGTATGTTTTGCACTGTTTATCCCCCCCCCCTTTTTTTAAAAAAATAAGCTTTCCTCTTTCAGTAGACACTTATGCAGGAACATCATGAAGCCCATATTGAGAAATGCCAATATTTCTTGGAATTTCATGGTCACATGGCACATATTAAAAGAGTAGAAGATGCATTTTACCCTCAGTTGCAATTGGTGCAAAGCATGGAAAAAAGAATGACCATGAAGAATAATCAGGCAAAATGGTCATTTAATATCAGATGCTACTTTATACGTCCTCATGTTTTTAATAGTTACAAAACATTTTCCAATGTTTTATTTACAAAATCATATATCACAGTTGTCTTCAAAATGGTCATGGACATTTACAAATTAAGCCATAGATATGTCAAGGCTATTTTTTTGTCTGTGTCCTGCAAAAAATTGATTCAGCTTGAAATACTCAAGGTCTGTAAAACTGTTCCACTATTGCATGACATAGCTCAACACATTTTTGAATGTGTTAAAGAATTAAAATATTCAAACCTCAAAACCAAAAATAAATCAGGCTATTTGTTTCATTTTTCTTTGCTTTCTAATGGTAATGATGTGATTTCATTTAATGAAAATGTGTATGTGGAGCAGGTGGCGGTTGTCCTCTTTGAATCAAAGAGTCTCCTCCCATGAGCAGAGATGCATTGCAGAGTGCTCATACATCGTGAAAATACCAGCTGACCAAAAAGGATAATTCTTTCCACCCCCAGTCACAAACACTGACTATTTCAGAAGCTGAAAAAGAATAAAGACGAGGAGTGGTCTCATGACTTGTCTTCATTCCCTACAGTTCTATGCCTGAAGAAACGCCTGAAAAACAAAAATTTTCTGAACAAGAGAAGGAAAGATCTAGGTTTCAAGGCAAAGCTTTTGTCTATACTGATGATGGCAAAATCGCTGCCATCAGCTCAGCATTCTGGGGAGTGGTTTGCAATAAGTCTGAACTTGCTGGACTGCTCCTGGAGGTTGGTCCTGGAAGTCCTGGAGGTCTGGGGGCATAGGAGAAAGCCAACTGCAAGGGATTTGCTGTCAGCTTTTCCCTGGTGTGTACCAGCGACTTAGAAAGTTGCCAGCGGTTATGCAAGGAGTTTTACATTCCTTTCATAGCTGGCAGTTTGCTGCTGTCAAAAAGCCGTCGAATGTAGACTAGGACAAAGTTAGCCTGTGAATTGAAAAACTGGAAGCTTGCTTGTCCCATCTTTCAAAGTGATACATTTCTAGACTCAAATCCTTTTAGAATTTGGATTGTGTTCTTATTTTTGAATCTTTGGTAACTTCCTCTGATCTCTTAATCCTACAGTTTATAACCACTTAAATATATTTTTCTGTAGTAAATAAATCTATTTAATGTTTTATCTTAAACAGTGTGGTTTTGAAGAATGTGGGTAATCTATATTCCCATTTAAAGAACTGATAAATGACTTCCTCACATAGAGAGGGAAGTGGCCTTATTAGAGAGTTTTTCTGGAACAAAACTGTCTCTGGCACAAGATGGTATTATTTTGTGGTGCATTTTTGGATACTGAAGGCCTTGAGATCCCTGGGGGTTACTGGCTGTTCCCAGCTTTATGATGGCTATATGAGGGACTCACTTGGATGTGTAGCTCCACCTGCTGTCATGTTGAATGATAGAGATTCAGAGAGATTCTATGTATCATCAGCAAAAGCATATTTGATGATCAGCACAAGCACAAATCTAAGTAAATTCAGTAGTACAACAAATTTAAGTTTGCATCATTTAATTTGATGCATTAGGCTGCATATCCATGGAACCAGCCTGTTTGTAAAAGCCTGGTTACAGTACTTCAGCTGAGGCCTTACCAGTGTCAGATAGAACAGGACAAATTTCCTCCCATGTGCTGCATAGAATACTCCTGTCCATATAATGTAAATGTTGTTAACTTTTCTATCACAAGTGTATCACATTATTGTTTCATGTTCAGTTTGTCATTCATTATAAACTTTAGGTCCCCGCCCCCCCCCCCAGTAATACCATCACTAGCCAGTTATTTCCCCATTTTGTAGTTGGGAATTTGATATTTCTTTCCTAAATTAAATACTTTAATTCCTTCTTATTGAATTTCATCCTCGTGATTTCAGACCAGATCCCCAATTTTTGTCAAGATCATTCTGAATTCTAAAGCTGTCTTCCAAAGTACTTACAGATATTCTCAGTTTGGTATTGTCAGGAGAGAAAGAGGTTCATTCTCTGTTCTGGTCAATTAAAGATGCAGACAGCAGGAGGAGAATTACAAGTTTATTAGCACCCAGAACTACTAGGTGCGGCTGGCCCCGAAGGACCACTTTCTTCTTGTATTTATTACATTACACAGTCTATTGAATTACATTCAAGGTTTCCAAAAATGGTTAAACACAGAAAAACTACAGCTTATTGGTTAACAATGTATCTATGACACGATTATACAACGTCAGACCATGGGGGAGGGATAGAAACTAAGACCCCATTACGGGAAACTAAGAGCACTTACGCTACATGTAAGGGCAGGTGAGAAGCCTAAATGAGGAGTGGGTTGCTAAGTGGTTATAACAGGTGTTTGTGGTTATTGTAATGTAGGTGTTTTCCTGTTATTCTAGCTTTGGCTTTTCATTATGGCTTCACTTTGGGCTACAGTTGCTAACGCTGCTCTGCCTGAACTAAAATAGCTGCATGCTTTGCTTGAGTTGTTTGGCCTTGCTTGGTTTTACTAGGCTGCATATCAAATTTTCTCTACAGTATTATCTGCAAATTTGATAAACAAACTCTCCACTTCATCATCCAAGTCATAATGAAAACATTGAGTAGTATTAGTCTCAGGACTCATTCCTGTTGTACTCAAAATTGACATTTCCTCCTAATCTCACAGTGAACCACTGATAAATATACACATACCCATTGCTACAAGGTTCAGGTACAATCCTGATTAGCAAGGGGTTGTCACCTTTTTCTCTGTAATCTTGAATGGATCAGAATGCTTTGCTACTATAGGTCCCAACCTGAGACATCAGAATCACCCTACAATCATGAAGGTTGCATCCCAGGTATGTGTGTTAGAC
Source organism: Podocnemis expansa (assembly GCA_007922195.1). Taxonomy (NCBI): domain Eukaryota; kingdom Metazoa; phylum Chordata; order Testudines; family Podocnemididae; genus Podocnemis; species Podocnemis expansa. The sequence continues at coordinate 20,601,271 of ML681993.1, read as the reverse complement.
TGCCCTGGGTCAGCAGTTCTGACCCCAGCAATCTCTTTACAGTTGCACTCTGATTTCCACAACCTTGATTACATTTTGCAGGAAGACAAACAAGGAATCCTGTGCCACTTTTTAGAGAGAAACAATTTTGTTCATCTTGGGCAGGAACTAACTATTTTGGTGCCTGGGCCAAGCAGCCTGAAAAACGCCCTGCTCCCGACCCAGCTTGGGGTCTGATCCAGCCCCAGCCACCTACCAGCAGTGGCTCAGGCCAGTGGATCAGGCCCCATGCCAAGTCAAGAGGAGGGTGCATTTTGGGATGCATTTTGGGCACAAAACCAGTAGCTGTGCAGGGGAAGTGTGATGCTCCCTAAAGCCTGGTCTTGCAATGAGCTGTGGGGGGGAGGAGTGCGACCCCTCCCCATTGAGTGGCCCCAGCACAGGGCTTGGTGGGGGAGTGTGGACCCCTGCATTCTGGTTCTGGCACAGGGCTGGGAAGGAGAGTGTGGCTGCTCCCCGCCCCCTGCATTCCAGCCCTGATATGGATCCAGGAACTGGATGGGGGAAATGCAGTTCCCATTTTCTAGTCCCAGTGTGCATCCAGGTGGTGGGAATGTGACTAGTGCGGTCAGCTCCCATCACAAAGCTGGAAGCTGGATGGGAAATACAACCCTCTGACATCCTGACCCCTTCCCTGCAACCCTCCCAAATCTGCCCATCTGTCACCATCTCCCCCTACCCCTTCCCTATCCCATCAGCACATCTAGCTCAGCCCCTTCACCAGTCCCTTCCCTAACCCACCCACTGGCTCCCCCAAAGATCACCAGGCCCCGGACATTCCCTTCTGCCCCACATCATGCCTCTTCCCCATCCCTGGCCCCCTGGGGGTCCTTTACCCCCTTTACTTGGGCACTGGTCCTGGTAGCTTGAGCCTGTGGCCACAGGCTGAGATGCATCTGAGCATGTGTCTTCTGAGCTGGGTAGGGGCTGCAGCAGTCCACTGTGTTCTGGTGCCCTCTACAATATGGCGTCTGGGGCTTTACACCATTCGCCCCGCCCTACTTACAGCCCTGTATTTATCATATGAGCTTTTGTGGAAGAAAACCCCACTTTGTCAGATGAAAGCTCATGCAACAAATAAGTTTGTTAGTCTTTGAGTGTCACAGGACTCCTTGTTTGTTTTACTGAACTACACTTACATGGCTACCTCTTTGGAACTTAGCATGTAGGTTAAGTAATGCAAAGTAAAAGGGATAAAATTCAAAAGTAAAAAGTGTAAATTATGGTGTCTGAAAATGTCCAAAAGCCAATTGTCCATATTCCTGGCCGCTCAACAGTAAGATGTTCAGTTCTGAAGTCAACAAATAAAATAAATAAATAAATAAATAAATAAATTATAAAAAATGAAAAAAAATTAAAAAAAAAAAGAAAAAAAAACCACAACCCTGGATGTTAAAAGAACAGAATAACAAAAAGGTTTTCCATTATCCTATGCTTTCCCAGCAAGCTTTCTGAGGACAGAATTTCTATACCATTTGCTTCCTTTGTAGGATAACTCTACCATACAGTTCCTCACGAAATATCTCATGACATAGTCATGCTGGCTGCAGTGGTTCATGACCATGAGTGCCTATCCCAGGAAAAATTGTCAGATTTTCAGAAAATATGCTAGACATTGTCTGATGTTAAAAAATCTGCCATCCATCCTTAAGTCAATTAGTGCACCAGACTGATCATTTCCAAAAATGTACTTCATAATAGAGATGAAGATTCCAAAGCTATTGGGTGCTAAAACACAACCTTTATACCAGTATGAATATTGATCTTAGATGATGTTTTATTTTCATAGAGGATAGTTGCCTTTATTCCCTCATGGAACTCATTGAATATGGGGAGCATCTTTTCTGGACAGACAACTTTTAGTAGGATTCTATAGATGCCATTCCTAATAACTGGGTGAAGCCTTTTGTAGATCAACAAATGATACATAGAGAGATACCTGTTGTTCATAACTTTTTTTTTGTTGTTGTTGCAACAAATGCAACGGGAAGGGCATGTCAGTCACAGAACATCCAGCTCTGAACCCACATAGGCTATAAAGATAGATTTTTTCACAAAGAACTCTAGAGTCTTTTCAGCAAGACTCTTGCAAGCACCTTGGTAACCATACTAAGCAGAGATATTTTTGAATAGTTGTTGCAGTCTGCATTGTTCCATTTCTTTTTATATGAATTAATTATCTTTAGATTTTTCAGATCCTGGGGTACAAGCCTTTCTTCCCAACAGGTGCAGAAAGAACATAGATATCACTTAAAAGCTTTCTCCCTGTCTTCAGGATATTAAGTTATCTTGTTGTCTGTGTCACTTTTCCAGTCACAAAGTTTTTGATAGCCTTCTCTACATCTTCAAGAGTTGGCATTCTGACCAGCCCCTAGACAGTTGCAATCTGGAGAATGACAGACAAAGGCATCGTTTGAATTGACTTCTTTGTAGTGCTCAGTCCATCAGTCAAGCTATCAATATGGCACCATCTTTTGCTTTCAGATTTGCAGCCCCCCCCCCCCCCCACAAGGTAGGCCAAGTGCCTCTATAATTCCATTGTAAACATCACAAATAGTCCGTTTTTCAAAGCAGAACTTAATCCTTTTGCACAGGTTTTTGCCAAGTTCTGAAAACATTCTCTGGTGAAAAATGCGTTGCATTCTTTCTGAGCAATAGCCTTAGTCTCTTTAAACTTTAGTCTTCCGAGCTTGATTGGTTGTTGAAGTAGATTTAGGTGAGATTGTTTTTTCCTTTTGTACAAGTGGTAGCAACAGATCTTTGGATACTACAAACCAGTCAGAAAGGGTCTTCTTTGATGTTCCAAGAGCCATCCTTCTGTAATATGGTGCAAAGCTTACTTCCTGGTGGATTCTCTGTACCTTAAAGGGTTTAAACCATGATTTGAGAGTTTTAATAACTCAATCATAGATTTGAAGTTTAGTGTGGGAGTGGGTTGGTGAGCTTCTGTAGCCTGCATTGTGCATGAGGTCAAACTAGATGACCATACTTATCCCTTCTGACCTCTAAGAATCTGTGACTATGTCTACATTAGCCAAACTTATTTCAGACTTCTTAGTCAAACTAAGAAGTTTGAGATTAGTTCGAACTAATTGTGGGTTAGTTCAAACTACCTGGGAACTTTTCAGTTTGAACTAATCACATTTTCTAGTTTGAACTAATGCTTAGTTCAAAATAGAACGCATGGTTAGTTCAAACTAATGGCTTAGTTTGAACTTCTTGAGTTCAAACTAAGCTTTAGCTCACATTTTGCCCAGGCCTAGTTCAAACTAAAGTTCAAACTAAGTGTGGAAGTCCAAACTAACCCTGGTACTTACTTAATTTCTTATTTTGAGCTAGGCAAAGCTTAGTGTAGCCATGGGTTAAATTAGTCTGGAGTAAATCTCCTTAGTCCAGATTAATTTGCCAGTGTAGACATAGCCTATGAGTAGCTGATGAGGTCTATCTAATTTATTGCAGTGAATGAAGGATTACCTGCCTTATGCGTGAGTTTCATATTCATTCATTGCAAGGAGATCCTGGCCCTTAGAGACAATGTACAGGCCTTGGAGATTAGCGTGACTGAACTGGAGGAGCTAAGGGAGACAGAGAGCTCCATAGTGAGGTGCTCTGGGACACAGTAGAACAGTCCGACCCTCAGGCTGACAGCCTCTTTTGTTAAGAAGAAGGAATGGAATTCTCATGGACGAAGAACATCAGAATGGAGTGAAACAAGATTATCCCATAACTGGGATCCTTTTTCCAGATGATGTCATGGTATCCTATCACACTCAGGGTAATTCTTGGGGGAAGGGAGCTCAGTTGTTGGGAAGAAACAGATTATAGTAATGGGATATTTGATCATTAGAAACATATATTGCTGAGTTTTCAATGACTGAGAGAATTGCATGATAACTTGCCTGTTGTGTGCAATGATTATGGATCTCTTGAGACACTTAGAAAAACTTATTTATAGTCCTGAGAATGAGCCACTGGGCATGGTATATTAGGTGCAGATGACATAGGGTACTGCAGGTCTGAATACATGGATGAAATGGTGGTGAAGGAGGGGGTTAAATTTATTAGGAACTGGGGAAATTTTTGTAAAAGGGGAACCTACACAGGAAGGATGGACTGTCCCTAAACACAGTAGAACCAGATTGCTGGCATGTAAAATTAAAAAAAAAGTTTGTAGATCACTTATTAAAGTAAGAGATGGGGGAAAGAGAAGAGTTGTGGAGGACTATGTGATCTGGACACAGACATCCTTTAGTGGATAATCTGTTAATGGAAATTCTCTACACCCTAATAAGGAAGGAAGGATAGAAGGTTATTAAAATACAGGTATGATCTGATGAGAAACAGTAAGATGAGACACAGTTCCATTCAGTTGCATCAAATAATGCTAGAGTTAAAATGTGACAAAATTTTAAGTGCTTATTTACAGATGCTAGAAGTCTAAATATTAGATGAGTGAACTTGAGTTCCTTATATTTCATGAGGATATTGATATAATAGGCATCTCAGAAACTTGGTGTAATGAGGATGATCAATGGGACAGAGTAATAGCAGGATACACAATATATCAGAAAGACAGAATAGGGCATACTGATAAGCAAGTGGTTCTATATGTGAAAGAAAGCATAGAGGTAAATGAAGTAAAATCCTTAAATGGACCAAACTGCTTCACAGAATCTCTGTGGATAGTAATTCCATTCCTGAAACTGTGAAATGCTCAGGCAGATTAGAGAAACTATAAAAATAGGGAAAACAATAAAAAATAATCAAGAATTTCAAATATCCCTCTATTGACTGGGTTTTTCACCTCAGTATGGGAAGGAAAGATAAAGATTCCTGACACCTCAAACAATGACTTCTTGGAGCAGCTAGTCCTGGTACCCACAAAGAGAGAGACAATTCTTGAATTAGTCCAAAACAGAGCATAGGATCTGGTCAAAGAGGTGAATATATCATGGTAATAGTGACCATAACATAATAAATTTTAATATATCTGTGGGGGGAAGGAAGGGGAGAAAACAGCCAGCCATGGTAGCACTTAATTTCAGAAAGGTGAACTATACAAAAATGAGGAAGCTAGTTAAATAGAAATTAAAAGGTTTAGTGCCAAAAGTAAAAGCAGTTCAAGCTACCTTGAAATTTTTAAAGACACTATAATAGCAGGTTAATTTAAATGTACCTCTCTGATGGAGCATGTATCAGCCACATCATGACCTAGAGAGAGGGTTAATGATGCACTGGAGGCTGAGGAGGCCACTCCCTTCTGACTCTGTTTAACATGCTCAGCCTGGAAGTCAGATATAAAAGGAAATCATTGATGAATACCTGTTTTGTGCATTCCCTCTGAAGCAGATAGCATTGGCCACTGTCAGAAAACAGGACACTGAGCTACATGGGGTGTTGGTCTGATCTGAGATGTCCATTCTTATGTTCAGTGTCTTATTAAAATTTCTCCACGATGGGTCAGAATCAGATTGATCATTTTCAAAAACAAGCTGAAGCATGTATTGAAACTTTGTTCAAGAGTCAAAATCCTTCATGTTAGTGATGATGAGGTGAGGTTTACCTTTTGACTTCATATAACAGATTTCTTTCATATCTAATTGGACCTTGGCTCTAGTAAGAACTTGAGTATCTCAATCAGGACTATGAATTGATTGAATATTCAATACAGTATGAATGTTTCTTTGATGGAATAGAATAAGGTAAAGCTGATGCCTGTGTCCTGAATAAGGGTTGTGGCTGCTGTCTGAAAAACTGATGTTTGAGACTGTCCATTCACAAGAGGCATAAAATTCTAGGACAAACTGGTCATTTCATTGAGACTACCCTGTGGTGTTGACCACTGATGTGTGCCCAACCCTTACTCACAGATGCATTTAAAGTCTGCTCTGTGTGTGTGTGTGTGTGTGAGAGAGAGAGGTCATTCTTAATGATTTATTGCAGTTGAAAATCAAGTTCTTCTCTTTGCTTTTTAATTAAATGTTGATCCATACATGATCAGAAGAATCATAGTTTCTGAAGTCTGTGTTAACATTCACCTGCATTATCCTCTCACTGGTAAGTACCAGAAGGCATACATGCACTGAGGGCAGAAATATCTGTATGGCAATTTAAAAAGAAATCATGTTGTTCATAGTCTCTCAACCTCCTCAGGTCCCTTCTAACCATAATATTCTATTAATTGATTCTGAGAGAAAGCAAAGCATAGATATTTGCCTGTCCACACAGTCTGGCTTGCTGGAAATATCACAGAGTAGGCTGGGAACTTTGCAGCCTTTAAAAACTGAGGTCAGGAAGAAGCTAGATGAGGGTTTCTTCCCAGCAGAGGTGCCAGTTGGGAGCTTTCAGAGGATGCTCTTGTGGGCAATGGAGATAGAAACTAGGTTGTACTAACACTATGATGGTTGCAAACCCCATCTAGCTGACTGCCTTGTTGCTTCTACAAAATTATCTGCCTTCTTCCACTCCTTATTCTTTTGCCACTTTTTCCTTGTTAACTATCAGTTGGGAGGCCTGCTGGTTTCCCTGATGGTGATCCCAACTCTGACATTTTTTTCCTGAAATTGCTCAGACTCAGTGAATTTTTTTCCTGAAATTGCTCAGACTCAAGTCCTTGCTCCCTTTCCTATGCAGCAGTAAGTATTGTAATACAGAAACACTGGCATCCATTTCAACTGGGAAAATTCTGTATGGTTTGCACTGTTGTAAACCTCCTTCACTTAAAATAATCACAGAAGTCATCCTGGATTATTTCTTTCTCAGTATGATTTCAAAATACTCTTCTGTTCTCAAGGCTGAGTATATCAAAACCTAATTTCTAGCTATAAGGTCTACCTTATATATCACCTTTAAATCCTTCTTTGTTGACTGGGATTGTGGACTTTTTCCTTCCCCATTTTTCCCCCTAACGCAGTAGTCTTTCCCATGTTATCAGTGCTTATGTTCCCATCTATATCACGCTGATTTTCTGTGGCTCTCATTTTCTCATCCAGATAACTTCTTAAATCTGTATCAGCATAAATCAAGATTAGACCTTCTCCCCAAAATAGAGAGGCTTTGTCACTCAAAAATGAGTTTTCATCAAGCATAGACTCATAAACTTTAAAGTCAGAAGGAACCAGTATGATCATCTCTTCTGTTCTACTGCATGACGGAAGCCACAGAACCTCATCCACCCACTCCCGTGGTAGACCCCTAATCTACATGTATGTTATTGTTGCCCTCAAATAATGCTTTAAAAATTTCAGAGTAAAGAGAATCCACCAGAAGATGACCCATGCTGCAAAGGAAGGTGAAAAATCCCCAGAGCCTCTGCCAATATGGCCTGAGGGAAATTCCTTACCAATCCCATATGTGGAAATCAGTTAAATCCACAGCAGGTGGGCAAGACTCGTCAGCCAGACAACTGGGAAAGAATACTCTGTAGTAACTCAGAACCCATGCCATTTTCTATCCCGTCACTGGTCATTAGACATGTTCACCAGTAGTTGTCAAAGGTCAGTTAATTTCAGGACTTTTTGGAACACTCTGACTCCCTGACACAGGTAAGGAGGAAGCCTGGAAATGATGTTATTCCCTATTGGGCTATATCTTCTTGCACTGTCTATAGCTATCACCGCTTTCCCCACACATACTGTATACAATGAAGTTCTTTCAGTTCTCAGTCTAATGCACACAAGAACCACAGCACATGCACTTCCGTGCACCACAGCCCTATAGAGCTGCAGGTAAAACAAGTGCTTAGCTTCTTGGGATGTGAACAGTAACCCAACTCAGAACATAAATTAAACTAAATTAGAGTACGTATGCTATTTTTTTATCTGGAAAAGTTGCATGTTCTTTTAATTTCATTATTACAAATCCTAAAACAATCGTAAACTTTAACTGCAGCCTGCAGAGCTTTAACATCAGATGAAACCCAACACAAAATATCCTCATTTGGTGTTATTTTTAATTGAGTAACAAATTTATTTCCCACATGAACTTTCATGAGAGAAAATCCCACTTCATCAAGGTAGAAGGGTTGCTTCCCCACTAAGGTTTAAAGAGGGTTAGAAAAGGGCCAGAGAGGCAGCAGCCAATTAAGCTAGAGGACTGCTAGGTCAGTCAGGGTTGGGTAGCCTAGTGCAAGATGAGAGCTGCAGAAACAGTCAGGAAGTCTGAGTGAGGGATCCAGAGAAGGTTCTCTTGCTGGCTGGCTGAGGAAGCCAGCACCCTGGAAAGCTCCCAGTTTGTCATAGGGAGCTGACCAGGAGTCTAGCAGTCCCACATGCAGAGATGGCAGTGGATGTCTGGAGAGCAGTCCAAGTGTGAGTGGCCAGGGTGGGAGAGATGGCTGTGGATTTTCCTGTGGAATTACAGGACCACTTAGCTGAGTGGCCCTGAGGTGAGGGCACACACAAGATTGGGGGCTGTAGGGGAAGTGGCCCAAGGAACTGAGAGAGACTAGAGGGAGGTGACAGTGAAAGTGCCAAGGTTGTGACATTTAGTGTCTCTGGACTGGGGTCTGGAAAAGTGAATGGGCCCAGCTCGCTCCACGCTCCCCCAGAGCACAAGGAGCAGTGCAAAATTTGTGGCTACTGACTGTTTTAACCTGGAGTGGTGAGCGGGACTTTTCCCCAGAAGGGGGACCTAAGCTGGTAACCAACTAGAGGGCTGAGGGCCTAGGAGTAGACACAAGAAGTGAGTTTGGTGTGGAAGGGATGGAGTACTGACCATCTGATGGGGACTACTTGAGCATTTCTGCAGTAACACTACTGGGAGGCACTCGTCAGGTGAGTCCAGTGCTGTTAACCCATCTACAGTCATATACTTGAAGGTGGAGAACTTGCAGAATGAGAGGAAAATAAATTACTTACACTTACCTGTATTTATTTTCCTCCCATTCTGTAAGTACTCCATCTTCAAGTATCTGAAGTGGGATTTTCTCCTATGAAACACATGATAAATAAATTCGTTAATCTTTAAAAGTGCCTCAAGACTCCATGTTTTGCTGAACTAGACTTACATGGCTATCCCTTTGAATTAGATATTTTTTTTCATTGAAGAAGAAAATACTCACAGGCATAATAGACTGGAATAAAGAAACGACTACTCTATCATCCCAAGCCTTAGTCCCCTTTGTAACTCCAGACTGTTCCCAGAAAAATTCCACTTACTCAAAAAATTAAAAGCTGACTATCACAGGGTACACTAATCGCTTGCAAAAAAAAAAACAAGGAGTCTTGTGGCACTTAAAGACTAACAGATTTATTTATCTCATCCACTTTTGTGGAAGAAAGTCCCACTTCGTCAGAGGCTTTGAAGAGCTGTAGGACTTAACCATGACTATGGATTCATTTCACATTCTAAACCATAATTTGACTTCACCCTCCCTCTATGTGCTGTTTCCTAAAGTTTTAATTCTTACAAATGCTCTGATTTGCTGTTGCAGTATGACCTGATCCCATGTCTTACACTTCCCTGCATTTATTTTCATCCCATTCTGTCAGTCCCCCCTTTTCAAAGCATCTGACAAAGTGTGATTTTTCTCCCATAAAAGCTCATGAGATAAATAAATCTGTTAGGCAATGTCTACACATAGCCCATTATTTTGAAATAACTTATTTTGAAATAAAAAACATTATTTCGAAGTAACTGGAATCAAAATAACCAAAAAATCAAGTCAAAATAAGGGAAAAGCTGGAATCAAAATAGCATGTCCAAACACAGGACTTCCTATTTCGCTTTATGAGAGGGGTACCATGGGAGGTATGGCAACATGGCCCCCTCATTGGGCCATGTTGCCAGCCATGTTGGCAGCCAATCCTATAAAAGCAGGCACCGACATCACTTCCTTGTCCATTCTGGCTAACAGGACTCTGCAAGAGACAGACATGGACACTGCCCAACTGCCTAGCCTTTGCCGTGTGGCCACTAGACCCACTGCTCACCTGCAGAGTGTTCTCCTGTTGTGGGATAGTCTGCTCACAGATCCTGATGCTGCTCAGGTTGTGCCCCAGGCTGCCATCATCCTAGGCCTCAGAACTGCCCTAGTTCCCTTGCCCCTTTCTGTGCCTCGCCAGTTCTGGGGCCGGGACACCAGCACAGACTGGTGGGACCGGGTAGTGCTCTGAACTTCGGGGATGACCAGTGGCGGAGGAATTTCTGGATCAACCACCTTGTCGCAGAACTCACCCCACTTCTGCACCGAAGGGACACCACCATGAGACCGGCCATCCCTGTCGACAAAAGAGTGGCCATCGCTCTGTGGAAGATGGCCACACCAGAGTCGTACAGGTCCGTGACGCACCTCTGGTGTTGGCAGGTCTGCCATCGGGAATGTCCTGATACAGGTCACCAGAGCCATCAACAGGATCCTGCTTCGGTGCCTGGTCACTCAAGGGGAGCTGCAGGACACCATAGGTGGCATGGCCACCCTGGGATTTCCCAATTGTGCGGGGATACTGGACTCCAGGCACATCCCTGTGAGGGCCCCGAAGCACCAAGCCACTGAGTACCTCAATAAGAAGGGGTACTACTACTGTCATCATGCAGGCCTTTGTGGACCACCGAGGCATCTTCCAGAACTGTTATGTGGGCTGGCCAAGGAGGGTGCATGATGCCAGAGTACTCTGGAACTCTGACCTGTACCAGGGCATGGAGGCAGGCACCTTCTTCCCCCCCATAACATCAATGTCAGGGGAGTATAGGTGCCCGTCTTCATTGTGGCAGACACGGTCTATCCCCTCCGCCCGTGGCTCATGCACCCCTACGCAGGGCCCCTTGATCCTCACCAGCAGCTTTTCAATCGGCGTGTGACCCACTGCTGCCAGGTGGTCGAGCGGGCCTTTGGATGGCTGAAGGCATGCTGGAGGTGCCTCCTTACCCATCTCCACCTTGGGGAGGAGACGACGTCGGCGGTCATCAGTGCATGCGTAGCCCTGCACAATTTCTGTGAGCTGTGGGGTGAGACTGTTGCTGCAGCCTGGGAGGCTGAGGCCCAGTTCATTGGGGGCCAATACGAGCAGCCCGCACCTGTGACCGTATGGGAGTGGCTGTCACAGAGGGCTGTCACAGTCCGTGATGCACTCATGAACACTTTTGCCACAGAAGAACTCTGAGGGCCAGGCCTGCCCTGCCCCACACCACCCACTCCCCCATTCTCTCACAGCCAGCTCCCACCCATCCACCCACACTGTGAAACACACCCGATAAAAACACTCACAACTGCTAACATGAGTTTCAAACTATTTATTCAACAGAACATGGTGTTGGGGCAGGGAAGGGCTGGGGAGGGCTGGGGGATGGGGAAATGTGGGGGGAGTGTGGGGAGAGGGCCTGCAACTTGGAGGGGGAGACTGGGGAAGGGTATTGGGGAGTCGGGGTGGGAGGGGAGTTCCTATGTGGGGCCTGTGGGGGGCTCCAGACGGTGGTGTCCCACACCCCTGCCCACAGCCACCCTGGGTCCAGGGCCGCCTCTGGGGAAGGCCAGGTGGAGGACCTCCAGCAGCAGCTGGAGGGGCTATGTGGTCCATCAGCTGAAGGACACTGCCGGCCAGCTCCTCGACCACGGTGGTCAGGCGGCCACTGAGGCATTCTATGGCCAACGCTTGCTGCTTGAGTGCGGCAACCATGTGGTCATCTGCGGTCGCTGCCTGTTGCAGCAAGCGGAAGGCAACATCCTGCCACCCAGCCTGCTGTCTCTGCCATGCCTGGGCTGATGCCTCTGCGTGGTGGCCAAGCTACTCCAGGCTCACCAGGACTTCCCCACACATCCACTGGGCCATCCTCCTCCTCCTCAGTGGTCTGGGGGGGCCGAATGGGCTTGGTGCTGTACACGGTGGGCGGCTGGGTGACCTGCTGGGTGGAAGCACAACACGCAGTTGGCTCCTGTTGCCTGCTGGCCTTGTCTGTGTGCAGCCTGTCTGCAGCACAGACCTCTGTCCTGACTGTCAGCAGCAATCTGGATCTGGGTCCTGTGGGACATTGCCTGGAGTAGGGCTACCAGATACCAAAGTCTGCAAAGGAAGACAGGGAAGTGTGAAAAGGAGGACACTGGAGGACACATGGAGAAAATGTAGTATTAATGTAATATTCCTTGGTTTTTAGGGAGCCCTGGAACACTGTCCCTAGAAATAAGGTATTCTGTGGCATTCCAGGATACTTTAACCCCTATAAGTAAAAAGCCAGACAAAATCCTGTATTTTAAAATTCCCAGCCAGACAGACAATGTGAAGATAAAAAGGAGGGCACAAAGCTAAAAAGGAGGACATGTCGTCCTTTCGCCTGACATCTGGTAACCCTACCCTGGAGGCACACATGGACTAGTGGTGCCCACAATGGTGAGCTGGACTCAGTGAAGACTTGCTCTGGGCAGTCTCCCAAGGCCACTTGCCAGTGGTGCGGCCTGCATACTCTCCACCCCGTCCAAGATGCAGCTGCATCTTTGACACCATCCCCTGTTAACCAACCCCAGGCATGCAGGGGCCTGTGACCTTGGTGCCACATGTCTCTCGGGTACCTGTGCCCATGGGAGGGCCTCTGCATCCCCTGGCCCTGTGCCCTACCTGTCCCAGTGCTGTACCCCCTCGCTGCCCGTGACCTGGGCAGGCCCCAGCCCTGCGTGCTTCTGTGGGAGAGGAAGACTCACCCACAGGGGCTCCAGATTTCTGCCGGGATGCTCCTTGCTCGGACTCGGACTCCCCAGGGGCCACGATGTCGTTAGGCCCCTGCTCCTCCATCCTGGTCTCCTCCTCCTCCGGGACAGGGAAGAACTCTGGGGTCCCTGGCTCAGCCTCTGGTTCTGGTGGTGCTGCGGCAGGAGGCTGGCTAAAATACACAGATGCCTCAGAGTCAGTGTCCCCTCCCTCTGCACCTGAGGATGTGCTCGGGTGCTGCCCTGTGTTGATGGCCTGAGCTGGCAGGCCACTGGGCTCAGCCCCCTGGAAGGTATGGACCTTGCCATAGAAAGGGCAGATAGCAGTGCCTGGAGCTCCCGTGCCTCCCTGGTGTGAGCATGGTCCTGCCTCATGGCCTTAATTTTCAATTGCACTTGCTCTGTGGTGCACTTGTGGCCCTAGGCGGACAGCTCTGCGGCTATATCCGCATATATATCCCGGTTCCAGTGGCTGGTCCAGAACCGGGTAAGGATTTCCACCCTGCTCCATATGCTGAGGAGGCACTGAACCTCCTCAGTAGTCCATACAGGGGCATGGCATTGCCCCTCGGGCCCAGCAGAGCCATGTGCTGCCATGCATGATCTGGGCTATCACACGCTGGCAGGCATGGGTGCAGCACAGCACTTCGTTCTTCCTGTGGGTGCTGTGCACCCTGGGAGGCAGGTCAGACCCGTTATTTTGAAACTATGCCCGAACAGCATTATTTCAAAATGACCACTGTTTGGAAAAAAAAAAATAAGCTGTCATTTTGGACTCCATCGTTTCAAAATAAGAAAATATTGTGTGGACCAAATCTTTTTTATTTTGAAATAACCACTGTTATTTCAAAATAAAAAAGATGTGTGGACATACTCTCAGTCTTTAAGTGACAGAAGACTCCGTGATTTCTTTTTTTTTTTTTTTTTTTGCTTTATTAGACTAACATGGCTGCCCCTTTGGAACCTGAAGGAACAAAGTCTCCTTCAGCCTGAGTCTGCAGCCATATTGATGATCTCTCTCTTTCTCCCTGGTCCAAAAGTTTCCTTTCATAGAATCATAGGATTGGAAGGGACCTCATAGGTCATCTAGTCCAACCCCCTGCCAGACGCAGGACCACTCCCACTAAACCATCCGAGTCATGGTTTTGTCCAACCGGGCCTTAAACACCTCCAAAGATGGAGATTTCACCACCTCCCTTGGCAGCTCATTCCAAGGCTTCACCACTCTCCTAGTAAAAAAGTTTTTTCTAATATCCAGCCCCGACCTCCCTAACCGCAACTTGAGACCACTGCTCCTCGTTCTGTCCTCTGTTATTACCGAGAACAGTCAAGCTTCATCTTTCTTAGAGCATCCCTTCAAGTAGTTGAAGGTTGCTATCAAATCCCCCCTCAATCTTCTCTTCTGCAGACTAAATAAGCCTAATGCTTTCAGTCTTTCCTCGTAGGGCTTGTGCTCCAGCCCTTTAATCATTTTGGTTGCCCTCCACTGGACACTCTCTAGCATGTCCCTGTCCTTTCTGTAGTGGGGAGCCCAAAACTGAACACAGTATTCTAGATGTGGCCTTACCAGTGCAGAATAGAGGGGAATGATCACATCCCTTGATCTGCTGGTAATACTTCTTTTGATGCAGCCCAGTATGCCATTGACCTTTTTGGCAGCAAGAGCACACTGCTGACTCATATCTAGCTTCCCATCCAGCATGACCCCCAGGTCCTTTTCTACACTGCTGCTGCTTAGCTGAATGTTTCCCAGCCTGTAGCAGTGCATGGGGTTTTTCCGTCCCACATGCAGGATTTTACACTTGTCCTTGTTGAACTTCATAAGATTTTTATTGGCCCAATGTTCCAATTTATCTAGGTCTCCCTGAATCCTGTCCTTGCCCTCCAATGTGTCTACTGTTCCCCCCAGCTTGGTGTCACCTGCAAACTTACTGAGAATGTAGTCTATTCCATCATCTAGATCATTGATGAAAAGGTTGAACAGAACCGGCCCCAGGAGCAGGACCAACCCCTGGGGCACACCACTCATGACTGGTTGCCAGCTAGACATGGAACCATTGATTCCTACATGCTGAAACCGTTGATCTAGCCAGTTTTCTATCTACCTTATAGTCCACCTATCCAACCCATACTTCCTTAATTTGCCAATGAGAATGCTGTGGGAAACTGTATCAAAAGCCTTGCTAAAATCAAGGTATATCACATCAACGGTTCTTCCTGCATCCAGAAAACCAGTCATCTGATCATAGAAGGAAATGAGATTGGTCAGGCATGATTTATCCTTAGTAAATCCATGCTGACTGTTCCTGATCACTTTATTTTCCTCCAAGTGTTTTAGGATGGATTCTTTGAGAACCTGCTCCATAATTTTTCCAGGGATTGAGGTGAGGCTGACTGGTCTGTAATTCCCTGGATCCTCCTTTTTCCCTTTCTTGAAAATAGGCACTATATTTACTTTTTTTCCAATCCTCTGGCACCTGCCCCATTCTCCATGAGTTTTGAAAGATAATGGCCAGCGATGCTGCTATCTCATCGGCCAATTCCCTTAGTACCCTTGGATGCAGTTCTTCCGGCCCCATGGACTTGTGCACGTCCAGCTTCTTTAAGTAGTCCCTAACCTGACCTTCCATCACCAAGGGCCTCTCTTCTTCTCTCCCATCTGCCATACCCATGGTAGTGGGCTGGGAGCTGATACTGCCTGTGAAAACAAGCAAAAAAGTATTGAGCACTTCAGCTTTTCCCTCATACTCCATCACGAGGATGCCTGCCTCATTCAGCAAGGGACCTCATCCCTGATCCTCTTCTTGTTATTAACATACTTGTAGAACCCCTTCTTGTTATCCTTTACATCACTCGCTAGCCGCAACTCCATTTGTCCTTTGGCCTTTCTGATTTTATCCCTGCAGTCCCTAGCAATATCATTATATGCCTCCTTAGTTTAAGACAGAGAATGGGAGAGAGCAAAAGAGAAGGTTTCAATGAATATGTGCAAGCAGCCTTTAGCTATAGTTGTCACAAGTACTCAAGCTTCAATATTTTAGGGATAAGTTAAATTAGGATTTAAAGGTTGTTTTTAATTTATTTCTTGCCAGTGGTGTGCCTGGTGTCACATATAACAGAATGGAGCATGTAGGACTTTAGTTGATATCATTTTCATACAGCTGGAAGAGACTTCATGAGATCATCAAGTCCAACCCCCTGGGAATTGAACCCAGGACTTTTTGCCTGTTAAACAGAGGTGTTAGCCACTACACTACATCAGTTTGTATAGAGAGTCATTCCATAGAAACAGCAGATAATTTTGGAAACAAAATTATTAAATTTAGTTCTGACTTAAAAATTCTTTATAATCCACCCTCTCCCCCTTCCCCCAAAAAAGAGTTGGCAGCAGGATTTTTAAAGTATTTTAATGGCAATACCTATAGTTTGTTGGTTTCATGGAAGAAATAAGTTTTAAACATTATAGTTCAATCTCATAGCTGACAGCTCTTAAATCTGAGGTTGAAAACAGTAAAGTAGCCCCTGCTAAGTCAGTTCCCTGAAGACTAATATTTAAGCGTTGGCTGGATTTGGAGCAGACAGGAGTGAGTTAGTTTCCTGTTGCTAGGCAACAAGTTTCTAGGTGACAGTTTTCTTTTCCTAAAGGAACTGTATGCTGTTAATGCACTCTGATATACAAAAATAAACTCCATTTCCACAACCAATACATTTATTTGGTCTTTTAAGAAGGGAGCTGATCTGTTGTCCAAAACTTCTTTTCTTCTCATTGGGACTTTATTTCCCCTTCCCTCTTTATCAATTATTATTCATTATCCCGTCTATCAACTATGATGAAGTGGGATATTCTCCAACGAAAGCTCATACGATAAATAAATCTGTTAGTCTTTAAGTGCCACAAGACTCCTTGCTTCTTTTTTTTTATTATTATTATTCCTAAGTTACCTTTCCAATTTTCTCTGTTTTTGTGCATTTCATCTTTCAGCAGGTGGGATACTTTTTGTTTGTTTGTTTGTTTTGTCTTGTTTTTATCTTTTGGTCTTTGTTCTGTTAATGTTTAAAAGACAGATGTGTATATGCAATTTGGACATGGAACCCAAAATTAGAACAATAAACTTCTCTCAATAAAAGCAATTTTAATGCATAACCCATAAAGAATCTAATTTTTCTGACTATCTTTTGAAGTTTTTACATGTCACAACAAACAACAAAAGTGAAGTGTAACACTTTCCTTGGCTAATCTCAATCATTATGTTGGGTTGCACTGAACCTGTGAAGCAGAATGTATATCTTATGAATTAGTAGGTATTTAATGTCCATTTTACTGAGATTTGTTAGGCTATTACCAGCAGGCATTCAGATGTGTTAGACTACAGGGTAAAGAGATCGTTTCTCAAGGATTTCAACTGTTCGGTAAATTACCCTGTTTATAAATTCTTTGGTGTTTTTGACCATTTATTTGTTTCTCAGAGCACTATGCAATGCTATATTAATCAAAATGGAATGTATGGCCCAGAAATTTAAAGGTGTTAACATGACAATGTCCCTTTATAATATTAAGCAAAGTTTAAATTTGATATATAGAGATTTTAGCCTACTTATTAACATGGGAAACATAACATTAAAATAATGTAAAACCTGAATTAATGATAAAGAATAGAAGGAAAAACATTTTATGCATCTGAAGCAGAAAATATTAAGTACTGCTTTTATTTTAACACTTTTCCTGTCTTCCTTTTTATTTCATAATATTGAGATTTAAAAGGAACTCCCTCTTTGATAATTTTTAAATGATACATTTTTTTTTAAGGAAAGAGAAAAAAAAATAATAGAAGTGGCCTGTAGCTCTTGTCACAGCTGTTTCTAAAGTTTGACCGTCTTTCCTAGAAGAGGAAACAAAACAAACACAAACAAGAAGGGAGAGAAACATAAAGTAAAGACAGAAAACATAGCTTCTCTTTCTGGTATTGGCTTTTCCCCAAACCTTTATTGCTAGAAATGGACAAGAACAGCACTATTGCACTCCATAAGCTGGCAAACTTGTACCAGCATTGAACTGTTTATAGCATTGCCTTTAGCTGCTTTTTAGGACACAGGCTTACAAGAGTGTTGCAAAGTATTCAGTCTTATTTTTTTTAAGCCAAACTATGATTAAGTATCAGGCAAAAGGACAGTGGTAGCAAAGAAAAGTAAGGTCAGGAAGGGAAAGGGTAGGTTTGGGTACACAACAAAGTTTTACAACCCTGGTGGGTAGTTGACAAATTTAGTCAGTCAGTAGAAGTGGAGATGTCATTTCAATCTCTATTGCCTGCTTGGTTTGGTCAGAACATTTGGCAGGGTTAGGATGAAGAGGGTACAGTGGTGTTACAGCAGGTTCCAGGAGAAAGCAGGGAGCAGCAATGATGGTTAAGCTCACTCCTTCCCTTTCTTTCAGTCCACCAAAATTCACATCCAGTTTTCCCCATTCTTTTCTTCTAAGGACCCCCCCAAAAAGTTATGGATGCGTTACCCCATCCCATAATTATTTTTCACACTAATAACGGATGACTTCCAATATAGTAATTTTAGTTCATTCATTTCTGTTTCCACATTCTCTTGTCAACTGGGTAGTAAGTAGACAAATCTTTGACATAGTCCTTTACTTATATGAGGACACCTTTTAGCTGATACTAATGATTTTTTCCTCCTTCACTTATTTCCCATTCAGTTTGATTGTTATAGGGTATTGTGATATTTGAACTCACTTATTTTTTTGCAATTAAACTTATAGGTGTAATATGTTTATAGATTTAATAGGCTCCTAGTTATTTCTGTCTTTATTACTTCCACCTGCAACACAAGTTATCCGTCTGTTCCCTACAGTTTATTTTACTCAAACTACAACTTTAGTTACAGGGAATAACATTTACTGAGGAAATGAGTAACTGGTTTCAAATTTAAGCAAGGTAAACAGTAAGAAAATGTAATAAATATTTAATCACCTGCTATCCAGATTACCACAGTGATAACCTACTCTTAGTTCATTTTCCTCTGATGCATCAGATGCACAAGCAATAGCCAGACACAGAATTAAATGCCAGCCTCACCATATAAGTAAGCATGAAAAAATTAACTTGCTTACTAAGATTCAAGATTATTTGGCAGGTAATTTTGTTTTTTCCTATAAAACAGAGTAGATGCATTTGTCTAAACTCCTCTGCCACCCCTCCCCCCAAAAACCTGCAAGAAATGATTTTAACAGTGTTTGAGAGCTACCACCTCCAAATGACTCTATTTCCAGCAAGGATATTTAATATCATCTGAGATAATGTCAAGCAAGAATTATTCCTTTTAAAAACTCTGTTCAAATAAAGAGCAAGGAATAAAGGTAATTGTTAAAGAAAAACCCAACCTTCTTTGAAGAGTGGCTGTTTTGGATGTGTTCATTTAGTATTTTCTATTTAAGTGCAAATTTTATATGTATTTTTGGGCTTGCCACATGCAAAATCATATCACTAGCAACAGAATCAAGAATAAAAATTACAATTAACTTTTTTTTAAATATATGTCTTCTTGATATGGTCTGAGTTATTCACTTATAATTAAACTTAGTGTTGACATTTTGAAGCTATGATGCATTATAATCTGAAAGCATGTTTCTAGCACACTCAAGCGATGTGTCCTCAGAGATAAGTGTAGGTAAAGCACTATACTGTCATGCAGGTACAACAATAAACTTGTAAGAACAGGGTTTATTGTTATATAAAAGAATGACTAGGTGTTTTGGGTTTTTTATTGACTGTGCATCAGCACTGATGAATTCTGTTTTCTGAAGTGCAAACTTTCCATGTTTTAGGTAGTTTTTACATAATTAATACTAATTGACATGGATAGTACTAGCACATTTCAGTAAGATTTAATATAGCAAAAGTAATAGGTAGGCATGCTAATCACACAGTAATATACTTAACAGAGTATGTACCACCAAAAATATTACATTTAGTGTTTCTTATTTATCTGTATTATCATTCTTGCTGAGCAGATTCCCAGTGAAATAATTTATGCAAATATTTCAATCTTCCTGCTAGCCTGCAATATAAATACAGTGTACTATAAGGTTTATTTATTATATAGCAATAGAGTTTAAATAACTGTAATTTGGCTAAGTGGGTTAAAAGTCACTTTATTAAAAAAAAAAGAAAAAGAAAAAGAAAACCTGTTGTAATGCTGACAACACAACATGATACATGGAGTAGATTTTATTATAGCTGTAGCCTTTCAATGAAGCAAAATTAAATAAATAATATTGGTTGTATTGGGCATGGTTATTATGACTCCCATCCTGTTTCTGCAATATCTGCAGAACATCCTTGGCTCATTGCGATTTGCTTTCATGCAGTGTCTCAAAAACCATGAAAATGACTATGATGATTTCTTGTACACAAACAGAAAATGAATATATTTGACTGTGAGTGTCCCAGCATGCAAAGTATGTGTAAGAGTGCTCTGGGTTTCATTGTTGGCTTTTCTTCTTATGAGTATAGAAGTAGCCTTTCTAAATTAGTTAGTCCCAAAATGTCTTGCCACAAATAGAGTTGGTCAGAAACCAGGGTATCTAGTCTATGGGAAATTTCAAATTTTACCATTTATTATTATTCCAAAGCAGAATAAGAAATCAAGCATTCAAAATTTCCCATGATACAAGCTCTTTGAACATAACTAAATCAATGTGTTCCAGGTCAGTTAGACCATTTTGTTTTGATTTTAACTTTTTTACAATTTTTTTATAATATAAAATGTTTTTTTTTAAACCAAGTTATTTAAAAACCCTCCCCCCAAATGTTCCTTTTTGACCTTGTCAGAATGGTTCAATATCTTTGAAAAAAATAATAATACTAATAATTATTCTTCCAGATCAACAGATTCCAACAGAAAGTTATAATTTCAAAGAGAGTATTTTCTGATTGAGGGAGGAAAAACAAATTGTCAGAACATTTACCATCTCCATTTACAAAGTAATAGGGACGTCAATCACTACATTTCCCAGGAGTGTTTTTCTTTTCTTCTTTATAATGAGTCTATGGATAGACCAAAATGCTAGCTCCATAGCATAATCATTCGCAGAGAATATCCACAGCTGCCACCAGTCTCAATAAGGACACAATGAATTGATAATAACAGCTGATTCCACTCATACCATCCCCTGAAAACATCCTGGAATTGTTTAGTAAGATTTGAGACATTACAAAACACAAATAACTGCAAGATGCACATCAGTTGTATATCATCAACAAACAACATTTCTGTACTTTTTTTTTATAAAGCATACAGACTTAATAAAAGACCCTCAAAATAATAATATAAAAGCAAACAATGTTGACGTCACCATCAATATTAAGTTTCTGAGCTGTTTTTCCCCCATGAGCTCCAAGTAAGGAGGCAAAATTCAGGTGCTGTAGCAAGCAGGACAGTAGTATCAGCATGGCCCAAGGGAACTAGCATGGTCCAAGGAACCTACAGACATTGAGATGCCCTGAAGTTATATTAGACTTATGACTCTTACATCTCCCTTCTGTTGTGTAATAAGTCCACACTACCAAAGGAATGAGGAGCTAGGAAGAGTCTGAGTGAGAAATCACTATCAGCAGTTTACTGTACACATTTTGTAGCACATTTCTGTCATTAATTTGTTTGAAAAATGAAATCATTACTAGGCACACAAACAGAAATTGGCATTGTGTAAGCAGTCTTTTGTGCAAATTAATACTGGTACATACTGGTACATTTAATCATTTTATACAAGGAAGGAAAATATACTTTTTGGTAGTATCAGTTTTGGCTAGGTTTTTTTTTAATAAGCATAAGATTTCTTTTGCAAATAAAACATACAAATTTAATTTAAGCTTGAACATGGAATCATAGAAGAGCAGGATTCAAAGGGACCTTAGTATCTTACCTTATCTAGTCCCCTGAATTTCAGGCAGGACTAAGTAATAAGTAGACCAAACCTGATAGGTGATTGTCTTACCTGTTTTTAAAGTCCTCCATTGATGAAGATTCCAGAACTTCCCTAGGCAAGTTGTTCCAGTGTTGCACTATCCTGACAATTAGGAAGTGTTTCCTAATGTCTACCTTAAGCCTTCTTTGCTGAAATTCAAGCCCACTGATTCCTGTCTCATCCTCAGAGATTAAGAAGAACATTTTTTTTTCTTTTCCTTGTAAGAACCTTTTATGTACTTGAAAAGTTTTATCATGTTCTCCTGGGTCTTCTCTTCTTCAGACTAAACAAACCCATTTTTATCCAATCTTCCCTCAGGTTTTCTAAACCTTTAATATTTTTTGTTGCTTTTCTCAGGACTTTCTGAGGCCTTATCATCACAGAGTAGAGCAGAAGAATTACTTTTTATGTCTTGCTTACAAGAATCCTGCTGTTTTTCTCCCCCCACCCCAACAGTACTACACTGTTGGCACATCACAGCTTGTGATCCACAATAGTTCACAGATCTCATTGTCCTTCTGAGGCAGTTATTTTCCATTTTGTATGTGTTCAATGGATTGTCCATTCCTAAGTGGAGTATTTTTTTATATGTCTTCACTGAATTTCATCTTATTTAATTAATACCATTTCTCTCATTTGTCAAAATCATTTTGAATTTTAATCCTATCCTGAAAAGGTCTTGCAGTCTTCCCAGCTTGTTATCATCGACAAACTTTATAGAAACACTCTCTATAACATTATCAAAATCACTTGGGATGATATTGATCAAAATCAGAATCAGGACTGATCCAGCAGGATCCTATTCAACATGTCCATCAAGTTTGACTGTGAACCTCTGGTAGATAGTCTCTGGCAACTGTTTTCCACCCAGTTATGCACCCCCTCCCCCCCACACCCCATACCAACTCCATCTAGGCTATAACCTCCTTGACCATTTAATATAGCCTAGATGGAGCTGCTATGGGGCGGAGGTGCATAACTGGCTGGAAAACAATTCCCGGAGACTATCTATCAAAGGGTCACAGCCAAACGTGATGGACATATTGAATGGGATTCTGCTGGATCAGTCCTGATTCTGATTTTGATCAATATCATCCCAAGTGATTTTGATAATGTTATAGAGAGTGTTTCTATAAAGTTTGTCGATGATAGCAAGCTCGGAAGACTGCAAGAGCTTATATATGGAAAAACAGCCCTCAGTTTTGACAGTTGAGCACTGGTCAAGGAAATACATATATCCTAAACTTAAACTTTCTTTATACCATTAAGGTTAGTTAAGAAATCTTAAATGACTTTGCCAAAATATCTGACAGAAGAATTACTTTAAAAGCCTTATGATTGTATGGTAGCTTCTCTGACCCTTAATAAACACTATGAGATATTTTGTTCGAGGTTAATGGAAAGGTCAGTTACAGTGTTTCCCAAGCCTGTATTCCTTCATCTTTAGCATTTGTCTAGGGTTGGACAAAGAGCTATATTTGCTTGAAATATTGGTATGACAAGAAAATGCTAGTCCTTCAACTCTTGGCTTGTGCCTGTTATATCAGTCAACTGAAGGTGAACTAGGTATACATCATTCCATGCACATGCTTATTACATGATGATGGCCCTCTATCAACCAAACACAACCCTAGTCACATCTCATGCACTCTATGTATTGTGTGATATCATAAGTTTCCTAAATGGATAGTGATCATTGCAAAATACAGTCACCTTAACATAACTTGAATGTATCCCTTGAGGTAGATGTTACACTTTCAATTAAAGGGCAGTGAGATTCCATGAACTATGCAAGAAGTTTTTTTGAGCACTACCTTTTGCAACAGTTACTAGCATTACCTAATATTTAGTATTCTGAGACTCAGCTAACTTAAGACAAATTGTTTCATAACTACTCCATTACTACAGTGACAAACTAATTTACAAAAGTTTTTATATATACAAAAAAAAAATGGAATGTAGGCCATTTTGTGCCAATAATTATAACCCAACTGGAATGTACTCAATATGGGAGTCACTCTAATGAAAATATTTAACTAAACTTACTACATTGTAACCCACAGTACTGTTTTCTAGTATATGTGAAAGAAAATGCTTCACAATTTCAAATGCTAGTGGTACCTGTTCATAAATGGTAACATTTTAATGACAGCTGTTGTAACCATGTAACTTTCAAACATACATGAAAACTAGTCTGCGTGCAAGCAAAAACAGATATTGGTCAACAATATGCAGAATGTTCACATCAGAACTGAGGTTTGTTAATCACACTACTTCTAAAGCAAAGAGCAAGACAGCACAGGGAGACAGTAAAAACAGTTATATTATGTTTACACTGCAGCCAGTCCATTGACATCTGCAGAATTCAGCATTTGCCATCTATAAAAAAACAGTTCCATAATTCTCTGTTCTTTCCTATGGAGGATCTCTCATTGATCTACAGCGCTTGCCTAACTTTCTTTGCACAAATCTGCAGAGCAATATCAAGAACTGATACTCTACTGCCTTATACTTTATATATTTACAACTGCAGAATGAGTGTTAAATTTTACCCTGCTGATTGAACTGTATTTCATGTCTACTTTGTGTGAGGATAAGTGATAGACACATGGTGCAATGCAGTGAAAAATGAGGCCTTTAACTTTTTTCTTATCCAAATGCTGAAGTTGGGTACACAAATGTGTGCTAGGTTTGTATAAAAGATGCTGCATTTTTTGCCATAACTTCGTATCCCTTAGTCATTTCTCACTTAATGTTGTGCTTCACTTGAGCTTATCACTCATTTGTGTCTACGACCCTGTACTATGTGCAGGAATACAAAAAGCTTTCCATTTTCAAATGTGCTCTGCTTCTTTGCCTTCAGTGAGTTTTCCTATTTCCCTCTTGTGCAAACTACACACCAGATTGAAAACGCAGCCCACAGACTTTCTGAACATCCAGTGACAAAATTTATATATGCAAATCTAACTGTTCTAGAACATCTCTGAAAATATCTCTGAAAATTCCCACTTTACCTAACTTTTTGCAGTTACAAAAAATATACTATAAGATTCTGAATGTGATTTAAATGATTTGAAGTGTGTGAGTTTTCATTTACAAGTTTTATACAACACAGTCTGGATATTTTAACCATACCTAGACTAAGAAGGTTTTTTAAAGAAAGAAACAATCTCTAAAAAACGTACTGTTTTTTTTTTTTTTTTTAAAAAGTGCCAAAAAAGTCAGTTTCCGCCTTTGGATGTATTTTTTTTTCCATGATTTACACCAATTTTTTTTAATGAAAAATAAATAAATAAACCTAGGAAGGTAATTATTTTTTTCCCCTAAGGATTCACTACCATGAGAGATGTTTGATATTGTTACATTCATGAACAGGGTATGTTTCTTTTAGTTTTAGTGAGCTCATTACAATATATATCTAGAGTAGGCCTTTCAAGTATGGTCTGTTTATTTATTTACTAATACAAACAGCATTTATTGTTCTTTAGTGGCCACCCACTCTCATCAATAAAACCCTTCTTTCTGCTGTTATTTTTTTCCACAGAGTTGGTGGAAAATATGCTCCTTCTGCTTTCTGCAAAGAATTATCCAAAAGCTTAACAGTGTCCCCCACAAGCACATTCTGAGTGAATGATGTCTTGATTACTAAATCATCCAGTTGGATTTGACAGGGAGTACCCAAATTTCTCCATCTTTTTTATTTTTTTGATGCACATCATGCCATGTGGGACTTAGGTGACCAAATATGCACCAGAAATAACAAATGGTGATATTGAAAAATTAAAGTTGAAAGGCAATATTTTCAGAAATTATCTAAGTGCATAGGAATGTAAGGCTCTTCTTATCAATGACATTCAATGAGACATAGGATCCTAAGTGACTAGCTTTTGAAAATTTTACATGGAGTGAAACATTTGCAAATAACAGATATGTTGAACATTGTTTGTGTAAAACAGTGAGTGAATATTTATAAATAACAAATACATTAATATAAACCTGTACTGATTTGCTTCAGGGAAAAGGACTATTACATGAATGAATTTTTGGTTTATGTGTAGTTCATGGACTTAATAAAATGCAAAATGGAATAGCTGTGAGAGACCTTCAGAAGCAACAAAAATAAATATTAAATACAACATCTTGCCAATGTCAAAACTAACTTTGTTCTACTGGATGCTGTCTGCCAACACCAAGCAGTAAGTTAGCCTTCTCTTCCTCTCCATCCACTGTCTAATGATCACTTTTATATACAGCCACATTCACTTCACGTAATGCCACCAGAACTTAACGCATATTTCAAGATGAACTGTTTAACTATAGCTACCTACAATATTTTGTGACAGGAAGCAGATTAGCAACTCAAGGCCAGACCACCCGGGCAATTATTTGGAGCAAATGAGAGCAGAGATCTACTAAATTACTTGACAGTAAAAAGAACATTAACAAGAAATTGAAAGGGGAGCATTAATTATTTGATCCATAATACCTACAAAAGCACTCAAAAGGATTTTTGTTATATTTAAGGACTTTCCTTTTTTGCAAATGATCAGTTTTATGAATATGTCTAAGAGCCACATACACAAAAATATAGATGAAAAGTGTTTTTGTGTAATGACAGATCACATCATGTTAGCACAGTAAGAATGATGGTTTTGCAGGCAAACTATTATTATAGGTGCTTAACCCTTATAAATGGAAATCCTAATAAAAGAATATTAATAAAATTTCAACTTTCAAATATATTTATAATTATGAAATATGTAGATTTAACATAAAACAATTATTATATCTCTCAAAATACATCCCATATGATCTCTGCATTTCATTTGTTAGCAACATTTCCTTAAGTCTTCAGAGACTTTTGGTAAGAATAACTATTTTATTACAAAAGATGATTGATTGCTGCAGGTTTTTGGTATTGATGTTATATCCCTTACCACATATCTCTCTCTTTATTTGCCTATATTTCTTTCACCCTCTTATGGTTGGACCTCCATAAAAAAATGTAGGATATTTCTAATACCTGACATTTATAAGGATATGTGGCTCATGCAAGCTGTGAGAAGTTCTTGCAATGCATGCTTTCTTTCTCTCTGATGAGTCACTGGTATAGATCGACAAACCAGAAATCCTAATGTGAAAGGGGGAAAGACAGGAATTCATTGCAGGTGAGGAAAAATGAGGCTGGGTATTTCTCCAATGTCTCATTTTGATTCTTCTAATTTAATGAATTATGGTATATCTCATAAACACCTTCAGTTCCTCAAGAGACCTTTCCTCAGCATCTATTTTATTTCTAGCTGAAAACTAAAATTTGACTTTTGATGAATTGGAGCCATGTCTGTGTTAATTATGATTCTGTTTGAGATTGGGAGGCTGTATTAGGAAAAAGTGCTATATATGTCATGGACCCGCCATTGCTGACAAATACTGCAGCAAGTGTACAGCAGATAGGGACAACAGGGAATACTTAAGGCTAATTATGATTCCTTGGTCATACAATGCTTTTGGTAAAAAAGCAGCTGCATATTTATAAAAACAGTGTTGCATTATCCATCTGGAAGGAAGATAGGAACAGTGGACATATATAGGAATAGAACAGCAGCACTCAGGTTACCAGGAGGAGTTTAAGCAAGGTAACCTACAGGAACAGGATAATCAGACAAGAATAAGAAATGTGATGCAGGTGAGAGAGAGGTCACACAGTCTGGGTAAGCAACTCCAAGAGGAAGAACCGGTCTAACATATAGCCACCTGCAGCAGGGAGGTGTCCACTGCCTGTCTTAGATACAAATGGTTCATGAGGACTCTAAAAGGAAGGGTGAACTAGAAAAGGGCATGCATGTAGCATTCATTGTTTTATAGTATGTGCTCTGTACTAAGCCTTTACATTATTAAGTAAAATCACTCATTAAGATTTTAGCCTCTGAGTAAAAACAACTGAAGTCCTGTGGAACATTAGAGATTTAAAATTTTCTTTGGGCATAAGCTTTTGTGGGCTGCATTCTATTTCATTAGATGATGATATTCTATGGTTTTATTGAGATCCAAATGTGAATTTTTATTGGTCAGAACTTCAATTACAAATAAATTTTGTTCATATGAAACCACACGTAAAACACATGTTCTCATGATACACCATGATGATAACTTTTACACAATCATACCACAGTGAACAGCACATACTCTATCTTTTCTACTCCTAGTCATTGTTAGATTTATAATTATCAGTCAAGTAAAGTTAGTTTAGAATCAAAAAAAAAGTTTATTTGATTTTAAGTGTCTCATCTATCTTTCCCAGAATGGAAGTACAAACTCATTGCCTTTTATGGGGAGATGCAGGGAGAGCCATTGACTTGATATACCTCAAATTTCAGCAAGGCTTTTGAAATGGTTTTCCATAGCATTCTTGTCAGCGAGTTAAGGAAGTATGGATTGGATGTGTGGACTGTAAGGTGCATAGAGAACTGTCTAGATCAATGGTTTCAGTGACTAGGAATCAATGACTCCATGTCTCGGCGGCAACCAGTAATGAGTGTTGTGTCCCTGGGTTCGGTCCTGGGGCCAGTTCTGTTCAATGTTTTCGTTAATGATCTGGATGATGAGATAGATTGCACACTCAGTAAATCTGAGGATGACACCAAGCTGGGGGGAATGGTAGACTTGCTAGAGGTCAGGGACAGGATTCAGAGAAGACTAGACAAATTGGAGCAGTGGATCAAAAGAAATCTCATGAGGTTCAACAAGGAGAAGTGCAAAGTCCTGCACTTGGGATGCAAAAGCCCCATGCACTTCTACAGGCTGGGGAGTGATCAGCTAAATAGCAGCACTGGTGAAAAGGACCTGGGGGTTCTGGTGGATGGGAAGCTGGATATGAGTCAACAGTGTGCTCTTGCTGCCAAAAAGGCCAATGGAATATTGGGCTGCATCACTAGAACATGTTATCAGCAAATCGAGGGATGTGATTGTTCCCCTCTATTTGGCACTGGGGAGGCCACATAAGGAATCTTGTGTCCAGTTTTGGGCTTCCCACTGCCAAAAAGGACATTGAGAAATTAGAAAGAGTCCAGTGGAGGGCAACAAAAATGATCAAGGGGCTGGAGCATAAGCTCTATGAAGAAAGACTGAAGAAACTAGACATATTTAGCCTGGAGAAGAGGAGACTGAGGGGGGATTAGATAGCAACCTTCAATTACTTGAAGAGATGCTCTAAAGAGGATGGACTTCAGTTGTTCTTGGTAGTAACAGAGGACAGAACAAGGAGCAATGGCTTCAAGTTGTAGCTGGGGAGGTTGAGGTTGGATATTATGAAAAATTTTCTTACTAGGAGGGTGGCGAAGCATTGGAATGGGCTATCTAGGGAAGTGGTGGAATCTTCATCTTTGGAAATATTTAAGGCTCAGTTAGAAAAAACCCTGTCTGGGATAATTTAGTGAGGATGTTCCTGCTTTTTCTTGGCAGGGGGTTGGACTAGATGCCCTCATGAGTTCCCTTCTAACCCTATCATTCTATGATTCTACATAATACATCTTCTAGAGGGAGCAGGTAAGACGCTGGAAAGGCACAGGTGGTATGAACCTGTGCGTCTGCAGCAAAATCTGCATGTAACTGTGTAGACTTTAGATTAGTTTCCCAGAGATCTTCCCCCCCCCCAAGTCCTTTTTATTCTTCTCTTGTATAACAGACAGTTGATAACTGTGCTGCCTCCATATCTGGTCACACACTTGAACTCTAAATTTTCTTTCCAAGTGGATATGCAAATATATAAAACTCCACAGAGAAATATACACTCTAAAGAGGATAGGATTTAATATCCAATGGTTGCTCTAAATTTTATCTTCACTGGGCCCAGTATACCCATCTAGGCCATCCAGCTCTAATATGGAGATCCATTTTATTGTGTTGAGAAAAAAGTGTGAGGAGGAGCATGTTGTAATAACTTCATCATAAATAACCATTGATTGTATTGGGATTTTTTCCATATATTAGGCTGGTCTTCAGTGTAAGCATTGTCTCCTCATTCATTGCTCCAAACAATGCAGAATATTTTATATTTTTTTATATTATTCTTCAGCTCTTGGCATTTTACATATCTAGCTGATGTCAATTATTGGCAATTTCTGAAACAATCAACCTGACTATGTGCTTGATTGACAGTTTTGTACCTGTAGTTTTCATTAGGTATGTTTTGATGAGGATGCGTTCTTTCTTGCTCTTTTGGTTTATTTGTATACAAAATTGGCTGAAATTTGTCTGTAAATATGGCAGTAGAATTTCAGAAGAGATTGAGGCATTAATTGCAAAGCATAAAGTGTTGATTTTGAAAGAAAGAAATTAAGAACAGCATGAAAAGGAACGATTCACATTCCCAAAAAAATAATGATCTTTGATATGGTCTTAAAAGTAATCCAAGGGCTTAAAAAATGGCATAGCCCTGTGGCTTTTTGTATTAAAGATGAAAAGAAGCTGGAGACTTTTCCCTATTCCAGGGAGCTGGTGAGTGGTGGTGGGGGCAAGCAACATACTAGGAAATTCTTACATAACTAAATAGATGGCTAAGATGTTAGTTTGACACAGATCAATAGGTTTCATTCTCTTGGCAGGATTTACATTACTAACAAAATTGGAGCTCATTTACAATCAGTTCCCCCCCCCCAATATAAAAGGCTCTAAATTGTGATGCTACATGACCAGTTGGGACATCTCATGATGAACCATTGATTGTGAGTTGGGGTTTGGGAATCTTGCCCTAAATAAACATTAAAATATTCAAGTCAAAGCAAAAAAACTAATAAGGATGCAAGAATTTTCTTTGCCCACACAGAAATTTTAGACATGCTAATGAACTGATGATACAATGCTCATCCTGCTATTTTTCTCATCTTCTCTGCTACTGGATGTTTTTGTTAAAGTGAAGATAGCTAATGTAATGTCATTCTCTTGTAAAGGCTCCAGAGCATCCTAGCCTGGAAAGGGTAATCTCAGTACCAGGCACATTGATAGAAACTATAGTAAAGATCAGAATTATCAGGCACATAGACAAACACAATTTGTTGGGGAAGAGTCAGTACGTTTTTTTGTAATGGAAATCATGTCTTACAATCGACTAGACTTCTTTGAGGTTGTCAACAAGCAGGTGCAGAAGGGTGATTAATGGATATAGTGTACTTAGATTTTAGAAAGCTGTTAAAAAGGTCCCACACCAAAGACTCTCAAGCAAAGTAAGCTGTCAGGGATAAGAGTGCTTTCCTGGGTCACTAGCTTGTTAAATGATATTGTAGGAATAAATGACCAGTTTTCAGAATAGAGACAGATAAATAGTAGTGTTCCCCAGGAATCTGTACTTAGACCAGTAGCGTTCAACATATTTATAAATGATCTAGGAAAAGGAGGAAAGAGTAAGATATCACAATTTTCAGGTGATACAAAACCAGTAAAGATGCTTAAGTACAAAGCAGACTGCAAACAGATCTCACAAAACTAGGCAACAAACTGACAAATAAAATTCAATGCTGGTAAATGTAATGAACAATGGAAAACTTAATCCCAACTATAGATGTAAAATAATGGGGTCAAAATTAGCTTCTTATCACTCAAGAAAGATCTTGGCATCATTGTAGATAGTTCTCTGAATGTATCAACTCAATGTGCGGAGGCCATCAAAAAAACTAACAGACTTTTGGAGATCATTAGGAAAGATATAGATTAGGAGACAACATACTATATTGCCTCTATATGAATCCACCCAAATTTTCAAATAGGTACATATAATGATACATATTGAAATTTAAAAAAATACAGAAAAGTGTGACGAAAATTATTAGAGGTACAAAACAGCTTCCATATGAGCAGACATTGCAAATACTGATTTTTCAACTCGAAAAAGAGAAAACTAAAGGGGGACATGATAGAGGTCTCTAAACAATCCACTGGTCTGGAGGAAGTAAATTAAGATGCTTTATTTGTTCCTTCTCATAACACAGGGGCTAGGTCAAAAAAATGAAATTAATAGGTAGTAAGCTTAAAATGAAGAAAATGAAGTATTTCTTCACATAATGCACATTGAACCTGTGGAACTCCTTTCCAGGATATTTTGTGAAGGCCAAGACTATAATGGTGTTAAAAAAATGAACTAGGTAAGTTCATGGAGCATAGATCTACTAATGGCTATTAGCCAGGATGGGCATGGATTGCTGTTTGCCAGAAACTAGAATTGTAGATGCGATAGATCATTTGACAATTACCTGTTCGTTCATTTCGCCTGAAACGTCTGGCATTTGCCCCTGTCTAAAGATAGGATACCGGGCTAGATGGATCATTGGTCTGACCCAGTATGGTCATTCATTTGTTGTTTGCTCTTATGTTCTTATATCTTCAAGTAATTCACCTTCCTGAGTTTCCTTTCTTCCATGTCCTGACTTGTCCCTGGAATGAAGAAAAACATTCTTTCCATGTCACACTGTCCTTATTCACTGCTTTCTTCTTTTATGCCAAGAAAAGCTTAAGAAACTGAAAACCGCCTCATGCTCTGCTTCAAAACTGATAACAAAACTGAGTGATCAATGAGTTAGAGTTTACTCTTGTGGAAGAAGTCATCAAGCCATTTGCTAATATCATAAGTAGAAAAACCAGATCTTTAGGATGATGTGTGTCAAATGCTGAAATCAAATCCCTGTGTAATCTGAAACAGACAAGTTCCAAATGGGTAGTAGTGTTAGTCTAGTTCAGCACAATAAGTAAGGAGTCCTGTGGCACTTGAAGATTAACACATTTATTTATCACATGAGCTTCTGTGGCAAACTAAATGATCTGTCTATCATGTTTGTTTCTTGTCAAACTTATACAACTGGATTTTCCCTTAAAAGGTTTCCAGAGCCTTAGAAAAACAGAAAGACCAAATCCTCACGTGTCTTACTGTTCAAATATGTTCCTTTTAATTTTCCCAAAGAAGGTACCAGTCTTCCTTGCAGAAATAAGAAACTCTCTTTACATATACTATATTTTTGCAAGCTTAATTCACAAATAATTATATAATTCTCTAGAAGGCATAAGTGTGTACAACAGACATGGTCTTTGCACTTCCTTTTGATGTTTATGGTCTATTGGGTCCATTGAGACAGGCAATTAATTACCCCACTAGGTAATCTGATGTGTTTTACCACCAGATTAGGCAATGCTGTAAATAAAACTGGGGCCTCTTTATTTAACTATGTTATGATGTCTCAATGTTTGTATCCACATCAATGTTGAAATATCAGAATTACCCTGTGAAAGGGATTCTGATTTTCCCCTACATCAAGAGTCTTCATGTTTTTCAACATATCTTAACACAATGCTTCCCTAAAGCAGTATGAAGCATGAGTATCACTTCAACTGTGGTCATAGACAAGAGATGAAAGGGAAAGAAAGGAAAAGTTTGTAATAAATGAATTAAGGATTATTCTTTACAGAGTACTGGGCATTAAGAAACAGTTGAGTATAGAAAACTGCAGATTCATTGGTTAAGGCTACTGACGTGAACACTAGCAATGTTGCCCCAGAAAATCAATTCCCGGACTCTCAAGCAGTCTGAGTCTTAATTTCCAACACTCTAGGGCAACGAGGGTGGGACCATTCCTCACCTAAATGGACAAATACCCCTCAACCGGGCAAATGTCCTGAGTGAAGAATACAGCTACAGCCCGCTGATCAAGCACAGACCAGAAGCAACAAAAGACTTAGAGCCAAAGGTTCTTCAGAAATAAACATAAGGTTTATTACAATACCTATTCTGAGGATTGACAAAGAATTTCTACTCATTTCACATATAGCTTAACAGTAACATAACACATTAAAACTATTCTATTCAAATAAAACACTAAACAACATTTATATTTACAAAAAGCATTCAACAAGTGGGGATCAGTCACTTGTAGAATGGAGAGATCTCAGATCTTATCCTCACTCCTTAAAAACCTAGTATGGATTCCTTAAACTTTTCCTTTCAATTTGCTTATTACCACAAATTACTTTGTAAGGATTGGGCCCCTGTTAGCAGTTAAACAGTTTGTTGGTTCTTATAGCTTTTATTACTGTCCTCCCCTCCGTGGGGCCCTTTTCTTACCACAAGTTTAAGAGAAATAACTCTCTGTGGTGGACAATAGTGGAAGTTCTGTCTCTCTCTCTGGATGCTCTCCTCAGCTCTGCTATGGTCTCTGAGGCTACTGAAATGACAGTGGCTTGGAAGGTTCTGGAAAGGTTGCAGGTGCAGCTGCTGTGGGACCCCTGCTGAGCTTCTGACAGTGCCAGAGCTTCTTAGTGTCGAGCCTTCGGTGATATTGTTGCTCACAGACTTAACCACAGGACTTAATTATCTGTCTGTCTGGAGTCTGTGCAAGTATGAATATTCAGGTTCGCCCTGCTGAGACTAAGTCCGAAGACCCAGCTCAGACACTAAGTCCTGAGTCACCGCTCAGAGACTAAGTCCGATTCCACCAGAGACGTTGTTACTCTCTCTGGGGATGAGTGAGAGTGTGACTCCTTAGTGCAGTGGGAACATAGCCAGAGGCCAGTGGAACCCAGTAAGGAGTGGGAGAGATCTCTGAAGCTCTGCAGCATCTTTTATACACTATCATCACTTTCATCTTCTCTTGACCACTCACAAAAGATATGATTTCATCCTCACCCAATCATAAAGAGGATGATTTCACCTATCACCTGCACGGTGCGTGATACAGATCAAAGGGTTTTAGGGGTCCTTGGACAGTGGGAGGAGACCTCAGAATACTTGATGGGAGGGGGAATGAGGGAGTTCAAAAGTTTAAAATCTTCCTCCATCTTGACCTACTTTTCCTTGAAGAGATATACCTATTGGGTCTGTTCCCCTATGATCCATCAGATTTCACTTGCTGAATGCATTTTGAATATTAACTTTGTTTTAAACACTTGTAAATGATAACTTATGAATACCTTACCACTAATTATTACATATTATGCTATTTCTAGCTTCATCTTGACACAAAGTTTCTACTAAATTGTCTTACACTATTTTCCTACTCATACGTGTCTTCATCCAATCAAGATTTGCTGTGATACTAAAGAGATGGCAAAAATCTCAGGCTACAGCACAGCCTTAGCCAAGCAACATCTCTGGTGTTTCAGATCCCTAACAGAAATGTTCATACCCCCACAAATCTTGACAACTGTGCAAAATCCATTTGGTTTGTGTAGAGTGTTGGGCTGTCCCACCCTTTCCATCTGGGAAGGAGGCAATGTCCCCTCACTACAGTGCTCCCAAACACATCAGCATTCAGAGAAGAGGTCATTGCCCTTCCTACAGGCAACAAGGAATTATATACCCTCTCTCCCAAGTCCGCAAGCTAATGCAACAATGAAGCAGTCTACAGCCATCGGTGTTCAGGCAGGGATGGGCATCAAGGACGCAGTTCATAGCACTGGGCGCTTAGGCAGGGAAGGGTGAGTTAGCAGTCTATTGGCCTCCAAAGCTTCACAGGCTGCAGAGAGGTGACCACTCTGGGGTGGTATGGCAAAAGGGGAGAAGGGACATGGGCCCTGCCAACTTCACTGTGCCCAGGGCTCTATTAGTGTCAGAGTTTTCTGACATTGGGTCTGTGAGACTCCAGCCACAAATTGCTGAAATGTCTGTAAGCCACAGCATAACCAGACAATCCTTTGACTCCCTTGGGTTCCTTCATACTCCCATTCCCTGGAGTACCTGGCCTCAAGGTCAACATCAGTCTCCTTGGGGTTTATTGCAAGGGATAACCCCCACCCCCAGGCCCTCAGCTCCATGAGCAGCAGGCAGTTCCTCCAAGTCACAGGTGTCTGATACTAGACACTATGCCTGCCTACACTTGCCTTTGCCTAGTACAAACAAACAAACAAAAAAATTAACAAAGCTGATTTCAAGCTAGTTAGTTTGGCTGGTTAGTTCAAACTAACCACTTAGTTTGAACTAGCACAATGTTGACATGCTAGTTTGAATTAAATATGTTCGAACTAGCAGTTAGTTCAATCTAAGCTTTTCTTTTAGTTTGAACTAACTTTTAGTTTGAACTAACTTCACTTTTTTAGTCTGATCTAAAAAGTTAATTTAAACTAAAAAAAAGTGTGGCTAGTTTGAACTAAAATTTAGTTTTAACTAAAAAAAAATGCATTTAGTTTGAACTAAGTTTTGAATTACTTACTTTGGACTAAGTCCGAACTAAGATTTTAGGTGTAGACATAGCCTATCTGACCACTGTGGATACCACTGATTTGAATATCCCTGATTTGCAGTTCAATAAGGTTTAATGTACAAGGTTTTCTATAAATACAAAGTTTAAAATTAACTACAATATATCATACTTATACTAAATAAGCCTGGAGAGATAAGCTGTTACTCAGAAGCCTACAGGAACTGCTTTCATCAGTTGACCTACCAAGGAGTCAGAGGATCCTCTGTTGTGAGTGGCAGCACCTCCCATCAAATCAGGCATTGATGGAACGTGTCCCTTTATCTAAGTAACAGCATTTTTATACCCTTCTATACACAGTTTTACTTCTCCAATAATTATTACATATTCTATTACTTGTGCTTTTACTCCTGACTGCATTCCATTCTCACCATGCTAATTGGGGTCATCAAAACAACATCTGGTGGTAGCAGAGACAGTGTGAAAATACACCCCTGGACAGTGGAAAAGTGTACCTCATGATGTTCAAGTATAACTTATTTTTCCCCGCACTGCTATCTATGTGCAGATGGAAGCATGCATGTTGTATATTTTGTCGTCTTATGTGCTATAGTATGCAGAAACTAAGACATCTACAAAGTTACTTATTTAATTCTATTTATCACTGCCAACTGGAAGATGTCAGAATAGGGGTCAGAATAGTCAAGCAATCAACTTAAGCTATACTAGGCTTCAAAACCATGGTCAAGCAACTCAAATTGTACTGGGTCTCCAATCAGGGCAGGAGACTTTGGCAGCTCCTCTGGGGAATCAAGGAGTAGACAGCTTCTCAGAAATACAGTGGCTGGGCTGGGGGTCCCATCAATGGTGCAAAGACATCCTTCCTTTCTTGCAGCTCCCTCCAAACTGAGATGGAGGGATCACCTTTTCTACCTCCTGTCCTCCAACCATCTGCTTTTGATGTGATAAGCAGGGTTGTTCTGGCTTTGCCCACCAAGGTTTGTGCCATCCTCCCTTTTCAACTCTGAGGGAGGCCATGCCACCTCACTACAGTCTGCTTTTACTAATTAGGATTTTGCCTTAATGAATATTCAGGTAGTGTTTTGTATACAATAGAAATCCAGGATAACCTCAGCAACTAGGACTGGAAGATTGATTATAGAAACTCTGTGTGAAATTCCTGAAAACAAAGACAAAAATGTCTTGTGAAGCATTGTAGATGAACCTTTTAA
Organism: Podocnemis expansa; assembly: GCA_007922195.1. NCBI lineage: Eukaryota > Metazoa > Chordata > Testudines > Podocnemididae > Podocnemis > Podocnemis expansa. The sequence goes on along the minus strand of ML681993.1, from coordinate 20,564,215 downwards.
ATATTCTGAAAAAGACATTTTCTCTGCACATGGAAAAAATAAAACCAGTGATATTTCAATTTCTTGTGACAAGATAAGCACTTTAGCCAATCAAAGGAAACAATGATAATGAAAATTACAGTTTTATGTCCTCTTTTAAAGAAGTGTCAAAGTGAATTTCCTGATTGGAAAATTAAGGGTTTTTGCTGAACATTTATTGATTTTTCTGAAAACTGATTGTCTGAGATTTTTTTTTTTTTTTGGAGGTCGTAATAATGAATTGCCAAAAAAAAAAAAAAGAGGTGTTTATTGAATTGTATTTTTTTTTATGTAAACACAGTTTTGTCACACTGTCATATATGCACATGATTCTACAACCCTTAAATAATTTCACTTGTTAAACATGCTGGCTATGTCTACACATAGTTTTATTTTGAAATAAGTCCTTTCGAAATGACTTATTTCAAAATAAAACCCTTATTTCGAAAGGGCTTATTTCAAAATAAGGAAAACCCCGCAATCGAAATGGCTGTTATTTCAAAAGGGATATTCCGAAATAACGCCAATTGGCCCATTGTTTCGAAAAGTTGTTTCAAAACAACAGGTCTACACGGTGTTGTTTCAAAAGAACAGGTCTAAACAGCGTTATTTCGAAATATCCCTTCCAAAATAATGGCCATTTCGAAAACATGAAGGTTTTACTGTTTTGGAATGATGATTTTTATTTTGAAAGGACAGGATCCGTCCTTTCGAAATAAGAAAACATCGTGTAGACCTAATTTATTTTATTTCAAAATAATGAGTGTTATTTCGAAATAAAAGTGTAGTGTAGACATAGCCACTGGGGAAGAGGGGGTGTGTGGTGGGGTAGGCCTGGCCTTCAGGGGTCCTCCGCATCTGCGAAGCTGTCCATCAGTGCCTCACGGATGGTGAGGGCTCTCGTGGAGGCCTGCTCCCATGGGGGCACGGGTGCGGGCTGCTCATACTGGTGCCCGATGAGCTGGGCCTCGGCCTCCCAGGTAGATGTGAGGGGCTCACCCCGCATTTCACAGAAGTTATGCAGGGCCAGGCAGGCACTGATGACCTGGGTTGCTGTCTCCTCTCCAAGGTGGAGGCAGATCAGGAGGCACCTCCAGCGGGCCTTCAGCCATCCAAAGGCCCACTCAATAACTTGGCGGCAGCGGTTCAGCCGCAGGTTAAACAGCTGGCGGCGAGGGTCAAGGGGCCCTGTGAAGAGGTACATCAGCCACGGGCGGAGGGGATAGGCCGCATCTGCCACAAGGAGGACAGGCACCTCTACCCCCCCAACATAGATGTTCTGTGGGGGGATGAAGGTGCCCGCCTCCATGCCCCGGTAGAGGGACGAGTTCCTGAGGATGCGGGTATCATGTGTCCTCCCTGGCCAACCCACACTGCAGCTTTGGAAGATCCCCCGGTGGTCCACGAGGACCTGCACAACAATTGAGCGGTAGCCCTTACTGTTGCGGTACTCTGCCGCTCGGTGGTCTGGGGCCCTCACGGGGATGTGGGTGGCATCCAGGATCCCCATGCAGTTTGGGAATCCCAGCACTGCCATACCAGACATGGTGGCCTGCAGCTCCCCCTGCGTGACAAGGTGCCCCAGCAGGCCTCTGTTAATGGCCCTGGTGACTTGGCCAAGGATGACCCCGACAGTGGCCCTGCCAACCCCGAACAGGTGGGCCATGGACCTGTAGGACTCTGGGGTGGCCATCTTCCATATGGCTATGGTCACCCTTTTGTCCACAGGGATGGCCAGACGCATGGCAGTGTCCCTGCGATGCAGCAGTGGGGTCAGTTCAGATGCCAGCTGCTTGAAGCTGGCCCTGGCCACCCTGAAGTTGCGCCGCCACTGGTCGTCATCCCAGGTTTGGAGCACGACATGCTCCCACCAATCAGTACTCATCTCCTGGGCCCAGACTTGGCGAGGCACTGACAGGGGCAGGGGCACTAGGGCGGCCCTGAGGCCCAGGGTGCTGGCAACCTGGGGCACACCCTGGTCAGCATTGGGGTCTCTGAACAGCGTGTCCCCCACCAGGAGCACGCTGTGCAGACGTGCAGTGTGCCTAGTGGTCAACTGTCGAAGGCTAGGCAGCCGGGCACCGTCCATCTGAATTGCTTGCAGAGTTCTGCTAGCCAGAATGGACGGGGAAGTGAGGTCGGGGCCAGTTTGATGACAAATTTGGAACAAATATTGATAAATTTCATGACTGAAAAAAAATATTTTCCTAAATTTCTTGTTTTGTTGGCCCAGTCAAAGAACAAACTATTCACCTATTTCTTCTCTTAATCCAACATAATGATTACAATACTCAGGAAGTTGCAATGAAGGTTAAAAGTACAAAATGGCATTCCAACATAGCAAAAGAAAACTGAAGTTCACAAGCTGACACAGACGAACCCTTGATTATCCATATGTTGTCCTTCTAGGTTTGGATTAAGCTGCATTGCCAGGGCCATGTGGGGAAATTTACATTGCTACAATTGACATAAATACTGCTTTTTTAAACAAACACAACAGACTGGGCCTTTATTTTATTTTATTTTATTTTATTTTATTTTATTTAGACAGAATTCTTTTCCTTCCTTCCAATACTGATGTAAAGAAATCCAAATGTTTCATGGGAATGTACTGATTTTGTCAAAATTTTTATTCTGATAAGGTCATTTTTGTTTAAATCAAAAAAAGAAAGTCAAGCACTCAGGCACTTTTGAAAATCCCACTGAATACATAAAGACCTTTGCATATCTAGTTTCTTCTGAAAAGTTTACTCATAGGCAAAACTATTTTTGTGCCACATTAATCCTGATTTTTTTGTTTGCTTGTTTGTTTTTCCTATAAGATTCAATATTTTTTAACTACACAAATAAAGATGCTAAATAGTTATTTGTACATGGTGCTCCAGAGCCCATCTCACACACAAGGCCTCACGTACAAGTGACTAATCTTGGATTTATGGTAGATTATATACATTTCATTGTGCCTCTGCTGTTATAATATCAAAAGCATCCTTTAGCATAAATAATAGCTGAGTGCAAGAGATCTGACCCTGTGCCCAAAGAAGTGATGAAACTGTTTGTGCTTTGATACCTGTCTTTGAATTTGGTCTGAACACAAATGAAATGCTTACAGACCAATAGTGGGAAAATCATCCTGCAATTATTTATGGAAGTTGATTACTGGTATCTTATTGTATACTGAAGAAAAAAATTCTCACATGAAAGCTCATGCAATAAATAAATTTGTTAGGCTTTAAGTGCCACATGACTCCTTATTTGTTTTGAAGAAAATTTGTGTCTGACCAAGATAAACTCAGTCATTTATTAAAAATAGAAAGATACTTGCTTACTGAGATGCTCATTTGTTGAAGTGGCACATGCCAGAGCTGGCCAGAAAGCTGAATTCCAACAAGATAAGCACATTTTTTTGTATACCTGCTAAAGGCATTTCACTAGTGAGCAAAAAAGAAAGAGTTCCAGAATCATGTTTCCACTGCAGTTTGGTGACCTACTTATCAAATGCTTCAGGGAATCCTGTAAAGAAAGTGACATATAAACATGCAGAAATTAACACTCTGTTTGGAGCTAGTCTCCATAGAAAAGCATCTGGTTTTTGTTTGTTTGTTGGTTGGTTGGTTGTTTTGTTTGTTTGTTTGTTTCCCTGCCTTTTTTTTTTTTCTTTTCTGAAAGGAAAGAACAAAGATCTAAGGAAAAACAGGGGCTATGTAATTGTAGATACGAATTCAGATGGAGGAGGTGGATGAGGCATTTTTAGAACAAATAATGGAAGTATCCAAACAACATGACCCTATAGTAATGGAAGACTTTAACTGCACAAATACTCCCTATATATCTGTTAGAAAATCAATACAGCAGAATGTAGAAAAATCCAGCAGGTACTTAGAAAGTACTGGGAACAACTTTTTGTTTCAGAAAATAGAAAAGGTAACTTGTGTGACAGCTATTTGAGACAATTCTGACTAACAAGGTGGATCTAGTTGAGAATTTGAAGATAGAAACCGACATCGGTGAAACTGAATATGATTCTTAAGAATGAAAGGAGTAAGAGCAGCTAAATGAAGATAAGGGATTTTGAAAAAAAAAAGTTTAAAAATCAGGGAACTGCTAAGTATGGTTCCATGGTAGGAAAATCATACAGAAGTCAATGTTTAAAAGAACTGGCAGTTTCTAAAAGACATAATATAAAAGGTACAACATCAAGCTATACTAATGAAGAAGAAAGACAAGAATATAGCAAGAAACCAAGATAGCTGTCAAGAAATGACAATCAGAAAGGAATTGTACAAATAGTGGAAAAGAAGATGGATAGCTAAGCAAGAACACAAAATAATAATACAAATGTAAGGACAAAATCAGAAAGGCTAAGGCACAAAATGAGCTCTGACAAGTAAGAGACATAAAAAAGGGAATGAGCTGAGGTTCTATAAATACTTTTGAAGTGAGAAGATGATGACAGAAAGTGTAGGTCCATTATTTAACATGGAAAGAGATTAAATCTGAAGTGTTTATTAATTTTTTTTACATCAGTCTTCTCTAAAAAGTTAATTATGATCATACACATACACTTAACACAATTAACATAAAAAATGAGACGTATCTCAGTCCAAAATAGGAAAAAAAATTAAAGACTATTTAGAGTTAGATGTATTCAAGTCAGCAGAGCTGATGAAATTCACCCTAGTGTACCTAAGAAACAAGCAAAAGTAATCTCAGAACTATTTGTAATCATTTATGAGACATCACAAAGGACAAGTGAGTTTGGATGTCCAGAGAAGGGTAAACACAATACATACCTTTAAAGGTGGGGAGGAGGTGGATATTGAGTTGACGAAGTATAGAATGGTCATTCTAACCTCAAAGCCAGTAAAGATGCTGAATAAATTATTAAACAATCAAATTGTTCAAATTTGAAGAATAATAATGTAACAAGTTATAGAACTGACATAGATTCACATGTTTCAGAAATAAAGGATATACTATATGCATAAGAATCAGAAAGACTGACCATGATCTTTTGTTGAATTCATTTATCTATGCTGTGTCATTTTCTTGGCCTTGCTATCAATGCAAAGAAAACAGAACACCTATATCAACCATCTCCTGGCAGAAACCCATTAGTTCCATCAGCACCAGAAATAAAATTGATTGGCTACTCAAGTAGTCAACGTCAAACATCGGATGTCATGTAGGTAGCACAGTTGATGACACTAGCATTGATAAAGAATTTTCAGTGCACCTAAAGTTAACTTCCTCAGCTTTTGGTCATTTACCAAAAGGAATTTGGATAAGATGAGGATTCAAAATGTCTACAGAATGCCAAGTTTACAGAGCCATTTTGTTCTTTAGTCTTCTACACTCATTCTTTACCCATATCCAAAACTTAACTGACTGCAACAACTCAACATATGCAGCATAATAGGAATCAGATTGTATGATAAATTAACTAACAATGAAATACTGTGCCATAGAGGCTATGCAAGTCCTGAGGCAAATGACCTGGGTCTGCCATATTATATGTATATATAACAAAAGACTGCCAAAGAGATGTCTGCATAGTGACTTAAAAAAAAAATCAGTAAGAAGGATGGCTGTCCCAAACCATGCTACATGAATTGCATCAAGTAACACATAGTCTACCCAACTAGACATAATGACTGAAAAGTTATGGCCCATTACAGGAGAGTTTGGCACTGTGCTATGAAGAAGGCAGAACATGCAATGGAATATTTTTGTGTCACCTCAGTCTACGGGAGGAGGAAATGTAGACACCAATGTGCCCTGGCATGTTTCCTGAATCATACATGAGGCAAGTCAGATGTTGTAGAAGTAATACAACTGGACATTAGTAAGATCTCTAACACAATCCTACATGACATTCTTATAAGTAATCTAGGGAAACATGATCAAGAAGAAATTACCACAAGATGAGTGCACAGTTGGTTGAAACACTGTACTCAAAGATTGTATCAACAATTTCAGTAATTTATAGAGGACAAGCACCGGACGTGTAGCAGTATTCCATAGCAAAACACAGGGTGTATCTACACATGTCACAGCAGGATGTAGCTACATACCATAATGAAGGGCTCTAACAGTGGGAAAAAACTCAGGCAGCTCCCCACTTCAAGAGCCTTTCTCTACTGTCTACCTCTTCCCAGCATGTTCCCCTATTGTCAGAGTCTTTCACTGTTAAATGGAAAGATGCTAGCCTTAGAGAGGCAGCAGCATGCTACCCTGCTAAAAGGACAGCACCAGGAGCAGCACCAGGAGCAGGCAACAGGGCTGTTAATGCGAGTCTGAGAGGGAGTTAGGGACTGTAGAGGAGTTCAGTGGAGTTGAGAGTGCTGTGTGTGTTTGCTTTTCTGTTTTGTGTTTGTTTTCTGGTTTGGCTTTCTTTTTCTTTTTTTCTTTTTTTTTCTTCTCTTCTTTTCTTTTTTTTTTTTTCTCAGTTTGCAGGAGCTGAGTGGCAGTTAGGATCAGGTGACCACAATTAGGAGTGGAGCCTTCCTATTGGGGGAGCTATAAAGGCAGCCACTCAAGAAAGTTGCAGCACCAGCTGCAGCAGCACCAGGAGCAGGCAACAGGGCTGTTTGGAGGGAGAAAGACAGACTTATGGCATAGATGGAGGTAGCAGCAGAAATCACTCCAAAAAGAGAAGAGACAATGAAGATGAGAGGATGTGGAAGCTGTGGGATGTAGATCATCTTGGAGGGTGTAACCTGAAAGAATTTTGTTTGTATGAAGTGCTGCCTTATAGAGCTGTTGGAGAAGAAAATCAGAAGGTTGGAGATGCAGGTGGCAACTATGGTTGAGTTTAGGAGGGGGTTTGAAGAGTTGATGGAGCAGAGGACTGGAGAGGCTGGAGGCAAAAACTCAGACCTGCAGATGGAAACAGGAGCAACCACTTCTGAGGGGAGACTGCTAGGTGAGGAAAGTGAGCAGTGGAAACATGTGACTGTGAGAAGGTGGCAGAGAAAAAGCCCAGCTAGTGAGGGTGAAATAGAACTCAGTAACAGGTTTGCTGAATTAGCAAATGAAGGAGTCCAGCAGGTGAACACTGAAGGTGGGAGTGTGAGGAAGAAGAGAAGAGCAGCTAGTCCCATTCAAAGGGGAGTTGAGGCTCTGGTGATAAATAAGAGCCCAAGGAGCATTCAGGAGCAGATGCAGAGGATTGTGAACAGCAGCTGTAGACGTCATGACTCCCGGACAGAGAGAACTGGGGATAGACTAGAGAAGCACACTGTTTCAAGGAAAAGGCAAGTGTATGTGACTGGGGATTCTCTGCTGAGGAGGACAGACAGGCCTATAACTAGAAGTGACCCTGAGAACAAGAGGGAGTGCTGCCTGCCTGGAGCTAAGATACATGCTGTGGATCTGAGGCTGAAGAGGATCCTCATGGGAACAGGAAAGAATCCTCTGATTTTCCTTCATGTGAGTACAAATGATATAGCTAGATTCTCATTGGAAGATATCAAAGGAGACTATGCCAGGCTGGGGAGGACTCTCAAGGAGCTGGAGGCTCAGGTAATCTTTAGTGAGATTCTGCCTGTCCCTAGAGGAGGACAACACAGCTGTGAGAAGATTCTGGCAGTTAACAGATGGCTCAGGCTGTGGTCTTACAAGGAGGGCTTTGGGATATACGGGCACTGGGAGGCATTCATGGACAGAAGATTGTTTGCTAGAGATGGACTTCACCTGAGTAGGGAAGGAAACAGACTTCTGGGAGGGAGGCTAGCTCAACTGATTAAGAGAGCTTTAAACTAAGGAGTGTGGGGAGATGGTTGGGAGATGCTCGGACAATCTCTACACCTGATACTAGCATTGAGAGGCAGGAAACTGAATTCAGGAAAGACAAAGATCTGGGAGGCAGTATGGATGCTAGAAAAGAGGGAAGTACAAATGCTGGTCTGATGGGTGATGTTGGCAGCAGTAAAAAAAGGCCATGTCGGGTACAGAATGTGGGCAAAGCCAAGCAGCAAAAGCTAAAATGTTTATATACCAATGCGAGAAGCCTGGGTAATGGAGGAACTGGAACTTCTGGTAGAGGAATTGAAACCACATATTATAGGGATAACAGAAACATGGTGGAACAGTAGTCACGACTGGTGTACGGGCATTAAAGGCTATGTGCTCTTTAGGAAAGACAGATGTAATGGCAAAGGTGGTGGTGTGGCATTGTATATCAATGATGCAATAGAATGCAAAGAAATTCAGAGTGATGAAATTAGCAGGACAGAGTCTATCTGGCTCAAAATCATACTGGAGAAGAAAGCTACTAGAGTTTCTCCTGGATTGATGCTTGGAGTGTGTTACAGACTGCCAGGATCTGATTTGGACATGGATAGACACTTCTTTAAGGCCTTTAAGGAAGTAAACACTACTGGGAACTGTGTGATTATGTGAGATTTTAACTTCCCAGATATAGACTGGAGGATATGCACTAGCAGCAATAAAAGTGCCCAGATTTTCTTGGAGGTGATAGCAGATTAATTTCTCCGTCAAGCGGCTTCCAAACCAATGAAAGGAGATGTGATCTTAGATTTGGTATTAGTCAGTAGTGAGGACCTCGCAGAGGAATTTAGTTGTAGGTGAAAACCTAGGTTCTAGTGATCATGAGCTAATCCAATTTAAACTGAATGGAAGGGTAAACAAAAATAAATCTGTGACCAGAGTCTTTGACTTCAAAATGGCTAACTTCAAAAATTAAGGGAATTAGCTAGGAAAGTGGACTGGGCCAAAGAATTCATGGATATGAACATTGAGGATGCTTGGAACTGCTTCAAGACAAAGCTGCAGGAACTATCTGAAGCCTGCATTCCAAAGAAGAGGGAAACATTTTCAACCATGGATTCTAAACCAAGCTGAATGAATTTACATCTTAAACAGGTGATTAGGAGGAAATACAACACCTACAAGAAGTGGAAATTGGAAGGGATAGGAAAGGAGGACTACCTTTTAGAGGTCAGAGCATGTAGGGATCAAGTGAGGAAGGCCAAAAGCCAAGCAGTGTTAGACCTTGCAAAACAAATCAAAACTAATAGTAAAAGGTTCTTCAGCCATATAAATAGAAAGACAAACCAGAAGGAGGACATTGGACCACTATACGCTGAGGATGGGGTAGAGATCAAGGATAATCTAGGCATGGCTGAATATCTAAATAAGTACTTTGCCTCTGTCTTTAATGAGGGTGATAGTGAGACCGGGGACAGAGGTAGGGCTGCTAACAGGAATGAGAATGTAGAAGTGGAAATTACCATATCTGAGGTGGAAGCCAAACTTCAGCTGCTTAATGGAACTAAATTGGGGGTCCAGTAAATCTTCATCTGAGAATATTGATGAAACTTGCACATGAAACTGCAAGCCCTTTGGCAAGGATTTTTTAAGTATCGGTGAGCACAGGGGTTGTACCTTATGACTGGAGAATTGCTAATGTGGTCCCTATCTTCAAGAAAGGGAGTAAAAGGGATGCAGGTAACTACAGGCCTGTTAGTTTGACCTCAGCAGTATGCAAGGTCTTGGAAGAAATTTTGAAGGAGAAAGTACTTAAGAATATTGAGGAAAATGGTAACTGTGATAAAATACAACATGGCTTTACAAAAGGTAGACCATGCCTGACCAAACTCATCTTTTTTTTTTGAGAACATAACAGATTTTTTTGGATAAAGGGAATGTGATGGACCTAATTTACTTAGATTTCAGTAAGGCATTTGATACAGTTCCACACAGGGAATTATTAGTTAAATTGGGAAAGATGGGGATTAATATGAAAACAGAAAGGTGGATAAAGACCTGGTTATAGTGGAGACTACAGGGGGTCATAGTGAAAGGTGAACAGGCTAGCTGGAAGGAGGTTACTAGTGGAGTTCCCCAATGATCGGTCCTGGGACCCATCTTATTCAGTGTTTTCTTTACTGACTTTGGCACAAAAAGTGGGGATGTGCTAATTAAATTTGCAGATGACACCAAGCTGGGAGGTATTGCCAATACGGAGGAGGATTGGGATAGCATACAAAATGATTTGGATGCCCTTGTAAAGGGGAACATTAGAAATAGGATGAAATTCAACAATGGGAAGTGCAAGGTCATGCACTTAGAGACAAATAACAGGAATTTTTCTTATAAGTTGGGAATGCATCAGCTAGAGGTGATGGGGGAAGAGAAGGACCTGGGCATACTGGTTGATCACAGAATAAAAAATGAGTAGCCAATGCGATGTAGCAGTGAAAAAAGCTAATGCGGTCCTAGGGTGCATGAGAAGGGGTATTTCCAGTAGAGATAGGGAGGTGTTCGTACTGTTATACAAGGCACTGGTGCGACCTCATTTGGAGTATTGTGTACAGTTCTGGTCACCCATGTTTAAGAAAGATGAAGTCAAACTGGAACAGGTGCAAAGAAGGGCTACAAGGATGATTTGTGGAATGGAAAATCTTCCCTATGAGAAACAAGTTAAAGAGCTTGGTTTGTTTAGGCTTCTCAAAAGAAGGCTGAGAGGAGATATGATTGCTCTTTATAAATACATTAGAGGGATAAATACAAGGAAGGGAGAGGAATTATTTGAATACAGTGCCAATGTGGACACAAGAACAAATGGATACAAAAGTGACCTTCAGAAAATTTAGGCTTGAAATTAGACACAGATTCCTAACCATCAGAGGAGTAAAGTTCTGGAATACTCTATCAAGGAAAGTGGTGGGGGCAAAAACCTTAGGTGCCTTCAAAACTTAGCATGATAAGTTTATGGAGGGAATGATATGATGGACAGTGTAGCTTGGCCATTGTCTCTTTTACCACTGGTGATGGGTCTGATAGGGACATGGGAAGGGGCATTTGATCGAGAGGGTTCTGAGTTATTACAGAGAAGTTCTTCTTGACTAGCTGTTATGAACTTGCCCTCATGCTCAGGGTTTAACTGATCACCATATTTGGGTTTGAGAAGGAATTTTCCCCCAGGACAAATTGGCTTGGGCGCTGGGGTTTTTTGCCTTCCTCTGTATCATTGGGCATGACTCACTTGCTGTTTGATTCTCTGCATTAAAGTCTTTGCATCATGATTTGAGGACTTTAATAACTCAGTTATGGGTTTGAGGTTCATTGTAGGAGTAGGTGGGTGAGGTTTTGTGGCCTGCACTGTTCAGGAGGTTGGACTAGATGATCCTGTTGGTCCCTTCTGACCTTATAGTCTATGAGACAGCATAGATATGGAAGGCTTTGCCTAGGCATGTAGATAGCCTATGTAGAATATATAACCTGGGGTTTCAGTCATGTAGGACTCTTTACTCTACCCTATTCTACTCATCTAAGCCATGCCTCATAGAGTACACTGCCATTTATACCCATGTGAACTGTGGATGCAGTCTCTGTAATCTATATAGTATCATAAGTGTAGAAGAACCTAAAATTATAATCAGTTGTTTGGCACCAAGATAGGGTGACAGATATCAACTGGAATTCTGTAAATTATATCTTGGGTTTGGTGTTATTAGTGCTTAATTTATGCCAAGGATTGTGAGGGCTGAGCCGTGGCAACTCTAGACTTAGCTGTCCATAGCCTTTGTACCTCTGGGGATGCCACATCAGTTATGAAAGCTGAGAAATAATTTAAAAAAAAAAGGCTTGAGTGTTAACACTTAATTGCTTTGGCCCCTGCAACTTGCTTATTACAAATTAAGGACTGGGTACTATTCAATATTTCCATTCATGATTTGACTAATGGAGTGGTAAGAGCAATGTAGATGTAGTTGCAACCACTTTGGGGGAGAATATTAGAATTCAAAATGATCCTAATAAATTGGAGAATTTGTTTGAAATAAATAAGACGAATGTCAATAAAGACTTGCAAAATATTACGTTTTAGAAGGAAAAAATCAAATGCACAAATAGAGTGGGAGGTTCTAGTAGATCAGAAACCTACTAAGTCAAAACAAACAAGGAGTTCTGTGACACTTTCAAACAAATGTATTTATCTTATGAGGTTTTGTGGATGTAATCCCACTTCTTCAGATTCATGAAATGGAAGCTATAGCATGACAAGTCGGTAAATAAATACAGAGAAGGATAAATCCAGGGGTTAAAGTATGCCAGAACAGCCTTCAACGCCATTCCAGGGCCCACTATTTTAGGGGATCAGCATTGCAGGCCCCGTAAAATAGTAAATGGTGCTAGAATGCTGCATTCTGGGGATCACCCTTGAAAAGTAGCAGGCCCAGGAATGCAGCGTTCCAGCACCATTTTCTATTTTTAGGGTCCTGAACACTGGATCCCTAAAAATAGCAGGCAGCAGAATTGCGTTCTGCTGTGCTCTGGCAGGCAGGGGGGCTCCCCTGTGCATGCACAGGCTGTAGTTTCCCAGTATGGTGCACTTCTGGTGAGTACCAGGGTGGCTTGGCTTGTGCCAGGGAACGAGTATTGGGGGTTCCTGAGCTAGAGGTGGGTACTGGGAACAGGGGGTGGGTATTGGGGGCAAGGGGTGGATTTTGGGAGAGGGTATTGGGGCTGGGGTGGATTTTGGGGACAGGAATGTATTTTGGGAGCAGTAGCTGGGATTTGGGAGTGGGTCCTGGATGTGCGGGAGGGGGGTCAACTCAGTTAGGAGCGTTCTGGGGCCTGCCAAATTATACTTTAACCCCTGATTAAATCACATTTCCAGTTAAGTCTTTTTCGGCAAACCAGACAAGTTGTTTTTGTTCAAAGAGTGTAGAACAACAGATAAGATGACAATGCTAAAGGAGGGAAATCACCTTTGGTAAAGAGTGATCTTCCAAAGTCTCTATTCAGATTTAATCTAATGGTGTCAAATTTGCATCAAAATTCTAACTCCAAAGTCTCAGGTTGCAGTTTGGATTTAAAATGTTTCTGCTGAAACACTGTAATGTCTTTCATCAAATGTGAAGGAAGGTTGAAGTGTTCCCCTATTGTTTTTTTTTACGTTACCATTCTTGATATCTGATTTGTGTCCACTTATTCTTTTACATAGAGACAGTCCAGTTTGTTCAATGTATAAGGCAAAGCTGCATTGCTGGGAAATGATGGAATATATCCCATTGGTGCATGAGCAGGTGAAGGCGCCCCTGATGGAGGGACTGTTTTGGTTAGTAACTATAATGCCATCACTTGACTAAATATGTGGGCAGGGGTGGCAGCTAAGTTTGTTGCAGAATTAGGCCACAACAGGAGTATTGTGTCCAGTTCTGGGCACTTCATTTCAGGGAAGATGTGGAAAAATTGGAGAACATGCTGAAAAAAGCAACAATAATGATAAAAGGTCTGGAACCCTTGACTTATGAAGGAAGAGTGAAAGAATTGGATTTATTTAATCTGGAAAAGAGGAGACGGAGAGGGGACATAACAGTTTCCAAGTACCAAAAAAAGGTTTTACAAGGAGGAGGGTGAAAAATTGTTCTTAATTGCTTATGATAGGACAAGAAGCAATGGGCTTAAATTATAGCAAAGGAGGTTTAGGTTGGACATCAGGGGAAAACAATCCTGACTGTCAGATTGATTGACCACTGGAATAAGCTGTCTAAGAAGGAATCTTCCTCACTGGAAATTTTTAGAAGCTGGTTAAACAAACACTTGTCAGGAGTGGTTTAAAGTGATACTTTGTCTTCCATGAATGGAAGGGACTAGACTAGATGACTTTTCATGGTCCCTTCCAGTTTCTATGATTCTGTGATTCTGTTGTATGACCTGTAGTTCCTGGTTAATATTTGCTTAAGTTTGAGGGGCTATCTGTAAGCAAAAAGAGACCTGCCTCTCAAGGCTTAAGAGGATGATATTGCAGGATATGCTATAGCTCCTTGATGATGTTCTGTAGAGATTTGTCCTGGAGGCTGTAAGTGATGATCAGTGGTATTCTATTTTCTTTTTTCCTTGTTGGGCTTGTCCTGCAGTTGTTGACTTCTGGTACCCATTTGGCTCTGTCAATCTCTTTCTGCACTTCTCCACTTCTTTAGGTGGCTATTGTGCTTTTTTAAGAATCTCTTGATAGAGATTTTGGAGGTGTTTGTCTCTGTTTGAGGGATCTGAGCACATGCAGGTGCATCTTAGGGCTTTGCTGTAGACAGTTGATCTTATGGTATGTTCCAGATGAAAGCTGGAAAGGTTCAGGTAATATAGTGGTGTATTAGGCAGGTAATGGGATCTGGCAAGATGACAACACCTGAGTCAGGATGAAGCAGCTAAACAGATTTCCTTTATAAACTCACCATCACAATGTGCTAGAGGAGAGCCATTTTCTGTGAGGTGAGAGGCACCACGAACCAGGAGACTCCAACTCATAGTCTGCTTCAGACCTGGAGAGACTCTCATCCTCCTGTCCAACCCTTCTCATAATTATACTCCTTTTTAAAAAGCAAGGCAAAATAAGTACATCACAGCCAAGCCTTGCAAAGCAGCAAAACACCTTATCTCCATCCCTAGCCTGGCTCTAGCTTCAGCTTTGAGTATGAAGCCCAGCATTAGTTCACAGTTGGGTCGCTCACAGGGGTGAGTGAAAGAGCCATGCTGCCTGTCCATCACGATCTTCCTCTAGAGCCCTACAAAGCTCCACCCTTGGCACTTACAACCAGCCCTGATGAGTGACAATAACCCGATTCAGAGCCTGCACCTGCATCCACACCTTGCAAGCAAAGCACCCTACAATTAAACAAATGGTTGTTGGGTATTCAGCAAGGTGGCCCAGGCCATCCAAATGAAACAATCTCCACACTAGCCACCCCCTTTGAAAGCTAAGCAAACTATTTCTGGGACTCTGGTAGAGATAGTAACCACAATAAGCACTGCAAAAATTAGCTAACCCACCATCTACAGCTTATTTTGTAACTTAGACTCATAACTACCACTACAGCATATTACCAATTTTATCGTCCCAACCAATGTTCCCTCTAAGAGGCACTGGCAGCTGAGCAACTCATGTTGCTCACTGCGCTGGCCCCTCCCCCAGCAGGCTTGCTGCGGTGCCCCCCCACGCACCCGCTTCTGGCCACCCCCAGGTGCCCCGCCACCCCTGCGGGCCTGCTCCCGGCTGCCCAGCAGCACCCCCGCCCCCGCAGGCCCACTCCCGGAGGCTCCCCCACCCCCGTTCCCAGCAGCTATCCCCCCCATGGGCCTGCTCCCAGTGGCCCTCCCGCTCCTGGTCGCCCCCCGCCACGGGCCTGCTCCCCGCCGCTCCCACAAACTTACCTCGTGGCTGGAGCCGGACGGCCCAGCCACAGCTCCTGAGGCAGAGAAGCTCTACGGAGCATGCCCAGAAATTCTGGGCATGCTCTGTTAGAGCTTCTCTGGGCGGGAGTTTTCAAAACTCCCTGCTCCACAGCAGCTCTATTGAAGAACTCCGGCTGCTGGCAGTGCACTGCCGGCAGCTTTCCCTGCGCTGGTGGCTGTGGTGGGCTGCGCTGCAGTGCGCTAGTGCAGCTTAGAGGGAACATTGCCCAACCAGCATAGTTCAAGGCCATTGTCCTTTCCAATCTTGGACCAAGTATCCCTGAAGAAAGGGAAGCCAGTCAATCTACAACTTAATTATTTTCAGATGAAGGCCTACTTACTGCCTTAATATCACCATAATGTCAAAGGTCTGTTTCCATTTCAATTCCACCCTCAGGATGGTATTTATTACTTTATGCTTTCTCCATTACCCTGAGGTGAAGGGAACAACAAATGCTGTCCACTACTTTCACAAATCACTTGCTCAAACCAACAGCTTAAATTACAAAATCCAACCAACATTGTACCAATATCAATATTCACATTAATCACATCAAATTGTCATCCCTAAATAACCAGGTTGCATGTGTATGGTAAAATCATTACAGGTGGCACTTGTTAACTGGCATCTCAAAAGGCCAAACAAGTACAGCGATGCTGAACTGGTGGTACCCCGCAACAGGGGAGCCACATTTCCAAAGCCCCAAACCTGCCCAGGGCCTAGCTGAGGCAGGCCAGTACAGTTGGTGCACTTGTGTAGATTCAGCAGGTGATGTTTCCAGCAACTGTTTCAAGATGAAATCCCTAAGCATAATGAGGTTCATGGTGCCTGGCATTAAGGCAAAACGCTGCATGCAGGGCAGGTGAAAATTGCCATGACTTCACAGGGCTGGTTGGCAGGACAGGCAAGGCTTCCAGTGGTTTGGCTGGACCTCACTGGTGGGAAGGTCAGGTGAGTGGTGCCCTTGTGAGGGATAATACAGCTGTAATTTTCCAGTCTGGGCCACCTGCATTGGTTTGCTATATAGGAGTACCCCATACACACCAAGTGTGGCTACCTTTGTCTTAGTTTGCCCTTATTAAAACAAACAAAATTATTAAATTCATTAACCTTGACCCATTAGGTATCTCTGGGTTCCCTGGCAATGGCCTCCTCTGACTAGAGGCACTGCTCAGAGTACTATCTCCAAACCCAGTCAACTTCTTCAAGTGCTCTGTCTGTGGACTCCAGCCCTCATGAGTCCCAGGTGGTCTCCTTGTGAGAGTAAAATATAATAGTCACAATTAGTTTTAATCACACTGTTAAAAAATAGAATACTAATTGAAAATTATTCTAAATATTTTGTATGATTTTCTACATTTTGAAACATACTGATTTTAATAAGAATAGAGCATATAAAATATACAGCATTCACTTTATATTATATTTATTAAAACATTTGCACCATAAAAAGATAAACAAAATGAATTGTGTTTCAAATTACCCTAAACAAGTACCTCAGTGTAATCTCTTTATTGTGAAAATGCAATGTAAAAATATAGAATTTTTGACTATTTTTACATAATTGCACTCAAAAACAAAATGCAAAATTTTGGAACCTGTAAGTTTATTTATGAAGTACCATACTAATGTTGACATTTCTGGCATGTAAATATTTTGCAACTCTGGCTTCAACAATGCCATGTGATTGCCTGTTCTCACTTTCAGGTGATATTGTAAATAAGAAGCAGGCAGAATTATCTTCCATAAATGTAAACAAACATGTTTATTTTAGCAACTGGCTGAACAAGCAATAGGACTGAGTGGATTGTGTGAGGAGAATGGGAAAATATTATTTCTTCTATTTATCGTTTTTATGGTGCAAAAATAATATTAAGAGATCACTCAGTACTTTGCATTCTGTGTTGTAATCAAAATAAATATATTTGAAAATATACAAAAACCTACAACTATTTATAATAAATCTGTTAATATCATTTAATGGTGCATTTAAATCTGCAATTAATATAACAGTTATAATTTAGTTACTTTATTTTTCATTCATCACTTGTGTTAATGGCTATTAATTGAAATTTGTATTTCTAACTATAAATAAAATAAGTACTGGAGTAGAGTACCTAGGGAGGTTGAATCCCTGTCACTGAAGATTTTTTAAAAATAGATTATATTAAAATCTGGCAGGGATGGTCTAGTTCCAAAGGGTAGCCATTTTAGTCTAGTTCAGCAAAACAAACAAGGATTCTGGTAGCATTTAAAGGACTAAAATTTATTTATAGCATGAGCTTTCCTGGGAGAAAATCTCACTTTGTCAAATACTTGAAGATGGGAAACTTACAGAATGGGAGTAAAATAAATGCAGGAAAGTGTAAGTAATAGGATCAGGTCAGGCAGTTACAGAAAATTCAAACAGTGAAGTACAGCAATTAGCAGGAGGTAAAAGGGTGGGGGAAGGAAAGCAAAATTAACTTTTATAATAGGAAAAGAACCCATAGTCTTTATTCAACCCTGAGTTCACTGTGCAAAATCTACATATGAATTTGAATTCTTCAGTTTCTCCTTGAAACTCTAATTTATTATTCATTTATCTGAGTACAGCTATTAATAGTTCATTAATGGAGCAGTCAGGAAGATTGAAGTGTTCCCGTATTTTTTTTTAATGTTCCAATTTCTGAGTCAGATTTGCATCCATTTATTCTTTTGTGCAGAGACTGACCAGTTTGTCCAATGTATATAGTGATGGTGAGGATTACTGACACACAATGGTGTAAATCACATTGGTGGATAAACAGGTGCATGAGCCCATGATGGAGTAGCTGACTTGGTTAGCTCCTATGATGGTGTGTCTTGTGCAAATACATGCACAAAGTTGGCAACATGGTTTATTGCAGGGTTATGTGCCTGCTTCAGTGGTTCTGTTGTTGGGTCAGTAGTTGCTGGTCAGTATCTGCTAAAGGCTGGGGACTGGTCTGTAAGCAAGGAAGAGGTCTGCTGCCTAAGGCCTGAGCAAGTAATCAATTGGCTTGTAGAATAGGCTGTAGGCCCTTGATAATGTACTCTAGAGGTTTGACTTGAGGGTTGTAGGTGATGACCAGTGGTATTCTGTTTTCTTCCTTGGGTGGTCTAGGTATACTTGCTCCCATAGTGGTATTTGAGAAATGGACTAGATGACCTCTTGAAGTCCCAGCAGATATGTCTACACATACATGGCTAAACCAATTTTACTTCTATTGATTTAAGCTAAATCAATATAAAAATAGTTAAATTGATATAAGTAAAATCAATTTAACAGGTCCACACCAAGAAAAAATAATAAAAATAGCATGTCCAGACACAGGACTTGCTATTTTGATTCAGGAGAGGGGCACCATGGGAGGTGTGGCACTATGGCCCCCTCACTGGGCCATACCCCCAGCCAATCCCATAAAAGAAGAAACTGACCTCACCTCCCTGTCCATTCTGGCTAGCAGGAGACTGCAAGACACAGAGCATGGATGCTCCCAAGCTTCCCAGCATCTCCCCACTTCTGTGCCTCATCACATCTGGACAGAGGAGATCAACAGAGACTGGTGGGAGCGGGTAGTGCTCAAAACCTGGGGTGATGAGCAGTGGCATCAGAATCTATGGATGATCAGGAGGATCTTCACCGTCCAGGTTGTGCAGCTCACCCCGGTACTCTGCCGATGGGACGTCATCATGAGAGCAGCCATCCCTGTGAGCAAAAGAGTTGCCATCACTCTCTGGAATATGGCCACTCCCGAGTCATACAGATCCGTGGTGCAATTCTTTGGCATTGGGAGGTCCACAGTTGGCAAAGTGTTGCAACAGATTACTACTGCCATCAACATTGTCCTGCTGCAATGCCTTGTCACCCAAGGAGAGCTGCAGGACACGATCACCAGCCTCGACATCTATTCTATACAAATTCTATACAAATAAAACACTAAACAACATTCATATTTACAAAAGAACATTCAATAAGTGGGGATCAGTCACTTGTAGAATGGAGAGATCTCAGATCTTAATATTACTCCTTTAAAACCTAGTCTGGGTTCCTTGTCTCACACTCCTTCTGGCAGCTTACTTATTAACATAAAATTACTTTAAGGATTGGGCCCCCTGTCAGCACTAAAAACAGTTTGTTAATCTCAAGGCTTTTATCACTGTCCTCCCCTCCTTAGGACCCTTTTCTTACCACAATTTTAGAAGAAAAATGAGTTTCTTTGGTGAGCGGTGATAGTAGTTCTTTCCTCCTTGGCTCCTCTCCTCAGTTCTGCTCTGGTTTCCGTGGTGACTGAAACTGAGACAGCTCAGAAAGTTCTCAAAGGCTTGCAGGTGCAGCTGCTGTGAGACCCCTGGTGTGCTGGAGCTTCAGAGCTTTGAGCCTTCAGTACTGTTTGTTGCTCACAGACTTAACTCAGGACTGAGTTATCTGCCTGTCTGGAGTGCGTGCAAGTATGAAAGTTCGAATGCCCTTCTGAGACTAAGTCTGAAGACCAAGCTCAGAGACTAAGTCCGATTCCGCCAGAGACGTTGTTACTCTCTCTAGGGATGAGAGTGAGTGAGACTCCTTATTGCAGTGGGAACATAGCCGGAGGCCATTGGAACCCAGTAAGGAGTGGGAGAGATCTCCAAAACTCTGCTGCGTGCCGCATCTTTTATATACTGTCATCCCCTTTTGTCTCCTCTTGACCACTCACAAAAAGGTATGATTTCAACCTCATCCAATTGAAAAGGATGATTTCACCTATCACCTGCACAGTGCATGATCAAAATCAATAAGTTTGAAGGGTCCTTTTGACAGTGGGTAGAGATCCCAGAATACTTGATGGGGAGGGGGAATGAGTAAATTCAAAAGTTTAAAATCTTCCTCCATCTTGACCTACTTTTTTCTTAAAGAGAGATACCTATTAGGTCTGTTCCCCTATGGTCCCTCAAATTTCACTTGCTGAATGTCTTTGAACACCAACTGTGTTTTAAACACTTGTAAATGATATCTTATGAATATTTTGCCACTAATTATTACATATTATACTGCTTCTAATTTAATTTTGACATAAAATTTCTACCAGATCGTCTTACACCATTTTCCTACTCATATGTGTTTTTCATCCAATCAAACTTTGCTGTGATACTAAAGGGATGGCAAAAATCTCAGGCTATGGGGCAGGCATCAAACTGGCACATGGGGATGTGTGGGTGGGGTTGGACACTTTGGAGAGTGGGGAGGTCTCTATGGAAGGGCAACCTGGGCCAGCATCCCATGGCCTTCCTGATGGCCACCCCAGATCTGGGGGCACTGAGGGCAAGAGATGGAGGGGTCCCTAGAGGGAACTCCTTCCTCTGCAGAGAGTGCCTCGTGGCCTGCAAGCCAGCACAAGCTGATAGCAATGTCCTTCAGGGTCATGGTGAGGCCTGTCAACGCTTGGATCTGGAGCTCCAATGCAGCGATGACCCACTCGTCCACATCTCCTGTGCACTCAAGCTGGCGGATGGCTGCATCCTAGTGGGTGCCCAGCTGCTCTCTCCAGGCATGGGTCTCCTTGTGGGCCTCCTGGCCCAGCTGCAGGATGCTCTCAAGGAGTGTCTGCTGGGTCATGCGGGTCCTCCTCCTCTGGCTGCTGTGGGCTAGTGGGCTCTCTGCAAACTGACAGCAGGTGGCTGCACAAATTGCAGGGGACAAAGACAATAGAGTCTGGATTACTGGCAATTTCTCCCCTGATTCTGCAGAATGCAGCCTGACAGCACCTAGCAGCACTGCCCTGACTTTCCTCCCATCTTCCGATTCATGCCCTGTTGGACGTGTCCCTGAAGATATGTGCGACTGTGCTGTGCCACCGTGGCCGCACATGATGGCGGGCAGCGTGCTGGTGATGGCCTGCACTGGGGGCATCTCCCAAAGACATGGGCCATTGCTGTTGGCTGCATGTTGCTGCCCATGGTGCTGTCACCTCTGGATCCCCTCCTGGCCCACACTTGTCTGTGGCCCCCCATCTACTTGGGGCTGTGTGCCACCCATGATATGGGTCCCTGGCCCTTGTGTCCAGTGGGAGCTTCTGCAGGCCACTTCTCTCCCTGCAACTCTGTCCATCCCCAGCCCCTGTCTGCCTGCCCTCCTGTGCCACACATGGCACAAGACCTGATTGCATGGAGGGAGGGGGAGAATACTCATCAACAGGTATCCTGAACATCTGTTCAGCTGTCCCCTCACCAGCATCTTCACCTCTGGGGGTGCCCCCTCTACATCCCCCTCTTCCTCCTGGGGGGGGGGGTGAGGTTTTTTTCTCCCCGGCAGGGAGGAGCTCCGGGCTGGATGGTGTTGTGGAGCTGCTGGGCTGCCTGTGGGATGGCTGGCTTCCCCAACATTCAGGGATGTCTCAGGGTCTGTGGACTGCACTTCCAGTGGGCTCTCTCCCCTGAGTCACAGGTTGCAGTTGGGAGCCCAGTGGCCTCCTTGGACAGAAAGGCATGCAGGTCTTCATAGTAGTGGCAGCTGATGTTGCTCGCTGCCCTCTGGAGCTGCCTTGCCTCCCTTACCCTGGCATAGCCCTGCCTGAGGACCTTAATTTTTGCCTGCACCTGTTCTGTGGTGCAGGTGTGTTCTTGGGCGAACAGTGCCAGGGCAATGTCCGAGTACACATCCTGGTTCCTATGCCTGGCACGGAACAGGGAGAGGATGTCCTCCTGCCCCCAAATCTCGAGGAGGGAGACGATCTCCTTATTTGTCCACACAGTGGACTTGTATTGCCCCTGTGATGCTGCAGCTCCACCATGTGCTGTCATGCTGCCTGCTCCCATGAAGCATGCAGCCTGGGCAGGGCAAGTCACTTCCTCCTTCCTGTTGCCAGGCACCCTGGGAGGAGGAAGGGAATTCATGCTGGAATAGATTCAATGGTTATTTCAAAATAACACATCTGAACAGTGTTACTTTGAAACAACCGTTTCGATTCAAGCAATGTTTTAATTTAAAAGCAAGTTTTAACGAATCAATCTAAATTTCCGTGAACTGAAATAATGGAGTTCGTTATTTCAATTCAAGAAGAATGTTGTGCAGACAAACTCTTTTAGATCAAAATAACAAGCATTATTTTGATCTAAAAGCTAGGTGTGGACATACCCATCCAGTTCTGCATTTATATGATTCTTTGAATTCAGAATGGGATTCCAAATGATTGGAGAGGAATTTGAATTCAAAGCTGGGGGGAACGGTAGACATGCTGGAGGGCAGGGAGAAGATTCAGGAAGACCTTGATAAATTGGAGCAGTGGGCCAATAGAAATCTCATGAGGTTCAACAAGGACAAATGCAAAGTCCTGCACTTGGGATGGAAAAACCCCATGCACTGCTACAGTCTGGGGAGCAATCAGTTAAGTAGCAGCACTGTAGAAAGGGACCTGGGGGCCCTAGTGGATGGGAAGCTGGATATAAGTCAGCAGTGTGCTCTTGCTGCCAGAAAGGCCAATGGCACACTGGACTGCATCAGAAGAAGCACTGCCAGCAGATCGAGGGATGTGATCATTCCCCTCTATTTGGCACTGGTGAGGCCACATCTGGAATACTGTGTCCAGTTTTGGGCTCCCCGCTAGAAAAAGGATGTGGACAAATTAGAGTCCAGTGGAGGGCAACAAAAATGATCAAGGGGCTGGAGCACAATCCCTGTGAAGAAAGACTGAAGGAACTAGGCTTTTTTAGCCTGGAGAAGAGAAGACTGAGGGGGGGATTTGATAGCATCCCTTCAGGTAGTTGAAGGTTGCTACAAGGAGGATAGAGCTCGGCTGTTCTCAGTAGTAACAGAGGATAGAACAAGGAGCAATGGTTTCAAGTTGCAGCTGGGGAGGTCAAGGCTGGATATTAGGAAAAACTTCCTTACTAGGAGGGTGGTAAAGCTTTGGAATGGGCTACCTAGGGAGGTGGTGGAATCTCCGTCTTTGGAGATGTTTAAGGCCTGGCTGGATAAAACTCTAGCTTTTGGCAGGGGGTTGGACTGGATGACCTCATGAGGTCCCTTCCAACCCTATGATTCTATGTATCTTGAGGAGAGGAATAGTTATTGTCAGATGTGGATGGATAGAAAGTGAAGTATTTGGGTTGTTCAGGGTCTGAGTGTAGATGGAAAGGTAGCTCTAATAGGAATTTATTTTATGGCTGTAAACAGAAAACATCAATATTGTTTGTAGATGGGTTTGTTAGCGTTATCTCTTATGTAATTGTCCACCAAGCTGCTGTAGCTCTGTTATTAATTGTTAAACCTCATCCGGTGTGTCTTATCTTCCTATGCAGTGCTATCAAATTAAAGATTATTTAACTGTTTAGGGAAAAAGGAAACATGGCCAAAAACAGGAGCATACTGAGAAGAAAACAAAGCGATAAATTAAAAGAAAACTTGTACAAAAGCAACATCACAAATCTGCATTCAGACTTTACCTCAAAAAGAGGACATTGTACTTTACTTTCTGAGGAGACAAAATGAGGAAACAATTCATTTTTTCTTTACCTGCAAAACTAACATAACATAAAATCTCCATTTGGCTTTAGAACTATGATCATCTTTGTTCACAGGAAAAATAAATAAAAGGCTAACAAGATATGTGTAGTGTCCATCTTTGCTGACAGAAACAGTACAAACTGTTTTGGTGAGAGCTCAATGAAACTATTAAAAAAAGAACATCTCATAGAATTTCAGGAACAAAAGTAAGCAGAACTAAATAGGAACATAGCTGCAATGTTACATTAGCATTTAGGAGAATAAAATAAAGCTTTTAAAAAACCAAATTGAGTTTAAGACTAAAGAGCAACCTGAAGTTTGCACTATCTGAATCAACTTTTCACGCATATGAGGATTCAACAGTTCTGAACTGATTGCACAAATAGACGAGCACATTAAAAAAAATTGTAGGTAAAATATGAAATACACGTACTACTTAAAGTGCATAACAACAAGGTGCAACTGGACTAACCTGCATGAGTGAAGAAGTAAAAAGATTCTTATGATTTACCGCTCAGTAAAACACCTGCCAGAGATAATGAACCCCTCAAGAAAGCCCTCAAAAATTACATTGGCTTGCATTCAGAGACTAGTGTGGAAATATGTATTGTAATATCTGGATGCAAATTATGTAGCATTATGTTATGCCTACAGAGGTAAACCGTTAGTGAGCCAGAGCTAATTTTGGATAGTAGCTGGGTTAGAAAGTGGCAGTGCCATGGACAGTGAATATAAAAAGAGACTGGGATATTACTTTCCACAGCATTTGTCTCTGACATTTCTGGTGTTACCACATTCATCATATTGGATCTGAACCTGAACTACAACCTACAAATAATTGAAATGAGCACCAAAAATCCTGTTAAAGTGAAATGTTTCATATACATATCAGGTAGAGTAAATAGAGGCCTGATTTGTCAGATCTTCACTGCAACTTACACCTTTCAAAATGTCATGCATGAGATTCTGTGATCTGCAAGGAAATTTAGTATAAGTAGTATGGAGGGATGAAAGCTGCAGTAATGCCAGTTTCCTTAAAAGCTAGCTAGACAGTTTTAGACTATACCTATATGTTGTCAAATAGAATGTCATATAAACAAACTAAACTCATTTTCCTTATTTGATAGTAGATGGGAGGAGGGATTATTTTAGCTGTAGGTTGCTGATGCTTTATTTATCTTGATTTCAGCTTAGTACAACAGTTGCAGGATAAAGACTGAATGGAGTTTGTTATGATTTCTTCAGGGTAATCATTGCAAAATATAATAGCACTTTTTATTTCCTACTCTGAGATCTACTTGTCTGACTAAATAACAGATTTTGAATATATAATACACAGTCATGAAAAATGACCTTTGTTTGAAGAAAGTGTATTCTTGTTACCAATGTCCATTAAAATAGCTATGTACTCAGAAACGGAGCTGTCTTAGCGCAAGCCTTTGGTAAATGTATTTTTCTGGTTACCATGGTGGCCAGTTTTAGTAGCTCGTTGCCCAGCTCCACTGCAAAAATGTAAGAGAGGAGCACCCTCTGGTGACCAAAAGTAAAATTTCTGCCACCTAACTATGAGCCAATTTTGTTCAACCCTGTCTTATGATATTACACACAATTATAATGACTATAATTTGGTTGTCCTATGTTGCAGATATGCAGAAGATTTCAGGAAATACATACAGTGTGTGTGGGGCATCTGGGTGTAGGTGTTGTTTAGTACTTTAGGAAACCTAATGAAAAAATTCACAGTGGACTGTAAAGCTGCTTTCACATATGGAAGCATTTTGTGTTTTCAGAAATATAAGATGCCACAATGTTCTGTATTACATATTTTAGCACTTCTCTTCAAATAGTTTTGAATTAAAATAATAGTCTTCTTTTTGCTTTTATTATGCCTTCATTCCTGTTATGCTCTGTCTTATGATATAGCATCTGTTCAAATGAGTTCCAGAAAATTATAATGAATATATTTCATGATTACTAGTTTTACAAAGTTACTTAGATCTCCTTGATGCTGCAGCTGCTCTTTGTTGCATTTCTTTTTTTTTTTCTTATTTAGCAATGCAACTAAATAGGAAATTGCATGACATCTGTGAGAAAATTTTATATTTCTGAGGTACAATGCCTTTTTTGGTACTGTTTTGTTGCGGTAGGACTACCATCTTGTGGCATCTCTGTATCAACCAATTTCTACTGTCATTCTTCTCATTACTTGCTTATGTCCTTTATGGTCATATTAATTGTATTTATTACATTGATATAGTACTATAAGTATACTAGGAACTTTAAAGATGCATAAGAGGACAAATTCCATGACCTGAAGAACAATATATAGTTGGATGACTGAGAAAGCAGTTGGTCATATTTAATGCCTATCATGACTCCTGTAATTTCAGTTTCTTTTAACATAATTCTTGCATTCCAGATGTTAACAATACTTTGAGGTGACTGCTTCTAGGCTTCCTGGAAGTATGTTTTAAGGAGGAGTTTCAAGGTGAAGAAAAGTGGAGCTAACGAATACCAACACAAAGACGATGGCTCCAGACTGAGCATGAATAAAGATACTGGACTTAAAGTGGAAAAAGGCATGAAATGTGTGGTGGTATTTTATAGGTGGGATAAAGACAGTGATAAAGTAGCAAGAAGACAAAATTGAAGAGGAAGCCAACACTGACTATACAAGATCTTGAATGTAGAAAAATTAGCTTAAAGACAGAAGATTATGATGGATGAAGGGCATAGATAAACAAAGTAGATGATTTTAATGATTGTATTTTGGATATACTGAAAAGGAATAGGATGAGAGTCAAGAAGGCTATGTCAACACTAGCAAATTAGTCCAGCTTAAGGAAGCTTAATCCAGACTAATTCGATCCCTGTCTACACTAGGCTTTACCTAGTTCGAACTAAAAAAAAAAAAAAAAAAAGTGACTTAAGCAAAGCTGAGTTCAAACTAGTTGGTCTGAATGGTAAGTTCAAACTTAAACTACTTAGTTCAAACTTATTTCAAACTTTAGTTCAAACTAGCATGATGTAGTCATGCTAGTTCAAACTAAATAAATTTGAACTAGCGATTTATTCTAACTAACCATGGTTTTTTGTTTTTTTTTTTTTTTAGTTCAAACTAACTTTTAGTTCAGGCTAGCCACACTTTTTCAGGTAGAACTAAAAAGTTACTTTAAACTAAAAAAAAAAAGTTTGTGTGAACCAACTTTGAACTAAGCAAGTCTGAATTAAGTAGTCAGATGTAGATGCAGCTGAAGATTCTAGACTGGATGGCTGAAGGCAGTAGGGATGGAGAGAAAAAGGTCAATTTTGGTTGTGTTATGGAGTAAAAAATACAAAAACAGCATTCATAAATGAGGAAAAGATAAAAGAAATTCAAAATTGTCAGCAAGGTTTTAGGATGGTTGGACAGGAAGAATGTAGAATTTCCAAAACTGTGAAAGAAAGGAAGATTTGAAAGGAAAGAGAAGTCCAAGATCTTGTTAAAACAGATAGAAGTGGGTCTTTGAAGCAGCAATATGCAAGCTTCTGTAAATATATTACCCTGCAGTCCAAGATGTGGTGATAGAAGAAACATTTCATACAAACAGAGTGTCTGTCTTTTTTTATTGTTGTTGTTGCTGTTATTGTTTTTACAGTTTTCAGGGAGTAAAACACACCACTTGCTACATTCGATTGTGCACTATTAATAGTTCAAATGCATCAAAATATTGTCTTTAATTATAATCTAAGAAACATAACTACTTCAGAAACATAAATATTGATTTTAGTTCCCAAATCTTGTCTATAGTTGGGAGGAGGGGAGATATGGTTTCATGGATAAAATAGAAAGATACAGTCAGAGATATAAACCCAGAAACTGACCCAAATATCATTAAAATACATAAGATCCTTTCCCTTCACTTCTTTAGATTTTCAGTGAGGCCTCAAATTACCTTTTGTTTCTCTAATATTATTTTGTTTCTCTAGCATTATTTAAGTAATACATTAAAACTGTCTATGGTTTATCTGCACATACAGAATGGACTCATTCTGGTAGCTAAATTGCATGTATTAAGGTTGTGTTACTCCTGTTGAGAGTTTATGTTGCTTTATTCTAACCATTGTCTAAGAAGTCTACTGACATTTTGAAATGTACTGTTACTGGCAAATGTCAGTAAAGTAAAAATAAAAAATCACAAGCATTGTGTGTCAGCAAGATCCTTTATATATTGCATATGTCAGTATAAATTACATGATATAGTTTTATTGCCCCTCCTCCATATTTTTAGCAGTCATCTTAATAAAGACAGATATATGTCAGCTCATATGATCAGGAATTTATTCATTCTGAAATGGACCCTGGCAGAGAAACTGAAGGAATGATGGATTTTGTCAATATTTATATGTTCTATATGACAGTCACCCCATATATATGAAACAGTTCCAGCAGGTCTAGTAAACTGCTGCACACTGGGCCAACAGATTTCAAAAACGAGTGATATGGGTGTGGAAGGGGAATGGATAATCCTCTGCAGTTGGGAGGTGGTACTCCTTTCACCTGGGGATGTAGCAGGGAGAGAGTGCTCCTCCTGCTCCTTCACCTGGCTTGGGTTTGGAGAAGCAGTCTGCTCCCTAGCTATGGTTCCAGGACTTGAGAAAAGCCCTACGGCTTGAGAAGCACTATCTGCCCCCTCACCAGAGCCCCAAGCCAGAAGACCTCTCATCCTGCACCCAGCAGAGCTGGGGTACATTAACCATTTTCACTATAGCCCAGAGGTCACAATTACACAGGGTATTATAGAAAAGAGCTAGTAGATCATGCTTTTATATTCCCATTTCTATTTCTTTTCTATTTATATTTTTGTTTGTTTTCTATACTATAAGTTCTCTTACTTTGCCTCTATCTCCTGGCTCTGTCCTTAATCTTTTGTAGATAAAACAATTCATCTTTAAGTAGTTAAAAAATGCATTCTATACACTAAGGGTATGTCCACACACACTCCTTATTTCGAAATAACAGAGGTTGTTTCGAAATAAGGAATGGCATGGCCACACGACGCATGGCCATTTCGAAAGAAGCAAACCGCTTCTTTCGAAATGGCCGTGGTCCTTTCGAAAGAAGCTAAACCTCGTTGCCTTTCGAAAGAGCGTTGTTTCGAAACGATTGTTTCGAAACAATGCCAAAGAGACATGCCATTTCAAAATAACGGTTATTTCGAAACAACAGTTGTTTCGAAATAACAGGCTGAGCTTCCTCCCAGGGTGCTTAGCACCCAGGGAGGAAGGGCAGCCCCCCCTCAGCATCCTGGCCAGGGTGCTGAGGGGTGCCCTTGGGGAGTGGGGGGGCGCGGAGCTGCGCCGCACCTGGCAGGTGCCCGCAGCCCCCTGCAAGCACCCGCCAGGAGCGGGCAGCGGGGCACTGCGCCCCAGG
>ML681993.1:20486876-20520824 GCA_007922195.1 Podocnemis expansa | reverse complement strand
TTTCGAAATAACCCTGTGCGTGTGAACACAGCCCTTGGCTCCAGCCCTGGCCCTGGCTCACCTTGCTGCCCCAGAGCCTGAGGAGCCGGAGGAGCCTCAGGCCCATGCTCCTGGCTCCCATTCCTCCTCCATCCCAGGCCAGCCCATGGGGCCCCTTACCTGGCTGCTGGACTGGAACAGCCACCCCACTGGCTGCTCCTCCCACCATGAACCTGCTCTGACTGAGCACTCTGAGGCTCTGAGCATGCTCAGTCAGAGGAAACTCAGGGTGGGAGTTTTAAAAGCTCTCAGTTGGTGGGGGGGAGGGAGCTCTTTACAAGCCAGAAGGCTTTGGGATCTTTTAAAACTTCATTGGGTGGTAATCCAGAATGCACTGGACCACTGTGTTCTACCTGCTGTTTCTGTTTTTAGAGGCCCTGGAACACTGGTCCCCTAAAAATGGTGGACCCCAGAATGGCATTCCAGTGTGTTCTGGCTTGCTTCAATCTCTGAGCCGGGGGTGTTCCAGCATTACCGGGGCGGGGGTGATACAGAGGTGATTCTGTTATCTCTCTTTCCTGCAGGGGAGCTGTAACCATTCCCACTTCATACCATGCCACAAGAAGTGGCAGCACTGATCAAGGAAAGTGGGAGGAGGGATGCAGCCCCCAATCCTAACCATTCGCCCTAATTTCTTGAGGGCTGGAGGCAGGTTTTTCAGCCTCACTGATTGGCCTCTGCAAATGCAGCAGGAGACTTGGGGGCAACAGTCCCCTCCCTATGAGGCTCAATCCAGCCCTTGGCCTGCACTCCCAAACCACAGAATTACTTCTGGCTCCCTCCCCACCCTTCCTCACTCACGTTGCAGTGCTGCATTGTGAATCATCCCCCCAGTAAGTCAGGGAACTCAGAAGCCCTGCCTTGGTTCCTGTATGTTCAGCTCTAGTAGAGGAATGAAGGAGGGGATCACAGCCCCCCCAGCCTTTCCCTCCCCCAAGCCTTCAAGGCTGCAGGCAGCTTTCAGCCTCAGTGCAGCTGCAGCAGGAGGGCTAGGGACAGAACTTCCCACATTCCCAGGAAGTCCGTTCCAAGGAATCAAGCTAGCCATTAGTCTGCACTTTTGTCCAGCCCCAGGAGTTTACCCCTCCCTCATTTACCATACTGCTGCTTAGGGAATCCCTAATGCTGTACCCCCAGCTCCCCTCTCCTGCCACCTCCCCTCACCCTGCCTTTTCAACTGCTCTGCTCCAGGGAGAGCAAAAGCAGCCTCCTGGAAGAAAGAGCCAGGTTTTCAGAAGGGAAGTGGTCTTGTTCAGTTGCTGGCTACTAGCCTGGCTGCCCAGGAGGATAGTATCAGCAGACCCATGTTACCTCCTTTTCCTGCGTCAGGCTTGAGTGCTGTCCTCCAATTGGGCTTTATTCGTATGTGTACTAGGAAGTGATCACACACAGAAAAGGAACCCTTGCAGCACCAGGATGCAGGAAGCTGCATCCAACTGGCTCTGACTCTTCTTCTTTGTGATGGGCTAGGCCAGTCTAGCTGATAGCCCCCTTAGCAGCACCTAACCCCCTAGCTCTGAATGGAGGGGGCAGGTGCCCCCTGCCTCCGGGGTGCACTGGGTAGGGCCCTCAGGGAGGTGCAGGAGGCTCTGCCTTTCAGAGCCTCCTGTGTCTCTCTTCCTCCTTCAGGGCACCTTGTGCAGCTGGGAGGGTGTTGGGGGGAGGAAGACAGGACATAGGTTGAAGCACAGGCACTCTTGGCTAGAACTGTCCCGTGATCTGTAGTTTA
The DNA here is from genome assembly GCA_007922195.1 of Podocnemis expansa. NCBI lineage: Eukaryota > Metazoa > Chordata > Testudines > Podocnemididae > Podocnemis > Podocnemis expansa. The sequence goes on along the minus strand of ML681993.1, from coordinate 20,519,056 downwards.
TCCACCTTTGATATGAACAGTGTGTGCCTGCTGTTTTCAGGGTCCTCAGACTGAAACCTGAACTAATGATCAGACGTTTGTTCACTTACCAACCCCAGGTGGAGTGACGTAAAGCCCAAGAAAGGGATATGGCTGTTTGGGAACTCAAACAAGAACGTTAAGAGCCCAGAGCAGAGCTGAAGACCATAACCATGCCAAATAGACTGTTATATTGTACTCTTTAATATCCACAAGGAGCTCATTCAGACTTTGGTGAATGGCCAAGCCACTTAAGGCTTGCCAGAACTGATCAGCAGCCCTAAGGGGGCATGAGGCTAAGATATTAGTTAAACTGTATTCAGGCATTCAGTCGGTGAGAGCCCCTTTATGATATAATTCACTAAAGTACAAGAATAATCAGATAATGAGTTAGCATACTCAGATCTCCATATGGCAAGGTCTACAATAGAGGGCTTTATTAAGTCAACTTAACTAGGTCGACCTTAAGTTGACTTAAAGTAAATCTAATTAAGTTGACTTAAGACGTCCACATGGAAATTGCCATGGGACTGCTCATGTCCTCACTGGCAGTTGCTCTTGCAATGTAGGAATGGTGTGTTGTGGGGACCTGGCCCACAGCACACAGGTGAAGCTTCCCCCTTCCCTGGCCACTCCTGTAAAGTGACAAAAGCACCTTGCCTATGTGCCAGGCATGATGGAGCCTGGAGAGATCCTGCATCCTTCTGACCAGCAGCAATCTGTCAGTGGGGTGCTTTACACTGGCTTGGTGTTAGGCCGTCACTTGCATCAGCAGAGAAAGCACCACAGGCCAACTGCTGATGTGGGACCAGGCCTCAGCTGGCCACCTCATGATGGCCAGTGGGATAGCAGTGATACTCACACCACTCACTGTGCCCTGACACATCTGGGCACAGGAGGCAAGCTCTGACTGGTGGGAGCATGTTGTTCTCACCACATGGGATGATGAACAGTGTTGCCTAAACTTCAGAGGGTGGAGGACCACCTTTCAGGAGCTTGTCAGCGAGCTCACTCCAGAGCTATAGTGTGCTGGCACACACCTCCAAACCCCCTCCCTGTGGACTAGCGTGTCACAGTAGCCATATGGAAGTTGGCATTCCCAGACGCATAACAATCTGTTGCGCACCAGTTCAGTGTTGGGAAGTACACGGGGGGGGACTATCCTAAGGCAGGTGTGCAGGACCCTAAACAGGGCCCTGCTTGGCTGCGTCATCTGCCTGGGCAACCTGAAGGAGACCCTCAACAGATTTTTGGCTCTTGGTATCCCCAGCTATGCAGGCATGGTCAATGACACACACATCCCGATCCAGGCCCCAGACCACTGGGTTGCAGCATACTATAACAGCAAGGGATGTCATTCCATGGTGCTGCAAGCCCTGGTCAACCACTGGGACCTGTTTACAAATACCTTTGTGGGCTGGCCAGGGAAGGCCAATGATGCCTTTGTGCTGAGGCACTCTGCCCTCTACCACCGCATGCAGGCACCTTCATCCTGGGCCCTCCTGTCACCCTTGGGCATGTGGTGGTGCTTGTCTTCATCTTGGGGGATGCCGCCTACCCCCTCATGCTGTGGCTTATGAAGCCTGGAGGGGAGAACATGGACAACAGCAGAGAACTCTTCAACCATCGTCTCCACCACTGCGGGACTATAGTGTAGCATGCCTTCAGCCATCTGAAGGTGAGCTGGGGGGCCATCCTCACCAGCCTGCAGCTTGCAGAGACCACCCTCCCAGAGGTTGTCAACAGCTGCTGCATTCTACACCACCTCTGAGAGCTGGGAGGGGGGAAGGGTCCCACATGCATGGAAAGCGGAAGTGAACAGCTCGCTTCGGGGTTCCAGAAGCCCAGACACACCATCCTCTGTACACAGTGGACCCAGTGGTGATCTGTCATCATTCTAGACACCCTAAAGGACTGGATCTTTGCCAAGGGCACTGACTCCTGAACCCCAGGGAGCATTCACCACCTGCACCAGCCCATCCTCACCCGTTCACCTCCCCCATCCACCCACCATCCATCACAAAATAAAGAAACCAGCACACCCAGAAGGAACTTATAACTGGGGGTTTATTTACATGGGGGGGACATGGGTGGGAGCTGTGGGGGATGGGCAGGTTTGCACTGGGGGTAGGGGAGCATTGGTAGGGGGTGGGGAATGGGGTTGGTGGGTGGGTGAGGGATGAGAAACAACTGCAAGCCAGCTGTCTACTGACAGACCTGTTGTCATCCACCCCGAGTGCAGGGCCTGTGCTGGCGGGCAGTGCAGCCATGCGGGTCTGCAGTGGGGAAGACAACAGCCTGTCAATTGCCCTTCCCCATGCCAGAAACTCGAGCACAGTGGTCTGGTCTCCACAGAGTCGAACAGGCAATTCACAGGTGTTTGCTCAACCCTGCGGTGGGCATTCTCCTCCTGGTGCCCACTCCTGCCAGGCTCAGAGGCCCTCTCCAGCTTGCTGGGCCATCTGGAGGTGATCTTCCAAAATGTCTGGGTGCTGTGTGCCCTCCGGCATCTGGACAAGATCATGGGGACCAGTGTCTGGGTCACTGGGTCTGTAGGGGAGGAGAAAGAAGATTGGTTCCCCCTATTAGGTAGTGCAGGGTGCGGTCTGACACAGCCGCTGATCCATTCCCATTCCTCTGCTTCTCTCTTCCCCCTCACCATTTGGGACAGTGACCCCCTGGAATTTTCTGCCATGCAGTGATGCACAGGGTGGATGCAGTGTCCTGGCTTTTGAGGCCCTGTTGTTGGGGTCTTTCCTGAGGCCTCCTGCCAACAATGGCAGGAGCACACTGCATGGCCATGCCTCTCCCCTCAACACTGCCCCACCCATCTTCTGCCATGCCATTGCACCACCTGGCTCTGGGTTCCCCCCAGCCTCATGGACTCCTTCCCCTATGCTCCCATAGGAGGCCCTCTGTCCCCCACACCAGGACTTTGCCTGTCTTCTGGCCATGCCCACACACCCAGAACCCCTTTCCCACCTGCCTGCCCCACCATTCTCAGAGGAACAAAGCACTCATTGGTGCCGGCAGCACAAGTCTCTTGTGATGTCCCTTGGGCTGGCTCATCTGCATCTGAGGTGGCCTCCTCCCCTGATTCCAGGCCAACATCCAGGCTCCTGCTGTCCAGAGTGGAGGTGGTGGCACATCCCCATTGGCAGTCATCCTTCCACCTCAGCACCACATCCTCATCACTGAGCCCTCCACTGGCTCCTCATAGATGGGGGGGGGGTTACTAGCATCAAGCATGTGGGCTGGCCCTGCATTGGGCTCCTGCTCCAGGAAGGCATCTAACTCCCAGAGTTTGGGATGGGTGGCCTCAGCTGTCCCTGAGTGATGTCTCACCACCGTGGCCCTGTAATAGGCCTGTCAGAGGTCCTTCACTTTTACCCAGACTTGCTGGGTGTTCCAGGTGTGACCTTTATCTGCCAGGCCCTGAGACATGACCTTGAACAGGTCTCTGTTTTGCTGGTGGATGTGGATACCCTCATCTTCCCAGAGAGCCAGGAGGTCCATGATCTCCTTGTGTGTCTAAGAGGGAGCCTGCTTCCTGGCCCTCTGAGCTCTGCCCTCAGTCACGTCTGCACCACAGCCAGAGTCCTTGCTAGCTCTGGCTGTGGAGTTAGGAAGGGCAGGGCTTCTGCCTGCCCTGGGATTGGCCAGGACAGGCACTTCCTGGTTGCCAGACAGACGGCCTACTGTCTTGAGACCCATTAACTCAACTTAAGCTAACTTCCCTGCCACATTGTGTTAAGTCGACTTAATAAAATTTACTTAACGATAAAGTTGACTTTACAAGTGGTAATTATAAAGTTGACTTACTGGATGCTGAAGCTGACTTTCTTGATTTGTAATGTGACCTGGGCTTTCTTTAAGTCAACTTAAGGGGCCTTAGGTCAACTTAAACTCACAGGCTATGTCCACACACAATCAGTTAAATCGATTCAAGTTGAATCGATCTAACTTAAATCATTATAAAATCAGTAAATTGATTTAACTTAAATCAATTTAACAAGTCCACACAAAAAATACCAAATTGAACTAGCGAGTCCAGGGACTGGACTTGCTAGTTCAATTTAGGAGAGGGGCACCTTGGGAGATGTGGCACCATGGCCCCCTGCCAGGGCCATGTTGTCACCCAATCCGCTGCCTGGCTCTCCCTTGGCTCAGTCAGGCATTGGGGAGAAGGCACCCCACATGCCTGGCATCCTCATCCTAGCCGGGAGGGGGGAGCATACCTGGCTGCCCTGCTATAGCCAGGCTGAGGGAGGAGGGATCAACTCGCACCCAGCTTCCCCAGCCTTAGCTGGGCTGCGGGGAATGAGACCCTGATCCCAGCTCCCTGATCCCTAGCCGGGCGGTAGGGAAAGGACCACCGTGCACCCAGGTTTCCCTGAGCTGGCCGGGCTGTGAGGGAGCTCGGATCCTGGCACCCAGCTTTTGGAGTGCCACATTCCAAAAGCCATTTCTCCCATAGCCTGGCGAGGACGCTGGGTGCCTGGGGAGCATTCCCCACAACACGGCTACTGCGGCTCTAGCTGGCCCAGGGGTCCCTTCCCCCCACACGGGCAAGAGTGCTACAACCGCCTGCGGGGGGGGGGGGGGGCTTTTCTCCCCACCACCCCACTACTAATGGGAATGGCGGGTGAGCGTGGTCCCTTGCGCACCACTCTGCTTTCTCCCCAGCCCAGCTAGCGCAGGGAAACTCAGGAGGCATGAAGGCAGGGAACTGGACACAGTGTCCCTTCAGCCCCCCCACCCTGTGGCCAGAGGTCAGAACCCTAGACCTTCCTTCCAGGGTGCCACGCACTCTGGGATTAGGGTCAAATAGTGGTAAAGCAAAACAGCATTTATATTGAAATAACATGGTTGTACCATGTTATTTCAATATAAGGGTTTTGCTCTAACTCTTGTTCCATTTTCACCCCAGGTTTTATTAAATCACTCTATTTTTTCTTGTTTCAAAATGATGGTGCTTGTGTGGACCTAATTTTTTTTTAAATCAAAACCATCAGTGTTATTTCAATTTAAAACCTAAGTGTGGACATACCCACAGTATAGACATAGTCAAAGGAACCTTTACTGAAGAGAATCTGAAACCAGTAAGACAGGTTTTCCTAGCATCTAAACAACTCTTCCACTATCAGGCTGGCAACCCCAATGACCTGAAGTAACCCAAAACTCTACGGAATTATTTTCCCAAACTTGTAAAGTGACAATGAACACAATAGAGAAAACTGCAGAAGGTAGTGCCCTGCTTCTCTCTCTTACAGCCCCACCAAGGGAATTACTGTGATCTGTCATTTTGGCATTTCACTCACTGAACTCACCCTAAAAGTTGCTTTCCCATTCTTCCCCCATCCCTTAAAGGCAGTGTTATGTTTAAATTTCATGTATAACCTTTCTGCCCCTGAATCCACAGGTATTGGTTACTACTGGAGACAGAATACCATAACAGAAGGAGTCTTTGAATGAAATACAACACTTTCCTGCCTGATACGGTCAGAATATAATTTGTGAAATGGGAGTCATGATAAACCTGGTTGTGAATTATGTCTCCTGACATGAGGTAAGAGATTGTCTCCAACACATACAATCCATTGTGTATATTGAAAACAATGTGGTATAGGTTTAGTTTTTGTTGGTGTAGTCCTACAAGACTGGGGAGGAATTTGTTTTTTTTTTCAGGGAAAACATAATTAAAAGTAGAGTATGCCAGAGTGTCTCTTTGGGCTTAGTTTGTACTGCGCCACTAGCATAACCTGGCTTTCACAATAATCTATCTAGAATAACACAACTCATCACTACTTCAAGAGAAATATTTTATTAGACTAGAGCAGGTGTACATACTTTTACAACACCTATTTGCCTCTTCTGCCAGTTTAGAAGCAAAAATTGGAGGGAGTAGAAAGATCGTGGTTATGTTTAGCATCTGTGTTTTCTGCTTCCTGTAGCTAATATCCATCATATATTGCTCTCTGTGCCTATTAGCAGCACTTATTCTGTGTGAAGATAGTGTGCTATAGAGGCACTGGCCCTCAGAGTAGCACCCAGAGAAAGATCAGGACCCTTTAAAGCAATGCAGTAAGTCACCTTTGTGTACACAGCCTAATCTATGTGCTGTGCAATCTACCTTCAGGTGGAAATCTGGACCAAGATGTTTGGGAATTCTTTCCTTCTTATCACTTCCTAAAATTAAGTTGGTAAAAGCACTAGCAAAATTACATTGCAAGTACTTTTCAAGCATTGTCTTTCCCTTTCTCTCCCTGGGACATAGTAAAATACAATTTTCTTAAATCAAATATAGCAAAACTATTACAGGGTGTTTTGGAGCTTCATCTGTTCTATTTCAGTTACCATCAATCCTTTATTTGTTTCTGAGAAATAAAGTTCATGCTCCACCACAAAAACCCATTCCAAAGTTCTGTTTTAAAAGTTAAGAAGTAAACATTTAATCACTCCCCCCTTTTGAGTGCAGATTGAATTTCCTGAAAGGAAGCAGTCTGCCTAATATAGACAGTTTCTGTATATGTAATCATATATGCACATCTTCTAAATATGTAACTATACACAATCAAAATATTTCACTAGAATTAAGATCAAACATAGTGCAAATGCTACAGCTTCAAACCTACTTTCCAGACTGGGAAAACTAGTGTTAGGATGCAAGTATATAATTCACATTTTTGTAAGTATTTTAGGCCTGTTTATCTGCCTGAGATGATATGAGTTTGCTTGCCTGCCTCTAAGCTAAGGTCTTTAAGATACAAGTGTAAGTAAAGAACAAAGACACTTTTCCTTTTCACTGCCCACAACCAGGTGGATTTTCTTTATTACTGTGAGAAAGGTAAGGGATGCAGTTAAAATGTTTAGAGGTGGCATTGGGATTTGATATACAAATGCACAATGAAGGAAAGTACTCACTCTGCCTCAAGACAGAAGTCAAAGTAAGGCCAAGCAACTGTCTAGGAGATACAATGAGGGATGAAGGAAGGTCTGAAAGAAATACTATAGGGCCAAGATGTAAACCTACTCCCTACCCATCATGTAAGGGTTAAAATAACCAAAACCAAAACCAAACCAAACCAAAACAAACAAGCGGGGAAAAAAAAAACACCTAAATCCTCAATCCAAAACAGAACATTTTCAAATATTGTAAGAGGTGATAGCAGGAATTGGAGTGGCTGGAGCTGGGGCTACAGATATTGTTAAGCCTACCAAGACGAATGAGAGGGAATAGGGAGCTCTATCAGTGTACAGAACTATGGTTAGGGAAAGAGGCAACTCTATGGGAGTATAGAATCATAGATTGGGGTGGGTGTGGAAGAGGAAACTCTATAAGCATATAGTAATAAACCCAACTGGGTTTGAAGGGCTTGGAAGTATGGTTATAGAAATGGAAGCACAACAATTGTGAAGTCTTCCTATAGTTTTTTGTGTTTGTTTATATGACTCCAATAAAGGCATAACAGATTGCCCGTAGATTGGACTGTGGACTATTGCTTTCTGGCAAACTGTGCCTTGGAACTGAGAGGGGAAAGGTGAAGGAGCCCTGACTATGTCCAAAATGAGATGACAGTTTTCATTTCAATTGTTGCACATGTAAGGTGGAAAATTGAGTCAGAAGTTCACCAAATGTAGCCTGAGTCATTTTTGTTTTTGTTTATACATATTAAGAGAGAATCATTGCCATCTGCACTTTCTGTCAACTTCATGATGATAATCTCAGTCTTTGATACAGTATTCTCCCCTAGTTTCTCATCTAGTAATTGTCCAAGCTGGGTCCCTGTTTGCTTGGGTCCTTATTCTTTTCCACATTACATATTCATTAGCTTTCTTCAAAACTTTAAGATTACATCTTGCATGTAACACACCTGAAAGTTTCAATATACATGTGTGTTCATGCTATTTCATGCCATTAAGTCTTCATGTTACTTTTACATCCATTTTTCACTAATATAGGGAATTTAACACTGTTTTGTGTATTTTATGGTATTAACTTCCACTTTATCTAAATTATCCAAAACAACACATTCCAGGAGGAAAACACCACTTTTTTTTTTTTTTTTGATGTATGTGTAAGGCAGGCTTAGGAGCTATGCCTGACAGCTCCTGGGGGGGGAGGGGCGGAATATGTAATCTGCATGTATTTTGTGTTTGCATAAGCACAAAGAAGATAGCAACATATTCAAACTATGGGAGAAGAGCAATATGGGTAATGGTATTTGAGTTTATTTGATTACAAATCCATCAATAGCTGTAATTCTACTGAGGGGAAATATGAAATACTGTCTTTTTGTGAATTGTTACTCTCTGTTTGTTTCAAATCTGTCTGGGTTAGTTAAAGGGTGAAAGCCACCCTTAGTTAAAAAAGGTTTTGCAAGAGAAGCTACTGCATGTTTCAGCCTGAAAAGAGTTGAAAGATTATGAGGAGATGGTAAGGTTTGGGGTTATTTTGGTTTCTTTCTCTATAGTTTTCCTTGTTTATTGATTGTTATGGCTTTTTTTTTCCTGAAACATTTGTAATTTAGATAGAGGTAGTTGTTTGCAGCTATTTAAGAGCTGGTATTGCCAGGGAAAGAAGTAAACTTTCTCTGAGCTAAAAATCACTGGAGAGAAAATCTTCTTTCTGAGCTGAAGGGGAGCTAACAGACTGGGAGAGTGGTCAGTAGTGAGCTAGGAGGTATGAGTGGCTGGTGAGCAGAGTCAGCAGATGGTGAGAGCAGCCAGTGGTGAGTTGAGTGGTATTAGTGACTGGTGGGTGGAGCCAGTGGGCAGAGTTAAGGGATGATACTATTTGATGGACTGAGTGACCAGTGGGTGGCCTCAGCAGAGAGCTGGTGTGAAAGACACTCCATATGTACCCTAGAGTTGGTTGGGAGTGTAGTTAGCACTGATTCTCCAGATCGGTGCCAATTTTGCTGGTGAGTTTGCCTTGTATGTTCTGTTATGTGGTGTGGGGCACTGGGACCTTTGCTATGTACTGATTTGCTAGATCAGCACTGATTTCTGTTATTTGGCCTTTTACACTCTGTTTTACTACTATTAAAAGTTCTGTTTACTACACTCAGGGGAAGCCTTACTTCTCTGGGGTGCCCAGGGAACAGTGCAGGATTTCCCAGAAATCTGGGCGAGGACTCAAGCTGGTTGGTGTTCCTAAATTATTGGGAAACCCTTAGGTGTAGAACCCAGCCCTTCTCCTGCCAGCCTGCCCTGGCAGAAGGGTTACACATGCATTACTTCAGCATGATGATATAATACATAATTTGGCAAGACAACACATATCTCAAGCAATGACTGCTCAAAAGTCTTGGCATAAGTACTATCATGGACTGTCTAGACTCTTTGCTATACATAATCATCAATTATTAACATTAAACTAACAATATAATCTTTAGTTTTACCATTCAGCAATTCTTCAGTTTCAGTATCATAATTCAATCTATATGTATCCACCTAAATTATTGATTAAGCACTTTTTGTATTTGAGTAGGAGAGTCATTAAGAACAATGTGACCTTAATGTCAGCATTTTCTTTTTTCTACAAGCCTGAATTTTCAGGGGACGTGATAGTCAAAATCTGGCAGTATGCAAGTATACTATTAAGTATCTATTATTAGTAATTTTGCCTTTTGCAATGTGAGGAAATTTATTCACTTTTAGGGCACATCTACACTGCACTTTTATTTTGAAATAACACTCGTTATTTCAAAATAAAAGAAATTAGGTCTACACGACATTCTCTTATTTCAAAAGGACGGAAATATCCCTTTCGAAATAACAGCTGTTTTGATCACACGGTTTTCCTTATTTTGAAATGAGCCTTTTCGAAATAAGGGTTTTATTTCAAAATAAGCCATTTTGAAAGGACTGATTTCGAAATAAAACTGTGCGTGTAGACGTGCCATTAGTGTCTGGGTATTTATAGTTCCCCAACACACATCAGTGTTCCATTAGAAAATACGTAGATATAACTAAGTTCCCCAAGAATTCTGAGGCTTCATTACTAAATCGTTTTATTGAAAATGACAAGAATAGCTATCAGGTAAATGATAAAAACATCCAAGTTAAAACAAGGCTTTTATTTTTTAATGTATATAACTATTGATATTTGAGATAACAGCCAGACTAATATGAAGATGTTTCCCAGAGTTAAAGGTCTGTAACATTTGAGAATGACAGTTGACTAATTTTCTGCATAGTTGTCCAGATTCTCTGTTATCCAACCATGATATATTTCATAGAGGAGGTCAATGCCTAGGTGCAGTCTGTTTCTTCTGTAAACACAAATACATAACAAGATTATTTATTATTCATTAGATACTGACTTCAAAGGATGATTATGGTCAAACAGTGCTTGAAGGGCTTGTAAGTGTTGGAAATCACTTGGATTAATTTATTAGGAAAGGTTTTGTCATCAACCTTTCTTGTACATTCTGATCACAGGAGTATGAGAAGCACGACATAGTTTAAAAACTTCACAGACACATATTTTGTGGTCAATTAATTCTCATTGTCACTTAAACCAACTTAGTTTGAAGGTTTTTTCTCTATTTTTGGTTAGTGGGGCATTTGGAACTTTTTAACTAGGGAAGTAGTAAAAGGGTCAACCACATTCCTTGTTTATTTGGTCATGGATATTTTCAAAGCATTTCAATCCACCTTAATACATGATAGTCACTGTGCAGCCATTTTGCCCCACATTTAAGAACTATAATTTAACAAGATTGGAGTTATGGTTATTTGCACTACCTAATGGATTCATTGTTAAGGACCCTTGAAAATGTTCTGCTTTTTCCAAGAACTCAGGGTGATTTTGACTGATTTGCTTTATAAAATGACTGTTCTTTGATCCCCCTGCCCACACATACACCTTTGATGTGACTGACAAACTTTAAATGTATTTGAAACAGCCTGCTAGTTCAGGAACTTTTCTTAGATTTTCATTATAGAAGTTCAGAAACAAAAACAAAAGAGAATACTCAGGATGTAGGAGAAGACAGGGACACTCTTACAGAATCATAAAGATTAGGGTTGCAAGGGACTTCAAGAGGTCATCTAGTCCAACTCCATGCTCAGCTAAATCATCCCTGCCAGGGAGGTGCCAAAGCTGCACCTTAAAAACCTCTAATGATGTAGATACCACCATCTGTCTAGGTAACCTGTTGCAGTGCTTCACCACCTTGCTAGTGATTTGATTTTTTTTTTCTTTTAAACACTGACCCGTGGATCGTTCTGCTCATTACAGCTGCTAACTAGACATCAAGCAGTTGATCACTATCTTTTGAACCAAATGATCTAGCCATCTTTCTATCCACTTTATAGTTCATTCATCCAACCCTTAAATTGATTATAATACTTTGAGGCTATGTCTATATTACAAAATTAGTCCGGACTGACTAATTTGATCACTGTCTTCACTAGGCTTTGCCTAGTTTGAACTTAAAAAAAAAAAAAAAGGTTCAAATTAAGCAAAGCTTAGTTCAAACTAGCTAGTTCAAACAGTTAGTTTGAACTAACCACACTATTTTTAGTTCAAACTAAAAGCATGGTTAGTTCAAACTAAACATCAGCTTGAAGTGAAAAAAACATGCTTAGATTGAACTACTTAGATGTAGACGTTGCCAGAAAGACAATATTGAAAGATTTGCAAAAGTTAAGGTGTATCACATCCACCTATTTACCCATATGCACAGAGCCAATCATCATCCCTTCTTGAAGATTAGCACTATCTTTGCCTTTATCCAATTATCCAGGAGCTCCCCCAGACCCAATAAAGATTTCCAAGATAATGACCAATTGTTCTGACATCACATAAGGCAGCACTCCTGGATGCTTTACATCTGACCTTCTTTGCATCTAACCCTATGAATTTGTGCATGCCCGGCCTTTTAAATAGTCCTGAACATGTTCTTTCAGTACTGAGGGCTGCTGACTACCCTCCTATTCTGTGCTTGCCATTGTACTAGTGTGGGCGCTGATCTTGTCTGTGAAGACAGAGGCAAAAAAGAACTGAACATACTTTTCTATCCTGTTGAATATGGAATAAAACAAAATGAAATATAACCTCAAAGTATCATTAAAATAGGTCATGCAGAATTCATATAATGGTAGGGATCAGTCCAGTCCCATTGATCCTGGCCTTAAAGGGCAGTTACATGAAGTTGCTGAGAGAAAGTAAGAGGGTTCTTTGTTTTCAAAGATGAGAAGTGCTTATAGCTCCTGTGGCCATCAGCTGGATTTGCAGGAACTCAAACTCAAATTGTTCATGAAGCTCTGCATTTTCGTAGCAATTTGCAATTCTGTATCTCCTTTTATGGTAAACAGTCATGAAGAACATACATCTGCCAGTGAGAAATAGATGCTGGGAAATCAGTTCAGGAAGACTTCTTTAACAAGCCAGCTCACAGTATCTGTTAGTGGTTCATCCAGGTAGGAGTGCACAGATATCTACAACACAAGAATATTTCTCCTGCCTAGCACTGAACCTAATTTTATGCTTAAGTGTTTTCCTGTATTGGTTACCCCATCTTTAATGAAAAGGAACCCAATTTGTTGTATTTGCAAACAAATATTAATGTGAAGTTACTCAACTGAACTGCTTGTCAGATGTTTGATATATCAAACAACTTATGGCTAAAACTAGGACACTGACCAAAGAAAATAAACATTTAATAAGGATAGGAATATTATTGAGACATTCCACTAACTTTATGAGAAACTGCAGATTTAGAATCTGAAGATCTATAGTGAACCCAATGGTGATAAATTCCTTAATAATCATAAAACCAAACAAAAACCCTTCTTAGTAGATCAAAAGCTCTTGGAAGAGCCTGAAAGTCTTTTTTTCAAACATCCTGTTCTGTTACTTTGCAGAAAAGAAAAGAAAAATATCCACTATATGCTTCAACCACAACTTTCAGTAGAACTCAGGGAATTCCTTAGCCTAATACATTATTTCCCAAACTGATTTGGCCACAGAATACTTTTGGGCTTGAATATATTGATGGAACACATATATGCTTGGCCTGGGGCAATTTTTTTTCCTTTAATACTGAAGAACTACCTTATTTGTTGCTCAAAAGTTCATTTAAAAGAGTTAGAAGGAAAAATGTTGCTAGCATTGATATATATATATATATATATATATATATATATATATATATTTTTTTTTTTTTTTCATGGAACATCTATTCACATCTTCTGGAACACCAGTGTTCTGTGGAATACAGTTTGGGAAACAGTGGTCTAATACTCCCTAAGTATGATGCAGCATCAAGTCCTGAACACTGTCCTCATTCCGAATTAATAATAATGTTGAAAAGCACAAACAAGAACTATGGCCACTATAACATTATTTAATACCAAAGTCTTACTATCCTTCACAGGTTGTTAGATATGAACACTTCTAAACATAGGCAGAAACAATCTCTTGAATGAATATTGCGCATGTCTAACACATACATCTAAGAAGAGTGGCTCATGCTGAAAAGAACTGACAAATTATTTATGGTGACTGTAGCAAGGATGCATGCCCCCCCTCAGAGATGGACTTGGGGGGGGGAACTGCCTGTCCTCAGGAAGGCAGAGGCAGGAGCAGCCTGTCCGTCAGGCTGGAAGCATAGGGGTGGGACAGTAAATATAAGGAGGAAGCCAAGGAGCTCATCAAGTCTAAAACCCAGAAGAAAAAAAACATGCCTTCACTCCCTTCAGAGACTTAGCTCCCCTACTGGCCAGCAGAGGGTGGGCCTACTGTCTGAGGTCCTGAAGACTGGCTGGTACCACGCACAGCAGGAGGCCCAGAGGTGATACTAGAGCCAATAGCCATTGAGAACCTGTGGAGTTGCCAGCAGCCTGCGTCCCTGAGAGGGCCACTGAGCAACAGATCACCTGGGGCCCAATGCTACTACCCACTGCTCCATTTGGACAGTGAAGAGGCCCAGGCCCTACAGGGCTGTGACTTGGAGCAGTTGCTGTCATCTTATGGCCCTGAGGAACTACTGCTGCCCCGCTCATGACAATGAAGGACTCTGTGTCCTGCCCCAGGGTAACTACCTTGAAAACACAGAGGATGACTTGCCCAATCAAGTACCACTAGGAGAGAGGACAGGAAGTAGGAGAAGAGACAACAAATGGCCCAGGAGAGCTAGAACACAGCCCTATGGATATGAGACGGGGGTCCAATACGGCATGTTGCAGTTGGGACCCCACTGACACCAGCACTGAGTTCCTGGCCATGATTGAGACTTGGGCTGGGGCACAGTGGAGATGGGTGGGTCTGCATCCTCCTCCTCCTCTCCTCTCCATGGCAACCCTGCCACTATTTACTGAGACACTGTGTTTACCTGATCCCTGAGAGACTGTGATTAGTTGCCTGCTGTGACCTGGGCCTCCTGGGATAACCATCTGAATGTGCCAAAACCAGGGCAAGCTGCAAAACGAAGGGCCAAACCCCTAAACCATTGACAGGTGGTACTTAAACCAGTTTCCCAGTCAGTAAAAAAAACATGCTTCTGATTCCCCACTCTGATCATCACAACGTATAACAAAATAGAAACACCCTCCTTTGTTGTACATCAGCTACTCTCACCCCATTTAGCCACTGGTTCTCTTAAAGAAATAGGTTCTCCTGACCCCTAAGGGTCACACCCAGAACAATACAGGCTTGGATTTTACCCAAAATACCATGCTGTCAGCCAATCCTTTAGGACCTACAGCTAAAGGCTTACCATAACAAGAAAAGAAACAAAATCCAAGAGTTGTTAAAGGGTCAAAGTGAATCTTGTAGATAGGAATGATTTAGAGTCCATAGAAAGCAAGTCTTTGACGAATATGCAATTTCCAAATTAGTTCAATTCCTCTGGTACGCACCCAGCACATGGTTGGGTCTCCATCCTTTGTTCAGTCCTAGGAGAATAGTTCCAAAGGAGGGTGTTGGTTGTAGAGACGGAAGACACAATGGAGATGGAGCACTGCCTTTTATCACCTTTGACTTTCCCATGCTATGAGTCCTTGCCAAATCAAAACAGATTTGAGTCACAGGCTCAGTCTGGGTGACTCCCCAAACAGGTTTCCCCCTAGGCCCACTGTGGCTGGGAGCTTCCTTAATGGGCAATTAAGAGGACAGTAGTTGTGCAGACACTCAGTCTGGGTTTGCCTTAGAATCAAATGACTCGGAACACACACAAAACAAATAGATTGCTCATTTCTAATACAGATATGATACCTACATATAAACCATATAATCATTTTTAACAGATTACAGAATTCCTATTGATGCCAAACATGGGATATCACATATGCATTATTGCAAATATGAAAAATTAATATGAAAGATAACCATAAACACTTCCTTAGGCAGCATCACACCTGCCCTACCATAAGGGCCAAAAACTGTGCTTGGTTGCCTTCCCTGTCTAAGAAGCCAGAGACAGTTCACTGCACCCTGTAAGGGGTGGGTATGAATCGTGTTACAGTGGCATCTGGGAGGATGATGTTCTAAAATGGACTTAAAATTGACCATACTTTCCTATTTTTCCTCCAGGTAAATTTCTTATGGGCATGTAATTTTACTGAGATTTTAAGATGTCTTGAATTTTCTATGACCTTTTTTTGTTGAGATTCTGCTCATAAATCTCATGCTATGACCCTCATCATAAATTTTATTTCTTACAACCACATTACTACATCACATATCCATAACTAACAGGGTCAGGAATGAGAAAAAACAGTTGTGAACTTTTTATTTCCTGGTTTTTGAGGATTTGAGTCAGGGGTGCATGGGTGGGTGTTGTGTTTAACAGCTTCAGAAATGTGTCTCTTTCTGGTTACACTTAGTAGCATCAATGAAGTTATTCAGGAGAATCGTGGGACTAAAACACAGAAATTCCAAAGCTGTTTGACAGCTTGCTGATAGTCATTCAGAAAATCAGTTAAATTCTCTGCTTCAGTTTCCTTTTTTACAAAAGGGGAATCAGCCTCTTTAATGTTTGTACAGTGCTTCAGAAAAAGAAAAGAGGAAAAAAAAGGCAATGATGCACCAGCTGAAACAAACAAACAAACAAAAACCACCCACACAAAAAGTAGCTGTAGCAAACAGTGACCCCTACACCTGTCCTACGAATCTTTACTAGCTTCAGTAAGCATTGAATAAAAATATCTAACTTGCTTATCACTGTGGTGAATAATTACTTACACCCAGCAAACAGTTTAACTATTTTTATCTATAGTCGTTGCCCTCTTACCCACAAAGTGAAAGATGTATTTGAAGCATGTACACGTGACATCTGCTGAAATATATTAAAAGTGCATAGAATGTTACTGAGAACACCTAACTTACAAAAGCAGGAGTAGTATACCTGTATGAATGTTATGGCCTATGTATCACAAAAATATAAATCACTTCCAGTTGTGGATAAGGACTGTGACACTAAAAAGAGCAAATTATGGAGCATGAAGCAATTCTATAAACTAAGAGTAACAATGCAACAGAAATGACAAAATGAAGCCTAGGGTGTTTCAAAAAAAAATGCATGGGCTGGCTCACAAAAGTGTACTAACTTAATCTCTGATGTAACTCCATTAAGTGCAAAGGAATGACACTGGAGATTAAGATGGCTTAGCATCTGTGAGTGTTACAGTCAAACATGGAAAAACGATAGGCTTTGCTAATTCCATTAAATACTACTACACTTAGGTTCACTGTCTTTTCCACTTCTCAGTTTGTGTTGATGTCTTACCTTAGGGTGCCCAAAGTTTTTGTACATGGGGGCCACAAAGCCTGATTGGTGTGGGCTGCAAAACTCCTGCTCCCTAACCACAGTGGCTAGGGACAAGATCCCTACCACCAGATAGATCCTGTCACCCTCACCCGGCCTCCAGCTTCCTGCATGCCCTGACATTCTCCCTAAAACCCCTGCCCTGCGCCGCCAGTTTTCATCACCCCCCAAACCCCTTCTCTAACCTCCTTGTCCTACACAATCACTTTCCCTGAGTCCCTGACACCTTCCTTAACTCTCCTGCCCTGCGCTGCCTGCTTTTGCCACTCTCCGACCCTCTTCCCTAACCCACACCCTGCACTGACGCTCACTTCCCTGGGCTGAACCCCTCAACCTGGCCCCCCTTACCTGGTTGCTCCAGAGGCATAGGATTTCAAAACTCCCAGCCTGGGCTAGGGGCAGCAGGGTTTTTTTTTTTTTTTTTCTAGTTGCAGTGTTCTGACCTGGTTATTTTTCGTTGCAGGATGTATGGGACCACACTTTGGGTACCCCTGTGTTACATCATAACCAGGTTCAGTTATGACTCAGTGCCATTTTAAAAATAGAATTGCTTTTCTAAGAAAAAAGCAAACATTTGTGGAGAGGGAGAACAGATACTTATTATTAGCAAAAATCCCTATGTGGCCAAGTGGAATTGTTCATATTAATAATTTTAAAGCTTCCAGTTTTGAATGATAAGCACATTTAGCTCCAGGAGTATCATTTTGCAGTTTACAATTGCTATTTACCTTATATAGTATTAGACATAGCTTTTTCTTATCTAAGGAAAAATATAATCTTAGAGAAACAAAGTAAGGTTTTGTAACATATTTCATGGACAGTTTTAATCTTCATTCTAAACTCTCTATTCAACTGCATCTTACTGATTTTTTTTTTTAATTGAAAATAGGGGACAGGCTAAATTATCATTTAATAACAAAACTAAATCAAATATGGAATGTTGTTTTCTGTAAATGAAATGAGGGGGAAAACAGTGATACTAGGCACTGGTTTAGATATATGGATAACTACTTTTAACTTTCAAATTCAGTAATCGGAGCCTAAGTAGGAAATCTATAGGAAGATGAGAACCAGCTCCTAAAAGTATGAAACCATTTGTTTTAAAAATGCAAATCACATGCTTAAATGCATATATATGTATTCTATAGAAATTTAAGTGGTGTGGACACAGCAGCAAATTGTGGACAGGTGCATGGAATTAAGTGAAAGGCCACACATTTTTACTGAAGTTTAACACAGGGGGAAAGGTGCTACCCACCAATCACTCATACTTTACAATGCTAGGTATTCAATTGGTTTCAGCACTGTGGTTACAGTGCTCCTTAGCATCAGAATAACATGGGAGGCTCTCCTGAGCCTATATTCCTGGACTCAGGTCTTTCTGACACTCCAGTGAGGGGATAGGGTATGGACCTTTGTCAGTGGGAGCTATAATGGACCTCAGCCCATGGAGACCATAAGGCCTCATCCTATCACATGAGTCCTGTCAAGGCTATTTTCCCACTCTGGCACTTTGAGTGCAGAAGGTAAAGCCTATAAAAGGTTTTAAAAATCACTGGTCCTAAAGCCTTGTCTACAAACTCTTCTAGGGTCCCAGTTGCCTGGCCTTGGAGTGTCTTTGCTGCCACCACCCAAATGCAAACCCTCTCTGAGAACCCAGGAAGGCACACCTGGGGATTCATTCCTGCAACATACTTTCAATCTTTTTTCTTCCTCCTTCAGGAGAGTGATTGAACCCCAGCTGTTCAGCTGAAAATGGGACAAAATCACCTTTAGGTAGTTCACAAGACAAAATGGCTTGTCTTTTAGGACACAGAATGAGAGCTTACTTTAAAAAGACAAATTTTCTTTAAGAAGACCAGCTAAGAAACACAGTTGCTTCTCTGGGATTTAAAATGGATTGTTACAGGATACTGGGTGGGTGGGGGGTGTGCTCAGCACAAAAGAGTTAAAAAAAAAATCCAAAACAAAACAAAACAAAAAATAACCTGATCATGTCTACCTAGACATTCCCTTTTCTACTCATGCAGGGTCAGTTACAGATCTGAGCCTTTTTTAGGCATGGATGTCACTGGATTCTGCAAGTCTGTCTCCATGGCTTTCTCCTGATCCTTCCAGGAGCTCTGCTGCCACCTTTTGGGACCACATCTATTCCCATAACAGTAAAGTGCACTGTGCTGACCCCCACAACTCCTACAATCAGATTTCTACCTGTATTCAGAATGAAAATATTTTGCATCATTAATGTAAATTACACATTCACTTTTATATACATGTTCAGAAAAAGAGGTTTTTGGCAGCCTTATGTCTGTGAATGTCTACTGGGTGGGGTGGGGAGGTGAGTCACACATGCCCTACAAAGGTTCATGTCTGTTTTCCCACAGAAAAGAATGACATTCTTTTCCTGCCCTCAATCTAAATTTTCTGTTATACTTTAACTATGCTACATGCTTATGTAACATAAGCCTTCACTATTAATTCTTCATACTTGAACAATGATATATACCTGTCAGGGTTCCTCACACAACCTACATGCTCACTGTATATCTGGCTGGGGTCCTGTGGGTGACCAGTAGTGGTAGCAGTCAGCCAGGGTCCCAGAGGAGTTTGCTACCAATGGGAGCGGGCCTAGTTGGGGACCTGGAGTTGCCAGCAGTGACGGGATCCAGCCCCGACCAGGGACTTGGGATGCAACTGCTGCTGGTGAGGTTTGGGAGGGTCTGGTGGAGGCAGTAGGGAATCATGTGGAGGAGGTGACCACTGGAGAGGAAGTAGGGAGGAGAGGGAGCTGCCCGTAGGAAGGGATTCCTTCAGGAGGCAGGGAGCCATGGGGGCGGAGTGGCAGAGCTATTGGTAGAAGGAGGTGTGGGAGGCAGGTGGTTCTGCCTCAAAACGTGGGGAAGTGTTTATCAGGGGTAAGGGGACTCTGTGGCAGAGTTGCTGGGGAGGAGGGTGATAAGAGCGATGGAGCTGCCGGGGCAAGGGGTGCCAAACTGTGCTGCCCTGCCCTCGCACTTCCTTCTCCTCTCTTGCCACCCCTGCCCTGCTCCCGACATGGACACCCTTGATCCTCTTTGCCACTGTTCCCTGCTCTGGACCCCACACTCTCTCCTGACACCCCACATAGCCACCCCTGACTTCCCCTTACCTCTCTTACCTCTGCTGCCCTGCTACCACTACCAACCCACATATAGCACCATTTCCCTACCAGTGTGCTGTGAGTCATGAATATTCATGATTTAATTTGATATGCATAAGTTAATAGTAGTTTGCCTCAAAATAATTAAAGCTATCAAGTTGTGCCATGGCAGAGAAAAAGTTGGGACCCACTGCCTTAGGATGTCACCCCTCACTCACAGCCAACCAGTGGTGGCCTACCTTTTCTTGTACTCCTTAGAGTGGTGTTTCTCATTGCCCCCATTCTCTAATGTTCCTCCACTTATCCCTTACATAACCCTCGAAACATCATCCCTCATTCTTCTCCTCTCCTTAATGCTCCCCTAAATGTCCCCAGCATAGCCCTTACAATGTCATCCCTCCATGCCCTTCCTAATGGACCTCTATGTTGTACTTCTGCCTTGCCCCCCATCAGCTAATAAATAGACATCAGCTGGCAGGCTGAAGTTGTGCTAACTGGGATGTCCTGTTAAAAGGAGAGAGCTGAAAGTAAGATCAGACAGAGTGAGAAGGAAGAAACAAGAGGGCAAAGAACACAAGTGAACTGAAAACAGAACTGAGAACAATGATACTTGTTTCTGGACAATTGGGCTAACAGATTTTCCCACTCTGTCTGAACAGGGCTTTAGACAATCAGACTAAATTAGTTCCTATCTAAGCCAGAGGTAACCTTAACCACTGACTGAAGGAGCAATGAGGTTTTCAACAAGTGAGCTAACTGAGTCCATGATCTGTATCTAAGCCAAATGTAATCCTTGTGTCAGACAGCAGAAAGACCTCAACAGATGAACAGAGGGATAACAAGAAAGCTTTGTAAGTTCTTACTATATTTATAGGTATGCCTGTCTATAAAGTTGAATCCTTTTGGTCAGAAGGAAAATCTTCATCCCTTTAGTACCCATTCAGTAACTGCCCAGCTAACATTTGCTGAATGTTAAAATTATTAAGGATTGTATAACAGTTTGCTAATATATGTTATAGAGTGTTAATTTTATAGTGTTACAAGTAATGAAATGCTAAGGATTTTATCATTTAATTGCTTAAATTCCTCATATTCTTCCATCCCACAGCAAAAATAGTACCATATATACTGTTAAAAAGATGTACTCTCTGTAACTGTCACTTGTGTACCTATAAATAGTGCACTGGCTAGCAGTGCTGTTTAATATACAGAAGGTTCTGGGTTCAAGCCCCAGGGGGTTGGACTCAATGATCTCATGAGGTCCCTTCCAGCCCTATGATTCTATTCTACATACAGTAATAAGTGTACCATATAAAGGTGATTTTGATGTAATTGATTTTCAGCTTTAAATCTCATTGGATTGGTAAGTATTTTGAATAAATGATTGTTTTTGAAGAAAACATTGATCTTGGTGTCAATTTTTGTTCAGAAACCTGCATCTGTGTTTCTTTTCGGTTAATGAAAAACCATTAGCCTAGCAGGGCACACAAATTTTATGCCAGAGATTACCTGGAAGGATGGTGTTTAGTGTATGATTTTATTTTTCTGGGACAAAACAGCAGTTTCCTCATGAAATTTGTGGCCTCCCCCACTCTTGAATATATACCTGTCAGGGCAAGAATAAGCAGAGAATCCTTCCAAGCAGAGCTTCTGCTCTGATAGGGTATGTCCACATGTATCTTTTAAATTGAAATAACACTGGTTATTTCAATTTAAGAAAGATTATCTCCACACAATGTTTTCTTGTTTTGAAATGATGAGCTCCATCATTTTGAAACAAGAGGTGTTATTTTGAAATAGCTTAAACCTACTTTAATTTGAATCATCTGTTATTTTGAAATGTTGTTTTTCGAAATAACACCAACTGGACGTGTTATTTTCAAATAACAGTTATTTCAAAATAACACTTTTGCCCTTCTCCTTTCCAGGGTGCCTTCCTTTTTGTATTTATTGGGTGGAGGCATGGCCCAGTGAGGGGACCATGTGGTCACACCTCCCATGGTGCCCCTCTCCTGATTCCAAATAGAAAGTCCTATATTTGGACTTGCTATTTCAATTTGAGGTTTTTGCTTATTTTGATTTAAGTTAATTCAAATTAAGGAATTTATTTTGAATTAACTTATTTCAATTTAACTTAAATTGAAATAAGCATGTATGTGTGGACATAGCTATAGTGAGTAGAATCCCAGTGCCATGGGGAAAGAGACACAATCCCTGTAGTGGAGCATAGACACAACCCCCAGGCAGACCCTGGGGAGACAGAATCCTTGCCAGCCTCCCTCTGTGTCTTGAAGACTGCTGCTTCTGCTGGAAGCTAGTGGATAACCCTTTTCTCTACTAGAGTGAGATCGAAAGAGGTTTCACATGTTCCCCACACCTGCCTAAATCCTATGAGCTGGGAAAGGATGACCAATCAGCACCAGCACTGCTTGCAGGGGGTTGGACTAGATGACCTCATGAGGTCCTTTCCAACCCTATGGTTCTATGGTTCTATGACTTCCAGGGGAAGGAGCAACATATCATCCCTTAAGGAATGTGTTCCTTCCTTTCAGCTGTGACTGTCCTTTTAGTGTCTGTGTCATCCAGTTCCCCTACCAGTTAGTGAGGGTAGGTGGCATATTGTTCAGATTCTGCTGAGCAGACAAAATGCTTACAATATAGACATTTAGTTAGGCTACCTAGGAAGGCTTACCATAGCTATAAGTTTGAGTTAATGGAGAAGGAGAAAACAGTTTATCTGAAAATGGCTAAAGTTAGTGGAAGCTGAATCCTACTTGTTGTACAATACTATGCTCACTTTGTTATTGTCTCATCCTCAATATCTCTGTTTCTCTTTTCTCTGATTCACCTGTTAAATCTTTGATGTTCAGAATTGCTTATGCCATTTGAAGAAATACAAATCATGTCTTTTTCCAGCTAGGGTTTTAGCATTTAAGCCACTACACAGATTCAGGTAAGGGAGTATTATTAATTTCACACTTGAAATGAAAGGGTCTCTTGTACTTGTCTTCATCCACTTTCACCCATAAACCATGGAAAGCTATTTCAAAGATTGAGATGCGAGTGGAGATTTGGGATGCCTCAGTTCTGGGGTGTTGAATCTGAGACACTAGATAGCCCTTGATTTTTCAGAGAGCAGATCTTCAGTCTTCTAAGAAAGGTCAAATCTCATCAGCAGCACATATACATATGTTTACCTTGTAACAAAGGTAACTGTATGTTGTAACAAAGATGTGGGGGACTTTATCTTAGTTCATAAAAACATGCTAGTACCTTTTGATTAAAAAATATGTGTGAGAAGAACTACTACATTTGTTAATTGCTTGTACAATAACTAGCATAATAAAACCTTGGATAATGGCCTGTAGGAAATTCAGTACAAATAAATAATAAATATTGAGTCTAACAAGTCAGGTGAACCAACACTGTCAAATACCACAGAGTTTTTATAAGCACTGATGATATTCATCCAAATTATATCCCAAAACAAAAGAGGTGCCAACAACTAATAAACTTGCAGAGGAAGAAAACTCTGAGCAGGCGTTCCAGCAAATATAGAGAATAATCAGAAAAGATGTGTGGGTTAATGGAAGTAACTCAAGAAGGACTAGCAGAGTAGTTTCCCAAGATGATTAATATGTTTGGCAAAAGGTCATTTAACATAATTCATTACTATGCTATTTTGGTTTTACATCAGATTTCAGTGAAATTATCAGTGGAAATTTGTACTAAAACAGTGGCAAAGCATAGCCCTTCTGTTTGACAACAAAGTCAAAGAAAGTTGAGAATTCAAGACAAACAGACAGAGCATATGTGTTGGAATGGAGCAAAATCAAATAAGGAACACTTAAATGATCAGAATAAATTTCAAAATATAATTTTGGAAAATACTCAACCCAGCCAGATAGATCTGATTTTTTTTTCTGTTATTTAAAGGGTAGCTATAAAACATAGCCTTTGGCTATAGCCATACCACCCTGAACAATCCCAATCTCATCTGCTCTTGAAAGCTAGGCAGGGATCAAGCCTGGTTATTTGGAGGAGACCTCCTGGGAATACTGGGTTATGTAGGCTATAAAATGTATGATCTTCCCCACAAGGAAGCAATGATGCAGCATGATCTTGGAATCTCTTATAATTTAGTTCTACACAACAAAAAATAAGTAATTAAATACAAATTGGAAATATTTTAAATCAAAGTGTTAAATAATACAGTCACAAACAATAAGTATAATAAATATACTCTAAGTAATTAGTACAGTACATCTATTCATGTCTGAATTGTGATATTATATCAGAATTTTTAGATATCTTTTTTGGTCTGTTGCAAACTTCACACACTCAGCAGCTGATCCAGTCATCTCCTAGCTGGTCGTCCTTTCATTACAATGGACCACTACCATAATGATGGATGTGATTTCCATCATTATGCCTGATGTGACTGTGACCTGGGCCTCCTGCGATACCCTTCTGAATGTGCCAAAATCAGGGCAAGCTACAAAACCAGGTGACAAAACCTCAAACCACTAACCGGTGGTACTTAAACAAGTCTCCCAGTCAGCAACAAAATATGCTTCTGATTTCCCACTCTGGGAACAACGGTTGTTGTTTTGAAATAAAACTCTCGTCTGAACACAGCCAAGGATGAAGCCCCTTGGGGAGCCCCATCCTTGATTTCTTCCCTCCTGCCTTGCTGGCTCCCCACCAGCCTCTAAGGCTTCCAGTAGCCCTGCTACTGGGCACCCTGACCCCCTGCCATCCCTCCTGTTCCCCTGCCCTGCTGACCTCGTGGGGCTCCCCATCCCAATGCCAGGCTCCCTACCTCCTCTACAGCACCCCCACAAACCCCTGATGGGCTCTCAGTGCCTGCCATGGCCCCGTGAGCCCACTGCTGACCTCAGAGGGTTCCCCACCAACTCCCCTCATCTCCCACTGCTGGGCCCCTGGCTGGCTTCCTAATGGAGTGGTGCAGCTGCCACCCCCCCCAAGGGGCTATGTTGCCCACTCGTCAAGACTACATATGGGTATATGAATCAGTTCTGTCCCACAGCTGTGGCCTGACTTGAGTTCAGTGTAATCTTGGAAATGTGTCATTTTTGCTGAATATGTTTGATTAACCCTTTAGGTAAATTCAATGAACATACAGGAACAAGAACACAAATAATTGCCTAATTCCTACTATGGCTTCGTAATTTCATTGGATTAACAGACTATACAGCTCATATCCATAAAATCATGATGAACTAGATCAGGGGTAGGCACCAACCAGCACGTGTACCGACAGTGGTACCCGAGTCCATTCAGAGCGGCAAGCGACTCCCTGTGGTACCACAGAAATTGCCACTCCTGCCATCAAAAACCACTCTGTGTGTCTTCCTTCGGGTGCAGCTGGGAAAGAGGGGGTTTCACCATGCCTATGACCCCATGTGACACAGAAAAATCTGCCAAGAGTGGCTCCTCTCTGTAGTGTGATGCTCCCCCAAAGAAGCCACCCCAGGCACATTTTTCTGCAGTAGACCTAGGGACCCCCATCCTCAGGCACACTGCCAAGATGAGTCACTCTGGGCGACTTCTTTCCATGGCATGGCTAGGAAGCACTCCCACTCCAGCTGTGGCTGTTGCTGAATTTTCAGGCAGCCACCACATTTTTTCAGCAGAGTGGGCCCCCGGCACCAGCTGAGGGTTGGGGAGGAAGGACCGGCACGAGGTCGGCAAAGGTTGCCTACTCCTGAACTAGATGAAGGCTTTGACAAAAGCTCTGTGTAAAGCAGAATGTGCAGCTGCTACACCCACAAGCTTGATGAAGAAAAACAATTATATTTCTGCTTGCCTTTTTTTGTGTCACCCATCACCAAATTATTTGGGAAGTAATCCCAGTGTTCTATGTATAAATTCTATATACAAAGATAGACTGGTTAGATTGAAATCTTCCTACTTAACATTAAAGTAAAAAATATAACTATAGCTTTTTCCTGTTTATCCATCTGGTTGAGTGGCAGCAGATTGCCTGCCACTTAGCCAG
Source organism: Podocnemis expansa (assembly GCA_007922195.1). Lineage (NCBI taxonomy): Eukaryota > Metazoa > Chordata > Testudines > Podocnemididae > Podocnemis > Podocnemis expansa. The sequence continues at coordinate 20,493,099 of ML681993.1, read as the reverse complement.
ATGGGATACCATCCTCCAGGGTTCAAAAATGGAATGCCTTGTTATGCAGACTTTAAACCAGTAGGAAAGAGGCTGCTGTTGCTTTAGTCAACAATCTGGCATGCACTTCCCATTTAAATACTAAAAACAACGACTGATGCACTCATTTATATGTTGAACTCCTTGCATAAGTGACGGTGATATTTGTGTAATGAATTATGGCCCCATATGATAATTTGCATTTCTTATTCGTTGTTGGCTATCTCACCTGCACTCAGTAGAACTACTTCTAACATTCTAAGGTATTTAAAATAGCTGCTAATTTTGCTTTAAATTTGACAATAGGATTCAATACGCTGCTCCCCACTCCCCCCAAAATGTGGAATTTCCTTCTGTAATTATGCTGGTTTGTGGCAAAGGGTGGATTAGAGTTCCATTTAATATCCAATAATTCTCTAGTAATCAAGGCTAGTAATAGCAAATTCACATCATGGAATCCTCCATTTCCAATGGTCCAACTAAACAGGTTAAGAATACCTGATATTCTCTTGGTTGAAAATCTATTAAATACACTTTTCAGTTACAGTGCCCTAGGTATGGTTTATAACCATTTCTATGAACACCTATGCTGTATCAGTTGATGAAGGAAAGATAAGTTGTTGGTCCAATGGCATAAGAAACAAGTATATCTATGTGTTCAGTCCTGACAGGTGCTTTTTAAAGAACTGTAGATGTTTTTTTTTTTTTTTTCCTGTTAAAGAAAAGTGAAGGAAGGAAGGGATCAGCAAGATATTCCACCCACTACAGCAAGAAGCAGACATTCTGATTGTCTTGGAGAATCAATTGCCATGAAGTTTTTTCAGGTGGATTATTGTGCATGCCATACAATATGACAATGCAGTCTGCATGTTATAGACTCACAGATTCTAAGGTCAGAAGGGACCAATATGATCATTTATTCTCACCTCCTGCATAATGCAGGCCACAGAACCTCACCCATCCTCTCCTTCAATAAACTACTAAACTCTGACTCAGTTACTGAAGTCCTCAAATTATGGTTTAAAGAATAAAAATATAGAGATCCATAAGAAATTGAGTCATACCCCATGCTATAAAGATGACTCCACTTGAGCATGTGGGCAAAACTAACCAGCCACACACCCAAGAAAGAATTCTCTTTAACAACTTGGAACTCATCTCATCAATTGCTGTGTTAGGCAAATTTGCCTCCAGGAGCAAAGATCACTCAATGGACAAACCAGGCTATCCCACTATACCATCACCTCCAAGAATTTATCAAGCTGTGTTTTGAAACCAGCTAGGTTTTTCCCCCACAGCTCCCCTTTGAAGACTATTCCTGAAATTTAGTCCTCTGATGGATAGAAACTTGCATCAAGTCTAAACTTCCCAATGGCTCTTTTACATCCTTACTTCTTGAGCCCACATTGGCATGAAACTTGAGTAATTCGTCCCCTTCCCCTCCCATGCTGTAAGCTCCCCATCTTCAAAGCATCTGACAAAGTGACTAGGTCTCCACTTAGAACGTTAGTTTGAATTAACTGAATTTGAAATAATCAAGTTGAACTAATAATGATTAGTTTGAATTCAGTCAATTCGAGTTAGCATGGCCAACAGTAGGAACCAATTTGAATTAACATGTCCATGGACAGGACTTACATGGGCATACAGGCAGAAGGGATCCCCACTCACAGCTAAAGCCACAGTTCCCAGGTGCACGGGGAGAAGAGATCACCGTGCTCCCCAACTGCACAAGGAGAAGGGATCCCCGCATGGTGCTCCTTTCTCCTCATGCCCCCAGGAGTGTGGCTTGAGCCTTGCACAGGGAGCCCTCCCCATGTGCCCAGGGAGTGCAACTGGAGCCATGCGAGGGGAATCCCTTCTGACCCCGCCTGGCCAGCACTGGGGATGTCCTGGCTGCAGACAGCCGAGGGAAGACAAAATATCCCTGCCAGGCTCTAGTCTTCTGATCTCAGTGTGGGGAAAAGCATCCCCTGCCCAGCTCTAGTGGCACTGGGGCTAAAGCTGGGCAGGAGATGCTTTTCCTTGCACCGGACTCAGAGGGCTGGAGCCTGGCAGGAATTGAGTGATGCCATGGCCCTTTTTGGCCAGAGCCATAACGTGGTGTTTTGTCACCTGAGGCACATTCAAAATCAGAATGTGCCCCTTCCCATTAGTGGCGCTTACTGCTGGTGCTGTAAAGCCGCCCCTTTAGTAGTGCGGCTTCATTGGGCCACCTGGGGCTTTGCCACATTGACCACACCATAGTTATATCTCTGCTTTGGGGGGCTGTGTTGCCACACCTCCCGTGCTGCCCCTCTTCTAATTCAAACTAGCAAGTCTGGTCCATGGACATGCCAGTTCAAATTGGTCTTTCTATTGTGGCCACGTTAATTGGAATTGACTAAATTCAAACTAATCATAATTAGTTTGACTTGATTAGGTCAAATTCAGTAAATGCAAACTAACATTCTAAGTGTAGACATTGCCTTTGATTCTCTTCTCACAAGGCAAGTTTTCCATTCTTTGGCCCATCCTTGTAGCCCTTCTCTGCATTTGTTTCAGTTTCAGTTAATCTTTCTTAAACACGGGGGATGATTTGCACACAGTATTCCGGATGAGGTCTCACCAGTGCCCTAAATAATGACACTAAAACCTTCCTATCTCTACAGGAAATACCATGCCCAATGCATCATAAGACCATATTAGCGTTTTTTTCAGTTCCACATCACATTGGCAACTCATCGTCATCCTATGATTAACTAATACCCGCGATCTTTCTCCTTCTCTGTCACTTCCAACTGATGCATCCTCAGCTTATAGGTAAGGTTCCTGTTATTGGTCCCTAAATGCATGAACTTGCTCTTCACACTATTAAATTTCATCCTATTCTATTATTTGAGGTTATGAGATCATCCAGATCTTTCTGTATGATATCCTGATCCTGCTCTGCATTGGCAATACATCCAGCCTTGTGTCAACTTCAGACTTTATTAGCACACTCCCACTTTTTGTGTCAAGGTCATCAAAACACGATGAAATAAGATTGCTCCCAGAGCTGATCCCTGAGGAACTCTACTAATAACCTTTCTCCAGCCTGAATGCTTACCTTTCAGTATGATCTTTTATAGTCTCCCATTTAACCAATTCCTTATCCACCTTTCAGTTTTCATATTAATCTCCATATTTTCCAATTTACATAATAATTCCCCATGTGAAACCACATCAAATGCTTTAATGCAGTGATTGTCAAATTTAGGGTTGGAACTCAGTACTGGGTTGCAGACCCTCAAACACTGGGTCATGGCACCCCTTGCTGCCATTCTCAAAAGACTGGATTGCATTGCTCAAAGATTGTAATTGCTGGGTCACATGCATAAATGCTTTTTTTTCAACTGGATCCTGAGGAAAAAAATGTTTGACAACCACTGCCTTGCTGAAATCTAGATAAGTTAGATCAATTGCATCACCTTTGTCTAAAAAAAGTCTCTTATCTACTAAGGCTATGTCCACACATACATCATTATTTCGAAATAACCCATTTTGAAATGAATTATTTCAAAATAAAGTCCTTATTTCAAAATAAATTAAATCGAATTAACAATTTGTTACAATTACTGAGAAATCAATCCAGGAAGAAGAGAGCCTTCACCCTCACACAGTGGTTAAAAAATAATTTGGTGGGCCCTGGAACCCTCTGTAAAGGAAATTGCAAGATGGGAGTCATTTTGATTTGGAAGCTCTGTGTGAGAGGGTCTGTGTTTGCTAAGACAATAATTACAGAATGTATATCAAGTCATAGATAGTCAGAGAAGCTACTGGCTTATATCGATAAGAAGGTAGACTGTTTCTATAGATAATAAGGGTGATCCACAAATTTAGATTATAAAACAGTCCCTCCTGTCTAGACCCTGCTGGGAAGCTATCAACCTAGTCTGGTAAACAGGTTGATGGGGGCCAGGTAGCCGCGGGGTCACAGGAGTCTGGCCACTCTCATTGGTCAAGGACAGTAACTGTTATCCAAATAAGCTGTAAACAACAACAGAGGCGGGCTAAGTATATGATGCCTATTAAGTATAATCTAATTGTGTAATCTGCATATTAAGAGTAGTAACACCATGTAGGGATTTGAGGCATGATGTAACTTGTTGTATTATGCATGAGCTTGTTGCATTATGTATTTTGCATGTTAGAAGGTATGTATGACCTGTAACCCCTATACTGGGGGTTCTTGCTCTGAGAGGCTAGCTTCTTTTTGCTTCTCTCAGATGCAGTTCCTTTTATTATTCAGCTGAATAATAAACTCTGAACCACACCTCATTCTCTGCTTATTCCAGTCTCAGCTGGGAATGGGCCTTCACCTTTGGGGAGGATTTGTGGTTTCTCTTTCCTGGTTGAGAACCCGGACCAGTTTTCCCCCACACCTCCAAATAGGAGGGCTTCTTCCTGTATTGCCCAGACCCCCATCCAAGAAACCATTTGCAACCACTTCTCAGTCCCCCCCCCCAAGCTCCCTACCCCACCCATAACCCCCACCCCATGCAGGTGTGGGGGAAAACTGGTCCGGGTCCTCAACATGGAAACAGAAACCATGAATCCTTCCCAAAGATGAAGGCCCGTTCCCAGCTGAGACTGGAATAAGCAGAGAATGAGGTGTGGTTCAGAGTTTAATATTCAGCTGAATAATAAAAGGAACTGCACCACAGGGAAGCAAAGAGAAGCTAGCCTCTCAGAGCAAGACGCCCAGTATAGGGGTTACAGGTCATACATACCTTCTAACATGCAAAATACGATATACTTAATGCAACAAGCTTATGCATAATACAACAAGTTACATCATGCCTCAAATCCCTACATGGTGTTACTACTCTTAATATGCAGGTTACACAATTAGATTATACTTAATAGGCAGCATATACTTAGCCCGCCTCTGTTGTTGTTTACAGCTTATTTGGGTAACAGTTACTATCCTTGACCAATGAGAGTGGCCAGACTCCTGTGACCCCTCACTACCTAGCCCCTGCCAACCTGTTTACCAGACTAGGGTGAGAGCTTCCCGTCAGGGTCCAGACAGGAGGGATTGTTTTATAATCTAAATTTGTGGATTACCTTTTTTATCTATCTAAGTCACTAGCTCCCCTGACTTAATATACATTCTGTAATTAATGTTGTCTTAGCAAACAGAGACTCTCACACAGAACTTCCAAACAGAAATTACTCCATCTTGCAATTTCCGTTACACAAGCCTAAGCAGTATGCCCCCTCCCCCATCTCACCCAAGTCTAAGCGAGGCCCTTCCTTTAAAAAAATCATATTTTTCTAGTTGTATCTTAAATTTTTGGCTAAACTGCAGTTGTATCTATGATCTATTTATCCAATGAAAGTTACAGGGTATCACCCTGTGCCACCAGAGGCTGAATTTCAACAACACATGACTATTCAAGTTAGATGACTGTATAACTCAAGGCTGATTTTGGCTGGTTGGTGCTGTATGAAAAAGAAAGGATAGGTATTGTCATATCTGGGGAGAAGTTACTAAATGAAAGTTATCTGAACAAATTTCGTACAAAGCATTGTCGCTGTTTTGAAGAACAACTGTGCTGTGATGCTTCTCTAGGCAGGGACTAAGAATTTAATGACAAAAATGGATTATTCAGGAAAAAAATGAGACAATTGCTCCTGGATTTAGCCCCAGTCTGCCAGTCCTGGCAGCTTCTAAAACCAATCTGTGTAAATGTCTGGTTGGGGGCAGGACAGGTTAATGATGGAAGTTTAACCCTTATGATTTGGGCTACTGGTACCTATGCAAAAAACATATCCTGTACTTCTAATAATGTTTTATGTTTATAAAATACAAAGTTGTGATACCTGCTTAGGTGTGTGTGACAAAGAGATATGACAAAGAAATGGTAAGTCCCTCCTAAGAGCAATCTAACTGAGACTTCGGACAAAATAAACCTGGAGTTAAGGGCTAGGAAGAACATATAGAATTTCTTTGGTTATCTTTATTATTGTATAGCACAACTAACTAAACATCTGTATTGTTATATTTCCAAACATCTTGGCTATAACATACTTATAGCTATACCTTAGGTTTCAATAAAAGTGTGAACAAGTTTTGTAACCCCAAATCAATCCCTGCCACACCTGGCCCAGGCCCTGCCCCGACCTCCCTCAATTGCTGCCACATTGCCAGCCCCCCTGTCACTAGCCCAGGCCCTGCCCC
>ML681993.1:20464275-20486476 GCA_007922195.1 Podocnemis expansa | reverse complement strand
CCCCCCCCCCTCAGCCCCTGCTCCCCCTGCCACTAGCCCAGGCCCGGCTGCCCCCCCCCATTCCCAGCATGCTGGCCCTGGGGCTTACCTGGTGTCCTGAGCCAGCTGCTGCCATGTGGAGACAAACAAACTTCTCCCAGCCATGTGGGAGCTCAGCTTCGCCCCCGCCTCCCAATGAGCTGTGGGCTGGGCTGGAGCTTCCCTCCTCCCTCCCAGGCAGTACATGCTTCCGCAGCATGTACTGCCATGCCTGCTGGTGCCCGGGAAAATTTAAGGGGTGCATTGGGGTGCTGACGCTGGGCAAAATACATCGGGGGCACCAGTCCCGAGATTTGGGGCACGTGCCCCGCGTGCCCAATGCTAGCGACGCCACTGCCACCTGGGATAGGATTGGTGCACCTGAATCTGAATCAAAACTGAATCTAAATCAAATGAATAAGCAATGGTTCTGTAAGTATAAAGAATAATGCTTAACAGTACTAATTGGGGCCCAGTATTAATTAAAGGCTTAGTAATAGAAACAGGTTTAGCAATTGTAATTATAATTTTGCTGTCATAAACCTTTTGCTATTTTTTGCTTTTGCCTTAGAACATTAAAAAGAATAAGAAAATGATTTCTTCTAATCAGATTAAATAAACAAATTAAGTTAATAAAAGAAATCAAATATACCCATTGCTTGTTTCAGTGTCTCATCTACCTCAGCTGTATCCAAAGAATCCATTTTTTAAACAGCAAAATCTCACTTTTTTTTCCCTTTTCTTAAAATTAGGAACTATTTTAACAATTTTCTAATGATATGATCAGCCTTTGAATTTACAGCTTTTTTAAAAATGCTTGCAAATGGGCCCACAATTTCATTTTCCACCACTATATCATCAGTCCCATTGGCCACCCAACCACTGTGTCTAAGCTCACCATTAGCTCCATTAAAAACAGAGAAGTGTTTGTTTACGTTTTCAGTTATGCCATGTTGTCCTTAACCTCTACTCTATCCTCAGTAATTAGTGGTCCCACTTCTTTATTCTTCTTCTGTTTTTCCCCACTATTTATGTGGCTATAAAACCTTTTACTGTTGTTTTTAATTCCATTTGCTGGGTCCAAATCTATTTGGCTCTTGGCATTTCTAACTTTATTCTTACATATTCTGACGTCCAAAAGGTAGGTTTCCTTGATGATCCCAGTCACCTTCTTCTCCTTGTAGGCTTTCTTGTAATCACCTCTATGAAATGCTTACTGATTTATCTTTGTCTGCAACCCTTGCCTTGTTTTTTCCCCCTTCCTTAGGATGCAGGCTTCTGATAGTTCCTGCAACTTTGACTTGAAGTAATTCCAAGTCTCCACCACCTTTAGATCCATGGGTTCTTCAGTCCAGTTGACTTCCCCAATGAATCTCATTATTATTATTATTTTTAAAGTTAGCCCTTTAGAAGTCAAAGACCTTAGCCGCAAATCTATTTTTATTTTTCCTTCCATTTAACTTGAACTTAATTAGTTCATAGTCACTTGTACCAACAAATTCTTCTGTGAGGTCCTCACTACTACACAATCCCAAATCTAAAATGGGATGCCCTCTTGTTGGTTCAGTAACTATTTGGTGAAGTTTGAAAGGAGTAGCTCTGTTACTCTAGTTCAGCAAAACAAACAAGGAGTCCTGTGGCGCTTAAAGAATAATACATTTATTTGTTGCATGATCTTTCTTCAAAGCATCTGACAGTGGGATTTTCTTCCATGAAAGCTCATGTGACAAATAAATGTGTTAGTCTTTAAGTGCCACAGGCCTCCTTGTTTGTTTTATTTGATGAATGAATCCATCCAAGAAATTCTGGGTCCTATTATTCCTCCACCACATGCTCTCCAATGTCTATCTGGGGAGTTGAAGTCTCCCATGATCATACAGTTCCCTGTAGTTTTCCTTCATTAAAGACCTTAAAAAGACCTCTATTTGTGTCCATATCTGATTCTGGTGGTCTGTTGCACACCCAGAGCACTATCCCAAGACAAACTCTTGTGGTTTTTTTTCCCAGTGTGATTTTTACCCAGACAGACTGTCTTAACAATTCCGTCACTTCTAATATTTTATAGTCTACTGCATCATTGATATACAATATCACCTTTGTCTTTATATCTGTCTTTCTGAAACAGGACATATCCTTCAATTTTTGTACACCAGTTATGACTACTTTTTCTACCATATTTTTATTATCTTTGTGACCCAGGCCTTCTGGGATAACCTTCTGAATGTGCCAAAATCAGGGCAGGCTACATAACCAGCGGTCAAAACCTCAAACCACCAACGGTTGGTACTTAAACCAGTCTCCCAGTCAGCAATAAAACATGCTTCTGGTTCCCCACTCTGGTCATCATCAAGCATAAAAAAAACCTAGAAATGGACCCCTTTATTGCACATCAGCTTCTCTGGTCCCCCTCAGCCACTGGGTCTCTTAAAGAAATAGGTTCTCCTGATGCCAAAGGGCCAGCCATATCACCAAGAACAATATAGAGTTGGATCTTACCCAGATAACCATGCTGCCAGCCAATCCTTTAGTAACTACAACTAAAGGTTTAATATAAAAGGAAAACAAACAAAACATGAGAGATGTTAAATGGGTCAAAGTGAAACACATACATACAAATTCAATATTTTCATTAATGATCTGGATGATGGGATTTATTGCACACTCAGTAAGTTTGCAGATGACACCAAGCTGGGGGGAACGATAGACACACTGGAGGGCAGGGAAAAGATTCAGGAAGATCTTGACAAATTGGAGCAGTGGGCCAATAGAAATCTCATGAGGTTCAACAAGGACAAGTGCAAAATCCTGCACTTGGGACGGAAAAACCCCATGCACTGCTACAGGCTGGGAAGCAATCAGCTAAGTAGCAGCACCATAGAAAGGGACCTGGGGGTCCTGGTGGATGTGAAGCTGGATATGGGTCAGCAGTGTGCTCTTGCTGCCAAAAAGGCCAATGGGATACTGGGCTGCATCAGAAGAAGCACTGCCAGCAGATAGTGGGATGTGATCATTCCCCTCTATTCGGCACTGGTGAGGCCACATCTGGAATACTGTGTCCAGTTTTGGGCTCCCCACTACAAAAAGGATGTCGACAAATTAGAAAGAGTCCAGTGGAGGGCAACAAAAATGATCAAGGGGCTGGAGCACAAGCCCTATGAAGAAAGACTGAAGGAACTAGGCTTTTTTAGCCTGCAGAAGAGAAGACGGGGGGGGGGGGGTATTTGATAGCAACCTTCAACTACCTGAAAAGATGCTCCAAGGAGGATGGAAGTTGGCTGTTCTCAGTCGTAACAGAGGACAGAACAAGGAGAAATGGTTTCAAGTTGCAGCAGGGGAGGTCCAAGCTGGATATTAGGAAAAACTTCCTTACTAGGAGGGTGGTAAAGCTTTGGAATGGGCTACCTAGGGAGGTGGTGGAATCTCCGTCAGAGGACAGTGTTGATTGCAGGTTGCAGCCTGAAGACTAAAGACAAGATGGAGATGGGGTTCCAGCCTTTTATCACCCTTTGGCCCTCTCCACACTCTCAGGGTCCTTGCCAAATCAAAATGGAGTTGAGTTTCATGGTCAGTATGGGTGACTGGCCATATAGCTTTCCTCCGAGGCCCAGTTCAACTGGGAGTTCCCTTGTTGGGCCACCAGGAGGACATTGTTTTTGCAGACATCCATCTGAGAATGCCTTAAAATCAAATCATTTGAAACACACATAAAAACAAATAGATTTCTAATTTCTAATACAGGCATGATACCTACATATAAACCACATAATCATTCCTAGCATATTACAGTGTTTCTAATGACACCAAACATGGTATATCACATATGGATTATTGCAAATATGAAATATTAATATAAAATATAATCATAAACAGCCCCCTAGACCCTGACCCAGACAGTGTCACAACCCCTATAATAACTGCTTTCACTTCCTCTGTCAGTAACTCTAATTCCTCCTTTTTCTTCATACATTGGTGTACAAACATTTTATTTTGTCCTGTTTAGTTCACTTAGATTAATACCCAATTTGGCAATCATTCTACTGCCATTATCATCTTTTAGACTGGTATTTACAATACCTTTCCTCTTAATATCCTTTCTTACTTCATTTTCCTCCTTCTCAGTGGTAAAATCAGATGTGGTGATTACCTGGGCATCTCCCAACTTCCTAGTTTAAAGCTCTCTTAATCAGTTGAGGCAGCTTCCATCCTACAGGAGTGTTTCTTTCTCTACTCAGGTTAAATCTTCCCAAAAGAACAGTCCTACTTCCATGAATGCCTCCCAGTGACCATACTTCCCAAACCACTATGTATATAACCATTGCCTGAGCCATCTGTTGATCATCAGAAACTTATCATGCCTGTGCTGTCTTTTTCTGGGAACAGGCAGAATCCCACAGAAGATCATCTGAGCATTGATTTCCTTAAAAGTCTTTCCCAGCCTGTCTTTGACTTCTTTAATACATTCCAGAAAGAATCTGGAAAGATCATTTTACCCACATGAAGGATAATCACTGGGTTCTTTCCATCTTCTGTTAGAATCCTCTTCAACCTCAAACCCACATCCCACATAACAGCAGCTGGCAGACAGAATCTGTCTTCTGGATCAGCTCTGGTTACAGGCATGTTTATTCTCAGCAGGTATTTCCCAATTGTGCGAACATGCTTTTTCTTGGTAATATTATGATTTCCTGGGCTATCTCCTGTTATTTCTGTCTACAAATTATCTCATCCACTAGTGTCCTTTTGAATGTTTCTACAACCATTCCTGTATCCTTCTGGGACTCTTATTTGGCTGTATCTCCATTGACTTATCCACTCTTTATAGAGGACTAGCTGCTTTCCTCTTCCTTCTTGCCCTTCCACCTTCAGTAGCCCTGAAAGGTCTGTGCCCCTTCTTCATTTTCCAACTCCAAAAACATGTTCCTTAGTTGTGTCTCCTTCACTAGCCCATCTTTTCCCCTGCTGTTTTCCTGTACTCACATAATTCCACATGCCACATTCCTCACAAAGCTTTCTGCTCTCAAGAGTTTGTTGATCCTTCTTCCATTAGCTGATCTGGGATTTTCCCTTCACTCGCCTCGTTCCTTTGATCTATCAGTTGTTTGAATCACCTTATCAAATTAACCTGCATCTCCAGTCCTCAAATCTTCTCTTCCATCAGCTTTATCAGGTGGTAATTTTTAGAAATGAAGGTCTTTGGAAGTACACCTTCCAGGATCATGTATGTCCCACAGGTACAAAGTACCCCTTCCAGGATTATGTATGTTCCAGCTTCCACATCAACTCTTCATAGTCTCTTCTACTGCTTGAGTGACTGCCAGTGACTGTAACTATCAAAGACTTTCCCCCGCTTCCTGTCAGAGCAAGACACACACACACACACACACACACACACACACACAGAGGCAAGAGAACCATATCCCCCTAAACAACCCATCCAAAAGCAACACAGCAGTACCATGCACACTGTCCTCAAACTCCCTTTGGCAAACTCCCAGACAAGCTCTTGTGTTTGCAACCACGTTTGCTAGTTCTGTGCTGCTACAACTGTTTAATTTTACTAAAATCCAAAAGGGCAGCCATGTTAGTCAAGTTCAGTAATACAAACAAACGAGGAGTCCTGTGGTGCTTAAAGACTAATAAACATATTTATTGCATGAACATTTATGGGAGAAAAAATCCCACTTTTTCAGACAATAAAGTGGGATTTTCTCCCAGGAAAGCTCATGCAATAAATATATGTGTTCATTTTTAAGTGCCACAGAACTCCTTGTTTGTTTGTTTTAATTTTATTAGGATCTCATACTCTTCTAGAGGAACCATCATCAGACATTTTCCCTGAAGTTCTGTATGCTTCCTGTCCCTACAGAACCAGCATATGATATCTTTCCAGGCATGTTAGAAAGCTCATCCATGTTTGCTGTGTGGTTGATGGTGTGAAATACAGCCAATGATTAATTTGGCTGCTGTTATGGAAAGGAATTGTATTGCTAATTTCTGGTGTGGATATTAATATTTAAATATGCACTTTAGGGCAAAAGCCAACCACTAGCCAGGGATGGGGAGAGGCTTTGGAAGGAAAACAAAACAAAACAAAACAAAGCAAAACAAAAAACTTCTCTTGTGGGTAGTGTGGCCACAGTCACCAATATATTCACACATTATACACTACAGCAATAATAGTGGAAAATATGTCCTGTGGGGAATCACATGAAAGCTAATAATGTACTAGTTATTAATATCATTCTAAAATGCTTGTGTTAATGTTATACATGAATGTATTAATTCCTTCTTCATAATGTTAATAGACCATATTTAAGACAAGAGAGCATAGCCTAGATACAGGTGATGAACAAGTCTATCCTAGGCAAGGAAATGTGGGTTTACTTCAACTTACATTTTAGCAGTAAACAAGACAATCAAGCTAAACCTGAACTTGAGAGACAATGAATTAACAGTGCTTCTTCATACCAGAGAGATAGAGAGAACTGATTCCCCTGAAGGCTTTCCTAATTTGTATGACAAAGACATCCTTTTGTGAATATAAGGAACAGAGAGGCTGTGTTCACTCATAAACTGTTATTTAGAAATAACTTAAATCAAAATAAGAAAATGTTAATTCAAAATAAGGAACACTCTCAACACGAAATAGCATGCCCTGTGTGTGGACATGCTATTTCGCTTCAGGAGAGTGGCAGCACGGGAGGTGTGGCAACATGGCCCCTTCACTGGGCCATGCCCCCACCCAATATATACAAAAAGGAATGCACCCTGGGAAGAAGAAGGGCAAAAGTGTTATTTCAAAATAACTGTTATTTCGAAATAACATGTCCGAATGGCGTTGTTTCAGAATGGCTATTTTGATTGCATACGAGGTTTTACAGTTTCAAAATGATGGCCATTATTTCAAAATGATGGGGTTCCATCATTTTGAAATAACAAAACATCATTTGAACATGCCCGGCTTTATTTTGAAACAATGGCTGTTGTTTCAAAATAAAACCCTGGTGTGGATACAAGCAGAGAGACTCTGTTTTTCTCCTGCAGCTGAGTAGACAAAGGCTATGTTCACACACCGTTTTGTTATTTCAAAACAAGTTATTTCGATATAACTTGTTTCGATATAACATGTTATATCGAAATAACTTGTTTCGAAATAACAAAACGGTGTCCTCGAAATAAGCAAAAAACGGGAATCGAAATAGGGTTTCCACAGTGTGGACTTGCTATTTCGATCCAGGGGCAGTGAAGCATGGGAGGTGTGGCAACATGGCCGCCTCCCTGGGCCATGTTGGTGGCCATGTTGCTAGCCAATCACATAAAAGCCGGCCCTGACCTCACTCCCCTGTCCACTCACGCTAGCAGCACGCTGCAAGCCATGGACAGTGCTCGGCTGCCTAGACAGTGCCGTGCAGCACCCGACCCCTCGGCACGCATCGAGGGGCTCCAGCACCTCTGGGAGACTCTGTTTGTAGACCCCGAGGAGGACTGGCCTGTGGCTGAGGAGTACATCCAGCTCAGCCGCAGGGCTCAGCTACTGCCCCTGCCCCTCCCTGTGCCCCGCCGCATGTGGGCGCGTGAGACCAGCGCCGACTGGTGGGAGAGGGTCGTTCTGCACACCTGGGGTGATGACCTCTGGCACCAGAACTTTCGCATGAGCAGGGCCAGCTTCACCTGCCTGATGCGCGAACTCGCCCCGCACCTGCGCCACAGGGACACCCCCATGAGGCCTGCTGTTGCAGTGGACAAACGAGTGGCCATTGCCCTGTGGAAGCTGGCCACCCCGGAGTCGCACAGGGCAGTGGCGCACCTGTTTGGCGTCGGGAGGTCCACCACCGGCACCATCCTCCTCGAGGTCACCAGGGCCATCAATCACGTCCTCCTACAGCGCCTGGTGAGACACCATGCTCGGGATGGCAACCCTTGGCTTTCCAAACTGTGCTGGCATCTTGGACACCACACATATTCCTGTGCGCACCCCGGAGCACAGGGCTGCAGTGTACCGCAACCGAAAGGGATACCATTCGGTCATTATGCAGGCCCTTGTGGACCACCAGGGCCGGTTCCAGGACTGCTACGTGGGATGGCCAGGGAGGGCCCATGACACCAGGGTCCTCCACATCTCCACCCTGTATCGGGGCATGGAGGCGGGCACCCACTTCCCCCCTCACACCATCCACCTTGGGGGCGTTGAGGTGCCCGTTCTTATAGTGGCGGACGCGGCCTACCCCCTGCGGCCCTGGCAAATGAGACCATACGCCGGGCCACTCGACCCCAGCTGGCAGCTGTTCAATCGCCGCCTGGCCCGCTGTCAACAGGTGGTCGAGCGGGCATTCGGATGCCTCAAGGCCCAGTGGAGGTGCCTGCTCACTCGCCTCCACCTCGCTGAGCGGAGTCTGGCACAAGCCATCGCGGCATGTGCAGTGCTCCACAACTTTCGTGAGCAGCAGGGGGAACCCATCCCACTCGCATGGGAGGCTGAGGTCCAAGCATTTGCTAGGGACTATTAACAACCGAGATCCCGGCCAACTCAGGAGCAGCCATCTGCGCGAGCCCTTGCCATCCGCGACGCCCTCCAGCTCGCCTTCACCATGGAGGAAGACTGAGGACCAGGTCTGCCCTGCACCAAACTACCATCTCCCCCGTCCACCCACAGCCAGCCCACACCCATCCACCCACACTGCCAATCCCCCCCAATAAAAACACAGACAAGCATGACTAACGTTCCAGGGGTTTATTCACAATAAGGGAAGGGATGGGGGCGATATGGGATGGAGCAATCTGGGGGGGTCCGGGGGAGGGAACATGAACTTGGGAGGGGACTTGGGAGGGGGCATGGGGAGGGAACATGAACTTGGGAGGGGACAGGGGTGAAGAGGTCCTGGGGCGGGGAGGGTTAGGCAACGCCTGTGGGAGGGTCCGGGGGGGGGTGGCATGCCCCGCCTGCGCCCACGGCTGCCCTCCGCCTGCTGTCCTTGCTGGGGCGGTGATGTCTCCCGGCGACGTCGGGGAGCCAGGCCTTCTGCAAGCTGGCGGATGGCTGCAGCGTGCTGCAGAATAGCAGCTGGCAGCTCCACTGCCAGGACCTCCAGTGCCCTCACCACCCTGCGAGGCGCTCCAGGTCACGGAGCCCAGCTGCCTGCTGCTGCACCTGCTCCCGTCTCCAGGCCTGGGTGGCGGTGTGCATGTCACGCCCGAGCTCCTCCAGGCTCTCCAGGAGCTCACTGCGGGTCCTGGGGGCCCTCCGCTGTCGCCGCGGTGTCCTGGGGCTTCGGCGGTGGGGTCCGGGCGTGGGTGCCGGCCCTCGGGGAGGGGCTCTGCGACGTGCTGCAGGGACGCAAAAAACACAGTTAGCCCCTGCCGCCTGCTGGTCCCATCTGTGTGCACCTGTCTGTAGCACACACCTCTGCCCTGACTGTCAGGGTCCCAAGATCCCGTGGGACATTGCCCTGGGGTAGGACTCCTGGCCCCCAAAGCCTTGGAAGGAGGCCGGGATGGTACCTGACAGAGGACATTGGAGGACCCTGGGCAAGACGGTTGTCTGGCCGAGGTAGTCATCAGGGTTTACGGCGCCCTGGGACAGTTCCCCATATAAATCGGTATTCTCTGGCAGTCCAGGATCCGACAGCCCCTCTGGGAAAAAGCCTGACAAACCCCCGTATTTTGACCTGCCTGCTAGACAGAGAATGGGAGGATAACAAGAAGAACAGAGCAGAGGAAAGGAGACCATGGTCTCCTTTTGCCAGACATCTGGGAACCATACCCTGGAGGCACACATGCTCGTGGTGCCCACAAGGGTGAACTGGACCCAGCCAAGCCTTGCACTTGGAGGTCTCCCGAGGCCACTTGCTAGTGGTGTGCCCTGCCTGCTCTCCACCCCACGCAAGATGCTGCTGCATCTTTCCCAGCCAGTCCCTGGTCACCATCCTCCAGCACACAAGGGCCTTTGTCCCCGGTGACACCTGTGTCTGTGGGCCCCGTGGCCAGGGGGCCCCTCTGTGCCCATGAACCCTGGGCCCTACCAGCCCTGGTGCCTGGCCCTGGCCTCCACCCGTCCCGGGACCTGCTGGACAGGCCCAGCCCTGTGTGCCCCCGTGTGTGGGGGGTGTACTTACCCACGGGGGCTCCAGAGGTCCACCGAGCTGTCCCGGGGTCTGACTCAGAGCCTGGGGCGGTGGTGGGCCCCTGCTCCTCAGTGCTGCTGCCCGCCTCCATGGGCCTGAACAGCTCTGGGGTCGTGGGGCTGGCCTCCGCCACTGATGGTGGCGCGGCTGGTGGTCCCGCGATGGAGACGTCAGAGGCGGCTGCCTCCAGGCCTGATGAGGGGCTCTGATGCCCCCCAGAGGTGTCGACGGATGTGGCGGGGGCACCGCTGGGCTGTGTGCCCAGGAATTCATCCAGGGCCTCGTAAAATGCGCACGTGGCCTGGCTGCCAGGCCCCTCCAGTGCCCGGGCATCCCGGGTGCGGGCATACTCCTGGCGGAGCGTCTTTATTTTGCTCCGCACCTGTTCGGTCGTTCGGAGGTGCCCTGCTTGGGACATCGCATCCGCAATGTCATGGTATATGTCACGGTTCCGGTGGCTGGCCTGGAACCTTTCCAGTATGTCTGGCTGCCGCCAGATGCCCAGGAGGCAGGTCACGTCCTCCTGCGTCCACACAGGCGTCCTCCGGCGTCCTGTAGCTGAGGGACCTGGCTGCTGGGCCATGGCTGCCTGTTAGCTCCCTCCCTGCCATGCAGCCTAACAGGCAAGCCCTGGCAGGAAGTTCCCCCAGGGTGCTGTGCACCCTGGGAGGAAGGTCAGCCGGTTATTTCGAAACAACGGTTGTTTCGAAATAACACGGCCACCACAACGGTTGTTTTGAAACAACTCGTTTCGAAACAACCGTTGTTTCGAAATGGCATGTCCCACTGGCGTTATTTCGAAACAACCATTTCGGGACAACGCCATTTCGAAATGTAACGAGGTTTAGGTTGTTTCGCAAAGACCACGGCCATTTCGAAATAAGCGGTTTGCTTCTTTCGAAATGGCCGTGCGTCGTGTGGCCATGACACTCCTTATTTTGAAACAACCTCTGTTGTTTCGAAATAAGGGGTGTGTGTGGACATACCCAAAGAAACTAAGGCTATGTCTACACTAGAGAGCTCAGTTAAGTTGCCTTAATGAGGTTGACTTGAATGTTGATTTAAACTCGACTTTGTTAAGTAGACATTGAGGCTATGTTTACACTAGAAAATTAATCCAAATTAAGGATGCTTAATCTGGACTAATTTGATCCCTGTCTACACTAGGCTTTGCCTAGTTTGAAATAAAAATAAAAAAAAAAAAGGAAAAGAAAAAAACAAGTGCTACAACACTTGTTTTTTTAAGCAAGTGCTTAAATTGACTTAATAAACTCCAGATGTGTCCATGTAGTTGATTAAGCTGACTTATGCCTCCAGTGTAGACAGAGCCTAAGTGATTTGATTGCTGCGATAGGTCTTGGCCAGGATTTCTACTATTATGCTGAAGAAGGCTCCCTCTTACTAACACAGAGAAATAAAACAGTGGCTCACAGTTCTGGCTGTTTTCAGCTGGGTGTTACAAGTAGATTTCCCCATAGTTGTTTTGGTCACTGTCAGGAACAGGACACTGGATTAAATGGAGATGGCACTTCCTAGATTGCAAATTCAAGAGAACAAATTTCTGTACCCTGATGTCTATGTGCTAATATGAGGCTGAAATAAATCTTGGAGCATGAAGCGCTATATGCCTAAAATACAGAATGTAATGTGCTCACCATTAGCATATAAAAGTTCTTTAAACTTATTTGGATGTCTTCAAGACTTTAGTAAATGACTTATTGAAATTTTCATCAGGATGAAATCATACTAATTTTACAATAGGTTCAGTCAGACATGTGCCAATTATAGGTTGATTATAAAAGGCTGCTTCCAAAAAAAGAAGCCCTAAAAATTAGTACCGTAATTTAATGCTTGCTCATTTTTAAAAATTAAAATAATGTAATGTGGAAGAGGACAAAGCCAGCATCCAAATGCAAAGGTGGGTTTTGTCATATTGTGTCAAGTGATGAAACATCTATATTCAGCATTTATTATTGTTTCAGTTAAAAGTACTTTTCACCAAAGAAAGAAGTTCTTGTGCTTACTGGCTATGTCCACACATAAAGCGTCCTTTCAAAATAAGTTATTTTGAAACAAGTCATTTCGAAATAAAGCCCTTATTTCAAAATGACCTAATCTGAAATAACCAAAAACCAAATGGAAATAAGGGAAAAGCAGGAATCAAAATAGCATGTCCAGACAGTGGACTTGCTATTTTGCTTTAGGGGAAGGGCACCATGGGAGGTATGACAACATGGCCGCCTCCCTGGGCCATGTTGGCAGCCACGTTGCCAGCCAATCCTATAAAAGCTGGCCCCGACCTCACTTCCCTGTCCATTCTGGCTAGCAGGACTCTGAAAGCGACAGACATGGACACTGCCTGGCTGCCCAGCCAGCGCTGTGCAATGAACAGATCCTCTGGCCACCTGCAGAGTGTCCTGCTGATGTGGGACACTCTGCTTGTGGACCCAGATGGTGCCCAGCCTGTGCCTGAGGCTGTCATCCAGCTGGGCTGCAGAGTGGAGCTACTTCCCCTGCCCCCTCCTGTGCCTCGCCAGGTCTGGGACTGGGAAATCAGCCCAGACTGGTGGGAGCGGATAGTGCTGCGAAATTGGGGGGATGACCAGTGGTGGAGGAACTTCCGCACGAGTAGGGCCAGCTTCAACCTCCTTGTCACAGAACTCACCCCGCTGCTGCGCCAAAGGGACAGCACCATGAGGCCTGCCATCCGTGTTGACAAAAGAGTAGCCATCCCCCTGTGGAAGATGGCCACTCTGTAGTCGCACAGGTCTGTGGTGCACCTGTTTGGCATTGGGAGGTCCACCACTGGCAACATTCTCATGGAGGTCACCAGGGCCATCAACCGGATCCTGCTGTGATGCCTGGTCATACAAGAAGAGCTACAGGACACCATTCCTGGTATGCCGGCACTGAGCTTTCCCAATTGTGTGGGGATCCTGGATGCTACGCACATCCCCGTGCGAGCCCTGGAGCACAGAGTCGCGGAGTACAGAAACCATAACGGGGTACCATTCTATCATCTTGCAGGCCCTTGTGGACCAATGGGGCCTTTTCCAAAACTGTTACGTTGGATGGCCAGGGAGGGCCCATGATGCCAGGGTCCTCCGTAACTCTGCCCTGTACTGGAACATGGAGGTGCGCACCTTCTTCCTCCCTCATAACATCAATGTTGGGGGAGTAGAGGTGCCCGTCCTCATTATGGCAGACGTGGCCTATCCCCTGCGTACATGGCTCATGCGGCTGTACGCAGGGCCCCTCGATCCCCGATGGCAGATTTTCAACCACCGCCTGACCTGCTGCCATCAGGTGGTCGAGTGGGCATTTGGCCACCTCAAGGCATGCTGGAGGTGCCTCCTTATACACCTTCACCTTGCGGAGAGAACAATGCTGCAGGTCATCAGTGCGTGAGTGGCCCTACACAAGTTCTGTGAGCAGTGGGGTGAGCCCGTTGCAGCTGCCTGGGGAGGTGAGGCACAACTCCTCACCGGGGACTACGAGGAATCCGGACCCGTGCCCATACGGGAGCAACCGTCCCAGAGAGCCATGATAGTGCGGGATGCACTGATGAACATCTTTGCCCTGGGGGAACTCTGAGGGCCAGGCCTACCCTGCCCCACACCACCCTCTCCCCCGTTCGCCCACAGCCAGCCCCCACCCATCCACCCACACTGTGAACTACCCCCAATAAAACCACACACAACCAAGAATAGGTTTCAAACATTTATTATCAAAACAGGGGTTGGGGCAGGGAAGGGCTGGGGAGGGTTACAGGATGGGGCAATGTGGGGGTGGTCGCGGGGGGAACCAGCAACTTGGAAGGGGGAGACAGATTGGGGGAGGGGGTGGGGGAGTCTGGGTGGCAGGGGAGAACTTAGGCAGGGCCTGTGGGGGGATCTGGGAGTGGTGGTGTTCCCCACCCCTGCCCACAGCTGCCCCGTGTCCGGGGTCGCCTCCGGGGAAGGCCAGGCCAAGGACCCCCTGCAGCTGCTGGAGGGGCCATCTGTTCCACTAGCTGGTGGACGCTGCTGGCAATCGCCTCAACTGCGATGGGCAGGTGGTCACAGAGGCGCTCAAAGGCCTGTGCCTGGTGCTCACTGGCCTGCACCTGGCGGTCCAGGGCAGCGACCACCCTGTCGTCTGCAGCTGCCACCTGCTTCAGCAGGTGGAGGGCTGAGTCCTGCTACCTGGCTTGGTCCTAGCGCCAGGCCTGGGTGGACGCCTCAGTCCGCTGTCCCAGCTCCTCCAGGCTCTCGAGGATCTCGCCTCACGTCCGGGGGGCCCTCCTCCTATGCCATGGTGGCCTTGGGCTGAGGCGTTTGGCAGATGGTGTGGCACAGTGGGTGGCTGGGTGACTGGCTGGAGGGAAGCAGAAAACACACTGGCCCCTGCTGCCTGCTGGCCTTGTCTGTGTGCAGCCTGTCTGCAGCACACACCTCTGCCCTGACTGTCAGCAGGACCCAGGATCCCATGGGACATTGCCCTGGAGTAGGGCTACCGGATCCCAAAGCCTGAAAAGGATGCCAGGAAAGTACAAAAAGGAGGACATTGGAGGACACATGGGAGGAAATGTAGTATATATGTGATATTCTTTGGTGTTTAGGGGGCCCTGGCACACTTTTCTGTATAAATATTCTATGGCATTCCAGGATGCTTCAACCCCTATAGTAAAAAGACTGACAAAATCCTGTATTTTAAAATGCCTGCCAGACAGAGAATGTGAGGATAAAAAGAAGAACAGGAAGGTAAAAAGGGGACCATGTTCTCCTTTTGCCTGACATCTGGCAACCATACCCTGGAGGCACACATGCTAGTGGGCCCACAATGGTGAGCTGGACTCACCGACACCTTACTCTAGGGGGTCTCTTAAGGCCACCTGCCAGTGGCAAGGCCTGCATGCTCTCCACCCCACCCAAGATGCAGCTGCATCTTTGACACCCACCCTGTTAACCACTTCCAGGCAACGAGGGGCCTGTGACCCTGGTGCCACTGTCTCTCAGGTACCTGTGGCCATGGGAGGGCCTCTGCACCCGCCGCCCCTATGCCCTACTTGCTCCAGTGCCCAGGCCTGTATCCCCTCGCTGCCCGTGACCTGTACAGGCCCGGCCCTGCGTGCCTCTGTGGGAGGGGAATACTCACCCACAGGGGCTCCAGAGGTCCAGTGCAATGTCCCTGTGTCTGTGTCGGACTCTGCAGGGGCTGGGATGGTGTCAGGCCCCTACTTCTCCGTGCTGCTCCCTCCATCGGGGCTAGAGAACAGCTCCGGGGTCCCAGGTGTGGCCTGGTGGCGGTGTGGCAAGAAGCTCCCCGATGGAGACTTCGGACCCCTTGTCTGCAGCCTCTGGCCCGGAGGATGGGTTGTGGCATGCCCCGGTGTCCACAGCCTCTGCTGGCAGGCCACTGGGCTCCAGCCCCAGGAATGCGTGGAGCTCATCGTTGAAGGGGCAGGTAGCAGTGCTACCTGCCCCCTGGACCTCCCGTGCCTCCCTGCTCCATGTGTGGTCTTGGCGCAGGGCCTTTATTTCGGAGTGCACCTGCTCCATCGTGCGCTCATGCCCCTCAGTGGACATCGCCGCAGCGATGTCCACTTATATTTCCTGGTTCTGATGACTTGCCTGGAACCGGGACATAATGTTCTCCCTCCTCCAAATGCCGAGGAGGCAGCGGACTTCCTCGGGTGTCCATATGGGGGCATGGCGTCACCCCCCGGGGCACTGCTGGCACATGCTGCCATGCTTGGACAGGGCTCTGGCCACGCTGGCAGGCACGCATGGGAAGGGACTTCCTTCTTCCTGTGGGTACTGTGCACCATGGGAAGAAGGTCAAGACTGTTATTTCGAAACAAAGCTTGTTTCAAAATAACATGTCCGAACGATGGTTATTTCGAAACAACTCATTTCGAAATAACTGTTGTTTCAAAACAGCATGTCCCAACAGCGTTATTTTGAAAAGACTCATTTTGAAATAACCGTTGTTTCGAAACGGAAGGGGTTTAAGCTGTTTTGAAATGACAGCTCTTGTTTCTAAACGACAGAGCCCATCGTTTTGAAACAAGAGAATGTTGTGTGAACATGCAGGTTTTTATTTCAAAACAACCAGTGTTGTTTCAAAATAAAAACCTCTTGTGGACATACCCACTAAAGTTACCCATCTGAAGATTTCTCACTCTTGGGTCTGTGGTCTGTGTGAAATGGAAGCAGGAATTTCCTAAAGCCAAGAGCTTGTAAAGTTTGTGGTGCCTACAGGGAGTAGTTCCTGCCAGTTCCTGCCACCCAAGACAATAACCCATCGATGCTTCAAGCAATGATTTCTTTTTCAGGGCCAGACTAGCAAAAAAGATTAATAATCTCTCATATATATCCAATTATTCTTTGAATTTTATATTTGCATTACTCTTTTAATGGAGCACCATTGATTTACTTCTTTAGCTTGTTGTTTTCTTATATTTCTTAAAACTTGATTCTAATGTACAAAGGTAATGTATATCAGCATAAGGAACATCACTGAACTAATTTCCTGCCGTCAGCCATAAGTGAATTTTTGAAATCTTGGGAAAGCAATTTCCAGACAGTACTTACCATTCTGTCTGAACACATATATACATATATATATATTTCTTTACCTAAAGTATTTTAAGAGGAAAAATACAGCTACAGTATATCTTTGTTTGCACATATGCCTGGGAAACACACAATGAATGAAATACTACGACAGGCAATTTACCAATGCGTTTAATATAATAATATTACTGGCATTATAGGATTGACCCTCCAGTCTAGTTCCTGCAAATTTTTGACTTTAAGAAGAGTTTTTGGCTAATGTATTTAGCATCTGACCCTACATATCTCCAGTAACATTACTCCCTTTCTTTCAAGTCTTCATAAATTAATAGTATGGCTAGTCATCTGAGTTTCTTCTATCTTCAGTCAAGGAAACATGGTGAGAAATGATGACCAGTGTAAGAAATGAACTGACAGATGTATTGGTTGTGTTCAAAATTCATAAAACATGAGTAATCAGACTAGACAGTTATCTTTGCTCTAAAAGATTACCTGACATATAATCAGATGGGATACCATCCTCTTTGGTTAAAATATGAAATGGGTTTAAAAGAGTGAGAAAGAGATGTTAAATAAAGAAAGATAAGCTTTTTAGTTGCATAAGAAAGAATGATATGCTCACATATATTGTGAACCAATTGAAACAGAGACCATTCTTCTTGTATTCCAGGAACAGAAGGGATCACTGAGGCCTTAGAACATCCCCAAAATAATCCCTAAAGCATATATTTTAGGGAAAATAATCTCAATGTGATTTTAAAAATGCCAGTCATGGAGAAATTCATTTGATAAATTTCTCAGTGTTTGAAAAAAGCAGTGTATTCAGCAAGTTATAAAAATTATAGTCATTAATAAAAGAACATGTAGCTCCAATACAAGATTTAAAAACCCACACTTTTTTACATTTTTCAAACAACACATTATTATATTTAGAAGATAAGCACCCTGTTACTTAGCCATGACAATGTGCTCTAGGAAATATAGTCAAAATGGAGAATGCAACTCATATAAGAGAATGGGGCATGAGACTTCTGAATTACCACTCCCACGAGACAGTATTGCATTCCCTTCCTAGTCAAATGTTTCAATTTTTAGGGAAAATGTTTCTCTTTTCATCTGAAAGTTACCATTTCAATTTCTCTCCCACCCCCTACCCCACTGAAAGTTGAAACTTTTTTACAGAAAAAAAGATCTGCTTCACAAAGCCTTTGTTTGTTTGTTTGTTTGTTACTGGAAATCCTCTTTCCATTGGAAAACCTGCCTAAAAATAAGATTAGATAAAAGCTACCATAAAACAAACAATATCAACAAATGTATATAGCACCTTTCATATTCAAAGAAAAATAAAAAAAAATCAAGTTTGCCAATTTAAGGTTGAAAACAAATTATATAGACTGATTATCCACCACTGAAAACAAAACACATATAGGATGGATGAAAAAGAAAGTTATTTAAGTGTATACAAAAACAATGAGAGTCCCATGACACCTTAAAGACTAACAGATTTCTTTGGGAGTAAGATTTTGTGGGGTCTAACCCACTTTGTCAGATGCATAAAGTGGAAACTACAGCTGGGAGGTATATATATGCATGCCAAGATGGTGGAGGGCAAGTGTTAGCAAAGTCAGTTCAGTTAGGGCAGATGGGGCCCATTCACAACAGTTGATCAAAAAGAGAGAGTGTATGAACAGGGACAATTACTTTTTGTAATGTGCTAACCATTCTAAATCTCTAGTCAGACATAGTCTGATTGTGTCAAGCTTGCAAATCAGCTCAGGCTCTGCAGTTTCACACTGAATTGTATTTTTGAAGTTTTGTTGTTGTTGTTGAAGAATGGCAACTTTCAAGTCTGTTACTGAGTGTCCAGGGCGATTAAAATATTCTCTTACTGGTTTATGGATGTTGCCATTTTTGATGTCTGATTTGTATCCATTTATCCTTTTGTGCTAGGACAGTCCAGTTTGTCCAATGTACACGGCAGAGGAGGTTTGCTGGCACATGATGGCATATGCCACATTAGTGGATGTTTGGTGAATGAGCTCCTGATGGTGTGGCTGATGTGGCTGTGACCTCTAATGGTGTTACTGGAATTGATGTGTGGGCAAAACTGCCCATGGGGTTTGTTGCAGAGATACGTTCCTGGGTTAGTGTTCTTGTATGGTGTTCAGTTGCTGGTAAGCATTTGCTTCAGGCTGAGGGGCTTTCTATAAGCAAGGATATACCTGCCTCCCAAGTTGTATACATTATTACACACCAGATTAAGAATAGGAATTATTGACTACTCTATCCCACTGAGATACACAAGGAAATGTAAGAAGACAGAACATATTGAGTTCAGCACTGTGGTGCTGTCAGACCAGGTGTACTGACACCATGGCGCTTAGGCCTTACTGAACATTGACAAATGTATAGCTGAAAACCAGTCTGGCTCACCAGGGTGTTAATGCTGTTAAAATAGGTTTTAGATTTATAATATGTAGACTTGACAAAATGTTTGTGAGTTGGTGCATGCATTAATCTCACTTATAATACCTGTATACCATGTTATATGGTAGTATTTAAGTGTTTGTTATGAAACTGGAAATGGAAGAAGCATTAAAACATATAACAAACAAGGAGTTCTGTGGCACTTAAAGACTAACAAATTTATTTATTGCATAAGCTTTCATGGGAGAAAATCCCACTTCATCAGACTCTGCAATAAATAAATCTGTTAGTCTTTAAGTGTCACAGGACTCCTTGTTTGTTCTGCTGAACTAGATGAACATGGCTTCCCTGTTGGAAATCGACAAATATGAAATATTAGTTTATCACAAAAATGTTATATCTGGCCCAAGGGGGGAAAAAAAAGTCTATAGACATCAGACAAGCTACTGTGGAACATCAGTAGACAAAAGATTTTACAGATTTTTTTTTTCACTGTATTCATGAAGAGGGAACATTCACAAACACTTATCCCATCACAGCTTGAACTCTAGTGGAAAGAAATAAAGATTCCTCTCAAAAAGATACTGTCATCATTAGGCTGGTTGGAATTTGCAGGGAATAATTCTAAGCATTAAAAAAAAAAAAAAAAAAAAAAAAAAAAGATCTGTACGCTGCTAGCCAGGCGTTAGACCTGAAGGACATACATGCTCCATTTACATTTCCAATTTTAGTTCAGTTTTGCTAGTCCAAACTAAAGAAGTCAGAGGTTAGTCCGAACTAACCTCAGGCTAGTTCGAACTAATTGTAGACTTTTTAGCTCAAACTGGCTAACCATTCTATTTCAAACTAACACGTACTTAGAACTAGAATGCATAATTAGTTCAAACTAATGACTTTGTTCAAATATTTTAAGTCCAAACTAACCTTTAGTCTGGGTCTTGCCAGTGCCTACTTTGAACTAAAGTTCAAACTAAGCGCAGAAGTCTGGACCAGTGCCAGGTCTTACTAGTTCAGACGAAGCTTTCCTTAGTTCGAACTAAGAAATTCCTTAGTTCTGACTAGGCAAAGCCTGGTATAGCCATGGGCTAAATTGGTCCAGACTAAGTTTCCTTAGTCCATAGTAATTTGCCAATGTAGACATAGGCCTATAGCTCGCATAATGTTGCATCATACATTACTTTAAAACCTAAAGCTATAACATATTGGTATGTCTATGTTCACTTGTTTTAGCCCTGTAAATGACAGTTGTTTATTTTTCCTAGTTAATAAATCTTTAGGTAGTTTAGGTAGATTGGCTGCAGGTGTGGTCTTTGGTGTGAAATATGAGATACAATTGACCTGGTATCAGTGAGTCATTTGGGACTTGCTGTAACATGAATATTATTTTAATTTTTGGTTTAGGGATTATTTATCATAAAGGCAAGCTTGCCTGTGTGGTAAGGTAGATGGGAGTGTCCATAGGGAATGTTTGAGACTCCATGTTAAGGCTGTTACAGTGCTTGAAGAGTTCACACTTGTAACTTGCTTAGTGAAATCTGATTATAAAATACACAGTCAATGTGGTGTTTGTGCAGTTTGTAACAGTCTGCCCTGAGGCTGGCACACACATCTCTAAGCTACTCCTGGTAGCCTGATGTGCATATACAAGCAAAACCCATACAGTGTCACTCTGCCTTTGTGTACATCCATACAATTACCAAACATAGCAAGAGGTCTTGTTCACATTCACTGAAATAAATCTCTAGGGTTAGGGCTGCACTCTTAATGTTGTACAAAGGGACAATAAAGGCTGGGTTGATGTAAAACTCCATCCTTATTAAGACGGATAATTCTAAAACTCCCAGTCAGAAAAACAATCAACACAGGCTGGTATAAATTACTGACATTGCAGGAATTGGGAAAACTTCATAAGAATGAGATCTGAATTAATGTGCATGTGGCAGACATGAAGCTGCTATTTAAGAATTCATTAAAATTGTGTGCTGACCCATTTATTTAGGATGGTCAATGTATGCTTTATATTGGGTTATATCAACAGGGTTAATGGGGGGAGAAAAGTGGAATGAAATAACAGATTGAAATAAACTACACCTTGTACCTTTGCAAACACTTTGGGTTTGTTAAGAGATAATGTACAAACAATTAGTGGTTCAGAGCATATATCCAGGCTCTAGTCAAATTATAAAGCTTTTTTTTGAAGAGCAGAGCCATGAAAGGAAGAAGAAAATAAAAAATATCTCTGGTTGGATAAAATGTGACTCTTCCCTTTTGTAAGGGAGTAGCTATTGAGAGGGACATTCACATTTATGCAGGCATTGACCTCTAGTCACACTATTGAAGGTGGTAAGTCTATTAAGTAAGAAATGTGTGCACAGACAATTGTTATAAAATATTTTTTCCCCTGAATATTTTGTTCCTACTGTGAAAATTATATAATACTTTTAAAAGGGCTGTCTAGTCATTATATCCATGACTGAGCACAGAAGGACAAAACCAAAAACAACCAGGCCTGGTGGATACATCTGGCAGTTATACAAGATATTTTCCAAAGGGGGAGCTGTGTCAGTCTAGTTCAGCAAAACAAACAAAGAGTCCTGTGGCACTTTTAAAGACTAATCAATTTATTTATTGCATGAGCTTTTGTGGGAGAAAATCCCACTTCATCAGACATCTGGCAAAGTGGGATTTTCTCTCACAAAAGCTCATGCAATAAATAAATTGGTTAGTTTTTAAAAGTGCCACAGGACCCCTTGTTTGTTATACAGCAGTGGCTCCCAACCTGGGGTATGTGGACCCCTGGGGGGCTGCATAGTGGCTCCAGGGAGTCTGTGGCCAGGCTGGGAGCTGAAGCTGAATGCCACCAGGGTCTCCAGTTGCCACAGAGACCCGGGCTTCTGACCAGCAGGGAGCTTCCCCCAGGCAGAGAATTTTTAAAACTCCTGACCTGAGCATGCTTAGGGAGAGAAGCCTGGAGGTCGACCAGATGCCCAGGTAAGCTCCAGTGGCCGGGTAAGGAGGGGAAGGGAGTGTTGGGGGGTTGGGGACAGGGAACCAGTGGGCAGGGAGGCAGAGAACAAG
>ML681993.1:20444076-20464265 GCA_007922195.1 Podocnemis expansa | reverse complement strand
GACAGTGGGAGGGGCCATGGACATTGCGGCTCTCAGCTTCCCAGGGAAGGAGAGCAGTGAGGACCAGATTCTGCACCCAAGGGGACTGCACAATTTATTTTTCATTACAAGGGGGTCCCCAGCCTTAAAAAGGTTGGAAACCACTGTTATACAGGATATTGTAGCCCAGGACTTGGTCTAAGAGTAGAAGAATCACAGGATTCCACCCCATGTAAGAGCCCAGGGGTTGAAGCTTGACAGGGTGCACTCAGGAAGATCAGAAGAAAATGGGAGAGGTGGTTAGACCTGAAATTGTGACAATGCAGCATTGTAAACAGAGTAAACATCCAAGATTTTTCCTCTTTGTGACATCTCCTATCTCAATACACCGTGGGTATTAAATATATACATTTCAATACGTGACAAAAGGATTTATTTCTTATAACGGAAAAAATATATATTTCTATGGAAAAAATGTATGAAGTTATAGGAAATCTACTTCTAAAAAGCATTATGTAAAACTCCCTATAAAGAAGGTGTTAGCAATCTTTACTGTTCTGGTGAAACAGAAGTGCAGTGATTCAAAGATTCATGTTCTTGAGCAAACTTACCTCTTTCCTTGTGTCTATGCTTTACAGTATAGAATTATGTGGTCCAGTATTAATTTCTATGGGACTTTTGCTTTCTTACTGAACAGGGCACAGTGAATGAGGCACTTCTCTATATTACTGGTGTTTATTTATTCTTACTAATTATTATTTTATGGAAGCAAATTATACTAGCCATTGCCCAGAAAAAATGGACGATATGGCACTGAAGCTGATTATCATTATAATTCCCTGAAAGTAACACTTTCTGGTTTATATAATTACCGGAAGTAATATAACAATCCATAGAATAGTCTTTAGTGCCTAGGATAATTTCTGAGTATCTTTTGATTCCTATACTGTTATTTATTAATATTTTCAATTACACATTACACTAGAAATAGATAATTTCAATTACACTTTACACTGGATATTTTAAGGTACTTGTATAAATATAAATATGACTCATGTGGCTTTATTTTCACCCTTACTTGGGTTTTTAATATCTACAAATAGTTTCACCTGTAATCACATTCACAGTTAATTAAAGGATGAAAACATGGAGGCCAGTTTTCAAAAATAAAAATCTGGTGCTATTGTGTATATATGTGGAATAAAAAAAATGATGAATTATGAGTAGGGACACTATTACCATAATCAAATCTGTCCCAATTTAATGAGTCTTGAAACAAATTATAGCACTTACATATAATATAAAATCTAGATTAAAGTTTTTTTTTTCTAGTGAATAGCATAGTTCATTATATTGAAGTCTCCTTTGTTTAGAAGATTGCTGTGTTTTGTGATGATTCAATTAAAGTAAGATTTAACAAATAATTAAATATTTCTAATATTTTATTAATTCACTGACATTCAAACAATGAATATGATCATAATTACCTATCATGTAGGTCTGATTTTAAGTCCCCTGTCCTCTACTTGTGCAATTGTCTGAAATGGACAGGTGCAAATGCCGCCTACTGTTCAGTGTGTTTCTGTACAGGGGATATGGATCTCTTAAATTTTCAGCTTGTGAACCTGGGTCTTCCAATCAAACTTAAAGACAGTTATGATTTTAGGTCTCAGGGTCCCCAGTTCAATCTTTGGTTTCACACAAGATAATGGCCATCACAAAAATATGTGTCCTCACTGGAACAGTTTTAACTCCTAAGTACCCAGGTCCACTGTTATGCTTTCTTCCATAAGTATCATATCATATCATAGGGCTGGAAGGGACCTCATGAGATCATCAAGTCCAACCCCCTGGGAATTGAACCCATAGAGATAGTAAAATTTTGCATCAGTTGATAAGCAGCCCAAAACAAGAATATTTGCTTATAAAATCAGTACTGTTTTACAGATAATAACATCTATTGAAAGTGTATCTAAGTGTCATATTCCCAATCTAAAAGCAACAGTTCTATATATCCATTCTCTATAGCATGTTTGTTTAAGAAAAGAGATAATTGGATTCTAGCAATTTAGGACCAACTCCTTAGCACCATAAGCCTTCATGGCTTCATTGACTTCAGCGGGTATATATCAATTTACATGTACTGACTCTCTATTTTCTAACATTAAGGTAATCCAAGGAGCAGTGCTTTCTTTCTGATGGTATGCAGGGCTACATGGAACCAACACCTTTTTTGTTGACTCTGTTGCCCAGCTTAGGAGGGGTGGGGGGGTCAGCAGAGAAATGAGAGTACTGGCACTTTTTTTTTTAAAGTACTTCCAAGGAGTAACACACAACAAGAACCCATGAAACTAAGGTGTGACATAAACCATAAAGACTTACTATGTATTCAGTTTTCAGCACAAAAAACAGATATAGGCCTGATGTGGGATTGATACTCTACCAGCACTGCTGAAACTTAGTTACAGTTCAATGTAAAGCCCCACAGTAATAGCTTGTTAACAAGTGCTGCTTTACTGTGGCTCAACCAGGGCTTACCCAAATAGAAATAAAATACTGTACTCTGAATAGTGTTGAAGTTGTGCAGTATTCAATAATTCAATATCGGAACATACAACATTTTGTACCTGAGATTTAAAAGGACAGATTTTCAAAAGAGTTCTCCTTCCATTTAGAATATATGCGTGGTAGACTTTAATAGCAACTAAACGAGTCTCTTTACAGCATCTATTTCATCACTGTTACTCTTCTTCTATACTAGTGATATTTCCTTTGGTTATATAAGCATGGAAGTGGAATAATGCTCTGGAGGATCAGATCAAGTTCTAATCTCCAGGAACAACTATCTCTCAGAGCTTTGTAGCCCCAAAACTACTTCAATAACAGTAAAGCCTCTTCTGTTTTTTGTGTGTGTATGTGTAGATGACCATGTAGCCTTATTCTGTAAAATTTAGGCTGATGATGTGGTCTTTGAATTGCAACTGTGTTGCTTTGTTCAATAGAACATCTTTGTGCCCCCCCAGGCACTGGCCATGTCTACACTGTGGTGTTAAGTATACTTAAGGAACCTGAAAATAACTTAAATAAAGCCCAGGGCACACTGCAAGCCAGCAGTCAAGTTTCCCAGTCACAAAAGTTGACTTTATAACTTACACTTATAAAGTTCACTTTACTATTAAGTTTACTTTATTAAGTCAACTTAAGGTAATGTGGCACAGGAGTTGTCTTAAGTCAACTTAATTGGCCTCCTAACCCTAGTAAACATGGGGATGGGGGCTGAAGAGAAGGTACAACACAGCTGGGAGCATTCCCAGCTGTGTGCACCATATCCAGCCTCCCCAAGTTCCCTGATCTGATGCAGCATCTTTCTGCCTTCTCAGCTGGACCCGGCATCTCCCCCGCTTCTCAGCCTGACCTGACGTCTCTCCCATTCTCAGCCTGAACTGGCATCCCCTCCCCATTCTCAGCCCAACCTGACATCTCTCCCACTCTCAGCCTAAACTGGCATCCCCTCCCCATTCTCAGCCCGACCTGACGTCTCTCCCATTCTCAGCCAGATCCATCATCCGCCCCCATTCTTACCCTCACCTGGCATCTCCCCCGTTCTCAGCCCAACCTGGCATCTCTCCTGGCTTCTCAGCCCTACCCAGCATCTTCCCCCCGTCCGACTTGGCACTTCCCAGTCCGACTTGGCAACTCCCCCCATTCTCAGCCCAACCTGGCATCTCCTCAATTCTCAGCCTGACACCACAGGTCTCCCCCTTCTGCAACCTAACCCCGCATCTCTCTCCTTCCCCTGACATGATCCGGTTTCTTTCCCACTTCTCAGCCGGACCCCTCATCTCTCCCAACTCTGCATGTCTTTCTCCAGCGTGACCCCTGAGTATCTCTTTCCCCTTCTCCAACCTGACCCCGTGTATCTCACCTTGCCTTCTGCAGCCCTACCCCATGTCTCCCTTCAGCTCATGTCTCCCCTTCTCAGCCCGAGCCCCATGATATTGTTGTAAAACAAACAAGGAGTCCTGAGGCACCATTTAAAACTAACAGATTTGTTTATTGCATGAACTTTCATGGGAGAAAATCCCACTTTGTCAGATGGTTTGAAGATGGGGTAACTTACAGAATGGTAGGAAGTAAATGCAGAGGAGTGTAAGACATAGGATCAGGTCACACTGTAACAGCAAATCAAAGCAGTTGTTAAGATTCAAACACTGAGAAACAGCACAAAGAAAGAAAGAAAGAAGCTGCTAGTTCTCTCTGATTAGATTGTGTGAAAGCAGGATTAAATCACGACTATGGATTTCTTTCCCATTACAACAGGTGATTTGACATCACCTTCCTCTACATGCTGTATCCCATTGCTTGTGTCTTGCCAACTGCTGCACCCTGCCCGTGTGCTGGCAGTTGCCCTGAGAAACCTGGTACAGAGCAGAGGGTGTCCGAGCAATGCATGGTGTTTATGGAGTGCTGTGCTGGCACATTGCTGGGCCGCATCAGGCTCTCTGACCTCCCTGGGCTCCCTGTTGCCACACGCAGTATGGAGGGTGGTATGATCACTCATTTTCTATAGTAGAGGGGTGGCCAGGAAAGAGGGGAACTTTTGCTGGTAGTGCACTGTGGGCTTAAAGCTGGTTTAAAGTACATTTTATTAAGCTGGCTTAATAAAGCCCCATAGTGTAGGCATAGACGCTGAATGGTTCTTTTAGAGGAATTTCATAACCACAATAATTATCCAGCCATTGAGTTCATAAAATTCACAGACTTCATTAGGAAGTCTAGCCTCACATAATTTCTGAAAAGCTGCTTACTTGTTTGTCTAGCTGGGAAATGTGTTTGTCTTTCTGGATTGTATGCTTCTTGGAGGAGAAGCAACCCTCTATTTTTTCACAGAGTGTATCATGATGGAGTCTTGACTGAGGTTTCTGGGTGATACCTAGACCATATACATGAAAATAATATTACAGGAACTGGGACTTTAAGAAAAAAAGGAATAAAGTGAGATTCATGATAAAGTCATCAGAGATGG
This sequence comes from Podocnemis expansa, assembly GCA_007922195.1. Taxonomy (NCBI): domain Eukaryota; kingdom Metazoa; phylum Chordata; order Testudines; family Podocnemididae; genus Podocnemis; species Podocnemis expansa. The sequence goes on along the minus strand of ML681993.1, from coordinate 20,459,260 downwards.
CAATAGTGGAATGCCATCCTCTCCAGAGAATTTTAATGAAAATACTATTTATTACATTTGGAAAGCAAATCGCTTGCTTTTCAGAAATATTTGTATGAGCCCCAGGGTTGTAATCTCTGGCAAGAATAGCTTAGAAGTATCCAAAGGAGGAGTGGGTCCTTTTGAAATCATTCCTATCCTTCCACATTTAGGGTTGCAATATTTCAGGTTCCCAAAAGAAGACAATGGCTGAGGGTGAGATGAAGTGGAGTAGGGGAAAGGAAGGTGGAATGGTGGTACAGTTAGGAATGCTGGAGTGGGTACTTGTGCCAGGAGTGGAGGTAGGAGGAAATATCACTCTTTGTTATGGTGGCAGGGTGACTGGTGCAAGCCCAGGACACAGGGGCAGACATCAGTCAGTTCTGCGCTTCAGGATCCCATTCCCAGGGCTGAAGGCCAGGAGGAGACAGTCAGGAAGCAGAGCAACCAGAGGTCTTTCTGAGGTGAAATGTCTGCTCTGGAAAAATCATCAATTCCTGTTATTTAAAAAGTCTTCCTGGACAGAGAAAGGAGGCGCAACAGACAGGAAAACCCGGAAAACCCAGATATATGGTAACCTAGTCCATGGTGCTGTGGTAGATGGCAGTTCATCAAGGTGCTGGCATTGCCTTTTAGAGCCTTCTCTGGCATTTAACTAACCTCAGATACAACTTTTGTCATTAGCTTCTCAGTTCAGGCTGATAATGACAAAAGATGGCAGCTCTATTTATAGACCCCCTCCCAACTGCATGTATGCTGTAGATGTTCCCTCTGAGCACATGTAGACTAGTTCTGGAAGCTTTAGCTTCACTGTTTCCAAGAGTGTATACATTTGCTGCAGTTCCTGGTAATGGTTCCACAATGTGGTGTATTTGGTGATTTCATAACTTCATTCTTCTTGTATTAACTTGTTATCAGAGAAAAAATCTGTCTCTTCAGCTCAGCTGCATTATACTTACATACTGGAATAAACAATTAATGTGCTTTATTTCTGTGGTTTCCAATCTGTATTTCTGGGGCCAAAAGTGGCCCTCAAGAGCCTTCAAAGAGGCTCTTGGCTCCCTCCTGCTACATGCACCATCAAGTCATTGCCTAAATATCCATCTAGCATGTTTTCACAGGGCTAAAAGACAGATGCAGACTCCTTGCTGAAGCAAAAGGGATAGGTGACTCATGCTCCCACGGCCTGTGTGTAGCAGGGAGCATGGCAAAGTACTCTGCCTAGGTCCTTAGGTGCTAGGGTCCTTGCTGGTGTTACAGGAAGGGAAGCCCTGATCTTCTGTCCCCCTTGCTGCAGAAGAAGAGAGCCACTACCATGCCATGGGACACAGATAGAGTACGCAGAGCTGCAGGATGTGCATGGATTTCCTTCTGTAGCCAGAGAGATAGGAGATCTGTTGGCTAGGAGACAAACTGCTTTTTGAGGTGGGGGCATTCTGGTGGAAGACCTTTATGGCTGTAAAAATGATTCTTGTGGCCCTCGAGCCAACAAAGTTGGGAACCACTTGGTTTCTATTGCAGTAAAGGGCACAGGATAAAATAATATTGCATAAGATAGGCATTACCATCTCTAGTTGTACTAAAACACACAAATTAACTATATAACACAAAGTACTGTGTAACCCACATGGCTAAAAATGAGTAATCTCTTTTAGGGATACCTTATGGCTGTGTTACGTTGTTGGGCAGATTTTGCAGCCCAGAAACCAGAACTTTCTGGCAAGAGGGTGCAGTAGCACATTGAGTATGCTCCATAGGTATTTTTGTTGTGCTGGAGTCAGATGTGTGAGAAAAGCCTGAGAGGTGGATCCTGGAGAGGAGCAATATTTTGTTGTGGGATGGGAACACTGATCAATCTTCACTGTGAGACCTGTACAGACTGGATCCTGACTCTCCAGCTGCTTGCTGCAGGGGTTTATCTCTGATAGGCATTGGAGGGGGGCAAGTAAATGAATTCTAGCCCACCCACAGGTTACAAATTGGTGCCCAAACAGGGACTTGAAGATTGTTCAGAGCTCCTAAATTCCATTTTAAAATATATTGTAGTGGGTATTTATGGAAGAATTTAGTGTTACAGATGTTAAATTTGTATTTTGTATTAATATTGTTATGAGGGTTGTTGAAAATTTAGGATGTCTAGTATACATAAGTAGAGCCCTGCAAATCCATGGATAGCCACAGATATCTGCCTTATATTCGCATCCACGGATAAAACACGGATATCCGCGGACCACTTCTTGTGGATTCAGATCAGATATGGATCCATATATTTTTATCTGCACAGAGCTAGAGCCCTGCAAATATGTGGCTATCCGCATCTGCAGATACAACACAGATATCCGCAGACCATTTCTTGCAGATGCAGTTTGGATACGGATCTACTTATTTGTGTCCGTGCAGGGCTCTATCCGCAAGGTGAAACTGTGTTGCAGTAGCTAGAGCACACCTAGGATGTGACACTCATTTGTTTTGAGGTTTTGCCTGTGGGTGCTAGACATACTGGGTGGTTGGCAGATGCTACCCCCTGTTATGTAGAGAGGTCCAGGAGAAGCCTTGCCTCCTGTTGTGAGGCTCTTCTGTAGAACAATGCTGAGGTCAGCCAGTGATGTGAGTTTGTGCCTGATTTAATTGGGCTTTTGGGGCACGGTACTCTATTGAGAGAGATCTTTGCTAAGATCTAGAGGCTGATATTTTATATACCTACTTCCTGTACCACTTTGGATACAGGCCTTAGCAAATGAAAGAGCCAGTCAGTTGCTAAAAATCAAGGGCTACACTGGAGCTAGTTAGAGAAATCCTTTGTTATTGACAAGGAACTAAGTGTTTATGAGGACCAAAGCTACTTTTTCACAACTTCTGAGGGATCCACACAGTTTGCTGTGGATTGTTATTTGAAGCATACTGCCAGGGATGGCAGTGATTTAAGCAAGGGAGATTGTAACACATATGGCTAAAAAGGAGTAAATCTGTTTTAGGGAACCCTTATGGCTGGGCTACATTGCTGGGCAGACTTTGCAGCCCAGAAACCAGAACTTTCTGGCAGGAGAGCGTGGTAGCACATTGAGCATGCTCCACAAGTGTTTTTGTTGTGTTGGAGTCAGATGTGTGGCAGAAGCCTGAAAGGAGCAGCCCAGAGAGGAACAATCAGAGAGAGAGCTGCAAAATCTATGTGCTCAGAGACTGAGTGAAAGGAGCTGAGCCAGGAGTGGACTGCAGGATGTTTTCCCCCTGATTTGGACTGTTTTGCAGGGGAACTGAGAGATGAGTAACCAGTAAAGAGACTGTGTGATACTGGTTGCACAGAAGGATGAAAGGACTGCATGGAATTCATCCAAAGATACCTGTAGCCAAAGAAGATGACGTTTGCTTCTGTTTTGCATTCAAGCCTCAAGGACTTAGAGACTGGAACTGAACTTTGGGACTCGGGTTTCTTGCTGTTTTGTTTAAATTCATTTTTGGTTCTTAGGATAAGGTTTGTTAAGTTACTTAATAAAGTTTATAGTAGTTTGTTGTGGGATGGGAGCTCTGAGCAGTCTTTGCTGTGAGTCCTAGACAGACTGGATCCTGGCTCTCCAGCTGTTTTCTACAGGGGTTTCTCTCTGTTAGGGACTGGAGAGGAGCAAGTAAGGAATGAATTCTAGCCCACCCTAGAAGATTACAACTGCAACTGATACACAACTTTTTGAACCACTTAAAGAGCCACATTGAGAAGATGAAAGATGTAAGTATTCGTGACCTTTTGTTTTATAATTGGTATGTATTTCAGTTGAACTGAATCAGCTAAAGTAGTTTTCTGCTGGTAACTGTCTTCATATAAGTCTGTGTACATAGTTCGTCTGCTTCAAAGCACTGTCCTTGAGTCACTGTTCATGAGGGAAAGATATATTTGGTAGTCTAACATCCTTAACATGGGTTGCATTTACCCATTGTATGGTATTCTTGTGATTTTTATTTTTTTAAACTGCTTAGTCACTCCATTTTGTGCACCAGGAGTTAGAAATTCAGCAGGGAGATGCCCTCAGGCTAGAGAAGGTCTTCCCTCTCTCTCTCTCTCACTCTTTCTTTCTTTCTCTGGTCTATGCGTGTGTGTCATGAAGTTCTGTTCGGATTTTGAGTAAATATAAACTGTTGAAATTGCTAGCTCCTTGCTGTGAGCTGCAATAGTCAGGAAAATTTTTGGCAGCATCCATAAATAATAACTGAACATAAACTTTACAAGTTTGGGCCTATGTTTTGCTGCTGTTGCAGTTCTACATATCTCACTGGGAACCACAGGGAGCAGAGCAGCAGGGATGGGTTAAGTGGCCTCAGGGCCCTGAGCTGCCTGCTGCCACCCCCCCGGGCTGTCACACTAGTGGCCCCTACCATGGGTGCCTGTGAATGGGCCATTGCTAGAAGTCCCTGGGGCCACAGGGTGCTCTTGCTCTGGCCCAAGTCTGGCCAGTCTGCCCCCAGGGATGGGGCCATTTGGTGTGCAGTGCAGCCAATGGTGCATCTCTCCAGCGTTACAGCCCCTAGTGGGCCATGCTAGAATCTGCACCATGCACCGTCTGACCCTGCCCCCAGACTGGAGCAAACATGATCCACACCATTGCTGGGTTTAGACCAGCTGGCCATGGAGCAGGGTGGGAGTGCTCAGAGCCCAGTTTCTGGGCCCAGGGCCCTGCCCCCAATCCCAGTGCCACCCTCCCACAAGTCCCATTGTAGTTGTAGTGGATAGGCAGGGGGAGCTGTATTGATGTAGCAACCTTGGGGCTGGAGCCTAGGGCTCCCCTTTAGGCTGGGGCTTGGGGCTTCAGCTCCTATGGCCCCTGCCTAATCTGGCGATCAAACAGCCTGGGTGCTGCTAAAGCAGCTCTGCCAGGGGAAAGTGGGGAACTGAGGTAGGCTATCCCCCATCCCTGGATCCAGAACATGGGCATGATCTGTTTCTCACACAATCACTCGAGGGGGGGGACAACAATTTGACTTGTGGTTGGTGTCACTTTCAGTTAATTCTGTAGCTCATGCGATAGCAATTTATGTTTCAGTGCTGAAAGTTCAGCATTTAACTCATGACAATACATGTAGGGGAGATTGTTATAGCTGCATGCAATGTAATTTGGCTTGACTTTTTTTTTTTTTTTTAATAATAAAAGACATCCACCTAAGTAGTTACACATAAAAAATCTATATTATTTGACTTGCAAAGACAAGCAATTGAAAAATAAGAAATGTCATATTATTGTAGACCACCACATAGCTTTGCCTTCCTGTGGGTAAGATGCAGCAGCCCTTATACAGTATAAAATCTTTGTCCAAACTGTCTCCTTCATGAATAGTTCTGCAATATTCGCCTGTTTTTCTCAAACCTAACTTAAAAGCCAGTAAACCAAGTCATACACTACTGATTATAAAGTGTTCAAGAATATTTTATTTTTCTAAATTTAGGTACCTCTTGCTAACTTTTTTTGTAAGTTATCTCATGGCAGTATGATGGATCTGTAAAATGAGCTCAGCATACATTACTCTGTTTATTTTATTTTTAACTCAATTTTTGTCTTTTAGTAATTCAAGTGATGCAGTCATTATGAACTGCTAACCTTGAAACATAAAACATTCCTATGAACATGGTTTGCTATCAGCTTTTCTTGTTCTATTTTTTCATATTCCCAATAAATAATTTTCAAGGACAATGAGATTTCCTTGACTTCATGAAGCTTCAGTCTGTCTCACATTGCTGCTTCATCCAGATTCACGTTTCTAGAAATCAATTCTCTGAAATTATCAGTATTAACATTAACACAAAAGCTAATAAATATCTTAAAAGTGCTACAAAGTAATTATATAGTTGAAAGGTAGATAGTATTTCACAAACATATAACACAACAACAAAAATAACTAAATTGAAATCTTGCACTATTTTTCATTTCAGAAGTAGTCTTCAAATTTTAAGTTTGCTGGATTGCCTTGCGTAGCAGGTCAGGAGAGATGAAAAAAGTGGTCCCTACTGGGCTTAGAATGTGTATTTCAGACTCAGATTGTCTCATGGTTTAACAGAGAGTGTCAAATGAAAGAAAAAGGTCAGGCTCTTGTGCCAAGAATTTATCTACGTAGTTTTAAATGATGTGATTAATCTACCTTGATAAGGATCATGTCTTAATAGTATATAGCACTCTGATAAGTGCATAAGACTGTGAAGACTTTGTGTTTAGAGAAATAATTATCCATGTGTTCTAATTTGCCATACAGTAATGAAAATAGAATTGGTACATAAATAAGCAAAATGAAAATATGAAAGCAAATTGCTGGAGATTATGATGCATATGTAGATCTTTTGGATTTCAGATCTTTGAATCTAATTTTATGACATATAATATTGGATTCTTTTTGGATGAAGTTTCATCCAGAGCATATATTTTTTGCTGTCATATTTTAAACAGAATGTCTTAAAAGCTTTAAGAAAAACGCTGCTTCTATTATTTTGTCATGCTTTGTGGATTTTTCTGTAACCTTCAATTGGCATTTGGAACAATGGCACTTTTTTCTTTCTTCTCACTTTCAAATTCTGGTCTCAACAGAGTATGTCTGCCAGAGAGAGCTCAAAGGGAGCCCATTTAGGCACATTTCCCCCCCAAGTACTCCAGCATCAGCTAGTGGGAATTTGGTGTGACCTGATCCTATGACTTATACTTCCTTGCATTTATTTTTCTCTGATTATGGAAGTTCCCCATCTTCAAAGTGTCTGATGAAGTGGGATTTTCTCCTATGAAAACTATTGCAATAAACAAATGTATTAGTTTTTAACAGCTACTCCTTTGGAACTGGGCATCATGCAAGACACAGAATACATCCATTTAAAATGGAAATCCATCAACTTCATTTAAAAAAAAACACTCAGATACAGAGAGACATCATTTTCCTTTCCAAATGCAAACATTTGGACATCATGCTTAACAGACCAAAGAAAAGAATCCATTACAATTGACATATGACACAGATGACTGTAAAAGACTGTGCCACATACTCTCACAAAAACTACAGAAATGATCTGATAAGTATCCTGTACAACAAACAGAAGAAAATTAGCAATGAACTCTGACCACTGGAAACTCATATAAAACAAAACCACTGTGCATTCTTCCACCTGGCTGGACTTCAGAAAAAAGAGAAAATCCATCTACAATGAATGTTTTACTACAGAAGAAGGACTGAAAAAAAAAATCTATCTAAACTGCTATTTATCCCAAGGCACAACATCAGTGACACCCACAGTCCAACCAACAACATTGTTAATCTTTTGTCCTACATACTTAATGTAGCAGAGGAATCTGTGCTATCTTGGGGACTCTTCTTCTGCCTCACCATCCCTACACAGATAATATAATTCTCTTGTGACCTGGAAGCCTATTTTCACCATCTCAAACTCAAGGAGTATTTCCACCACACCAACAAACACTGTAATAACCTGCAGATGCTTTCCTGCCGACACTGCAAGAAGAAATATTCCACTTGGACAACTCCTGACAGTTGGAACAATAGATTAGACTTCTATATAGATTGCTTCTGCCACCATGCAAAGGCCTAAATCATGGACAAAGAATATCCCTTACACCATCATTTCAACCATGCAGAACACAATGCTATCCACAGCCTCAGAAACAACTCTGACATTATTAAGGAGGATGACAAAAGAGGTGTGGTCATCATCATAAACAAATTGGATTACAATTAGGAAGCTTATAGACAACTTTCCAACACAGTGTTCCACAGACCGCTTCTTTTTTACCCCACTGAGGAATACAAGAAGGAGCTACAACAACTACTCAAGAAACTCCCTGAGACAGAACAGGAACAAATCAAGACAAAAACACCCCCAGAACCCTAACCAGAGATATTCTATCTTCTGCTAAAAATAGATATTCTATCTTCTACTAAAAATCCATAAACCTGAAAACCCCAGTTGCCCCATTGTCTTAGGCACTGGCACTCTTACAGCAGGTTTATCTAGCTATGTGCACACTCTCCTCAGTTGCTATGCTATCAGCTTTCCCAGCTATATTCAAGAGAACAGGGTATTTTTGAGGAAGATTCAGTTCATTGGTGACCTTCTAGAAAACACCATCCTGGCCTCTATGGACATGAAATTTGTGTACACCAACATCTCAGACAAAGATGGATTGCAAGCCCTTAGGAGAACTACCCCAGATGATTTCACAGCATACCTCATGACTGAACTTTATGATTTTCAACTCACACACGACCATTTCAGATTTGAAGATAATTTATATCTTCAAGTCAGTGGCAGTGTTATGGGTATTGACATGGCCCCACAATACTCAAACATTTTTACAGCTGACTTACAACAACGCTATCTACAATCTCATTCCCAAGTACCATTCCTCTGCTTACTACACTGATGGTTTCCTAGCATTCTGTAAGTTCCCATCTTCAAAGTATCTGATGAAGTGGGGTTTTCTCCCACAAAAGCTCATGTGATAAATAAATTTGTTAGTCTTTGAAGGTGCCACCGGACTCCTTGTTTGTTACATTGATGATATCTTCATCATCTGGCATTATGGAAGGGATGCCCTTGAAGATTTCCACAGAGAGTTCAACAATTTTCACTTCACAGTCAACCTCAGCCTGGAACACTACACATAGGAGATCCACTTTTTATACACTAGAGTACAATTTAGTGTTGGGCACATAAACACCATCCTATACCAGAAACCTAAAGACCACAATAGTTACCTTCATCCCTTGAGCTTCCACCCAAGATTCACCATTCAATCCATTGCCTACAGCCAAGCCCTAAAAGTGTGTCTACACTTACAATTTAATTCAAATTAATGAGGATTGTTTACACTGGCTTTCATTAATTTGAACTAAGGAATTCCTTAGTTTGAATTAATGAAAGCTTACTTTGAAGTTACAAAACCTCACTTAATTTTAGAGTAAGGGTTCATTTGAATTTATTAATTCAAATTAACCCAGTGTGGCTGTGCTAATTTGAACTAACCATTAATTCAAATTAACAGTTTTTGACCTTCTTCTTCCCAGAGTGCTCTTCTCTTTCTATATATTAGGGTGGGGGCAAGGCACTTCTTGAGGGCCATCTTGCCACACCTCTCATGGTGACCCTCTCCTAATTCGAACTATCAAGTCCTGTCCATGGACATTCTATTTCGAATTGGCTTTCTAGTGGGGCCATGTTAGTTTGAATTAATTTAATTCAAACTAATCATTATTAATTTGAATAAATTAGTTTTAATTAAATTCATTTGAACTAACCACCTAAGTGTGGGCATAACCTGAGTGCAGTCATATTTGTTCCAATTCTTCAAACAGAGACAGACACCTTCAGGATCTTTATCAAGTATTTGTTATGCCAATATACTTCATCACAGGATATAAGATATTTGTTCTTTGAGCTTTCTTGGAGGACATCCAGATTCCAGGTGATCTCTGAGACCCACCTGCTCACTGCATTACTTCAGTACCCTTCTAGATGGAGCTACTTCTTTGTTAAATGATATGCTGTTTCAAAACAAAAGATACAAACATCTGTCCTAAGCATTGCTAAATGCCAGATTACAATAAAGCAATCATGTGCTGCCAGATCATTTGCGTAAACTGCCTATAATGGAACAGCCATGATAACTTAGTGCAACATGGCCACTAAAATAGATTCTAAATAATGTTAGTGAGGTGTTTTCTGAACAGCCAGGTGATTATTAAAAGCTTAGGAAAGCTGAATTGAATGCTAGAAAACATACTTACCAATTAAAATCACCGTTTGAACTAAAGATATTGTCATAAAATATTCATTCTTATATTATGTAGGATTTTATTAATAACCATAGCTGGTAATTGTTTAATGGGAACACCAGAGAAGAAATAGAGGGTGGGTACTTCCACCTGATTTATGTATAATCTACATGGAAAAATATAAGATATTTATTGTGATTCCTGTCTCCAAACAGACTTTTACCTATTCCCTTTGAAAATTTTCTCATAATACCCAAATATCACTTAATAAACTACATAGTTAATGAAGTGGCATCGTGCTACCATGTAGGTACTAGCAGTGAGTCAAATACTGTTCTTCTTTTAATTGGTGCTAATCTAGTCATTAGAAGGATTTTGGATTTATGAGTAAATCAGATTGGGTATCTGTTATGAACCAGTGTTCTTGCTACTAGAAAAGTGCATAACAGAGACTATGGAGCAGACTAATTACAGGAATTAATGAATTTTGCTCAGTTTTGGATGAAGAACAGCAAATGCGGTTTTAAGCAAATTTTGTGGCTCCTGGATCGTGGCTGTGGCAGGATGGCAGCCCTAAAAATTTATTTTTACATGAGCTTTCGTGGGAGAAGATCGTGCTTCGAAGCATCTGAGGAAGTGGGATCTTCTCCCACGAAAGCTCATGCAAAAAATAAATCTGTTAGTCTTAAAGCGCCACACAACTGCTTGTTGTTTTTTTACTGGACTAGACTAACAGGGCTATCCCTCTGGAAATTGACAAGCCCTAAAAATGTTGTTCCAACAGCTGGATATTGCCCTTGCAGGATTTCTTTGCAGTGCTGCCTTTCTCCTGGACAGTCCCCCTGTGCTGATGTCAGGAGATTTGTGTTCAGATGCCTAACCTAGAGCCTGCTGGTTGCTATATATATGTTCTGATCAGATTCTGCTGTAAGTCATAACATATCAATTTAGCATAACCTTAATGATGGAAAAAAACATAACCCTGGAACAGATCATTCCACTCTTGATGTTTCTTGAAAGGGCCAGCAAATATGTCCTAGAAGTAAAGGCTGACTGAAGCCAAAAGTGTCCAATGGGGGATGTAAAAATTAATTTAATAAAAATTGTGCTAAAAATAGAATACTGTGGGCAGCCACAGCTAAGCTCATCTATCTGTGAGCAGGGGGAGGCATGGAGTTTCCACACCTATGCTGAGCTCCCTGAGCTCCATACTTTCTCCACCACCAAGAGTTGCCTAGCTGCTCTCAATGGGGGGCAGAGGGGAGCAGCCCAGTTGCAACTCCCCTCTTGGCACCTCCTGGTAGTAATCAGCTGTTTAAAGCATTTACCAGTTGATTGCCATTTTAAATGGCTAACCTTTTACATTCCTAAACAAAATGCTGTTAAAAGCTAACTGTCAGGGGTCATCTTGCCCCTCAGATCTCAGTTAGGGACGGTGTCAGTATCTGTATGGAAGGAAAAGGAAAACTAAATCCTCCATGAGTTGCTCCTTCTGCCCCAGAATCAGGACTGAACTATACAAATAGTATACTTGTGTAATTCTATCAGGAACAGTATTTTTGTATTTCATGCTCTCCTTAGCATGAGATGTCAAACTAAAGTCCTGACCATTCATGGGTTAACTGAGGATTTGGCTTATGCCTAAAAGTAATAGACAAATTTGTAAACTGAAGAACAAGCTTCTTGCTACTTTTGGCTCTTATGTAGAACCAAACAAAAAAAAAAAAAAAACCCCAAACAAACCAAAAACATAATCAAAACCTATCCATACAAACAAACCCATTCAAATGTAACAAGACTATTTGTAATGATAATTAAAGAGATGGTGAATATGGTGCCTTTGTCACTACTTTTACAGAATCATTTTATGGAGTAGAGACACTTTTTTATGAAGTAGGGCATAGGTGTTAAAGATCCCAAGAGCATCTTTTTATAAGAATACAGCACTTTTGTCCTTGGTAACAATTTCCCCTTTCCCTTGAGAATGCTGCATTTCAGTTGTGAACTCAGTGACTCTGGGAGGAGCCTTTGTGGTGAGGAATGCTAAATACCCATCTAAGTCATCATGCTACTATTAATGATGAATTGTAATGTTGATATGGGCTGTCTGTATCAGACCTGCGTCCGTCCTCTCCACAAATGAGTAGCATCTACTTCCCCCTGTGATAGTAGAAAGTTTCTAACTTTCTTCTTCAGCTCCTCCAGCATAAAACAGAAACCCCTGAAAGAGGAATCTTAATCTGTTAGCCACCTGGACAGAACCGCTAGTTCTTGACAATCTTCTCTGTTTTCCAGATGTTTCTGTTCAATACAGGGGTCCTGGCTTTTTTCTCCCTCATTTTTGCAGATTCCAGGAATACCCAATCTGTTGTAATGATCTTGAGGGTTCTTTAAAGACCACACAATTGAATGAGTTAAGAGTAGAACTTTAATCACACAGACAGGTATAAATTCCAGGTGTGTAGCTAGGAGGAGCCATGTTAGATCTCCTGTGGGACACATCTCTCAATTCCCACACCACTGGCCCATGTTAGGGAGTGTCTCTAAATTCACAACCTTCTACAAGCATATCTGTACATCTGTCATGTCTATTTTTCTGTGATTCTGTGATTTCACAAACTCAAGACCCATAATCTGTTGCTTCTCTGAGGCTTCCTGTACGAAAAGGAAAAGCCTCAGGAACCAGCCTCTACTCAGAAAAACATTTCAATCTATTTAGGACCTCCCTCAAAGAAAATATCCTAAACACATCTGCCAAACTGTTCTAGGCTCTGGCTAAATAAAATTATTTTCAGGCAAAGTCCAATATTCATTATCAGTTTTTGCTCAGTCTTTAATCAGGAAATACTGTCATTCAAATTATTTGAAAGAACTGAGCCTGATATGAATCAAGATTTTAGGATTTGGCTCATTGGGCTATAATATTTAGGTTAGTGTATCCTTTCCTGATGTTGTCTTGGCAGAATAGGTGACATAATTTCATTTTTGTTTAATGATTGAAGAACATAAGAGCTTAAAATATACTTTCTGCAAGTACCTGACAGTTCAAAAATCCCCAGAAACTGAATATCAAAAATATACCCATTTTTTCCCACAGACTCAAATGAATGTTAACAGATAAATGTTTTCAGTGAGTGCCAAGTTTCTATGGTGAACATAAATAAAATCATGAAACTTATTTTCTCAATCACAACACAAACAAAACAACTCAAATAAAGAGTCAACTCAACAACTCAAATGAGTGTGGAATAATCTGAAGAGTCCAAAATTTTAGCCTGAGATAGCTATGCCTTAGTGAAAAACATATAACAAATAATTTAACTAGAGAATCCTTCTGCTTCCAGAGCATCCCCCAGGAGATCTGTGATCTACTCATATATATTCATTATTTGAAATTATATGATGACATTTATGTATTTCATTTTGGAATCATCAGATTATTTCATGCTCTCCAGGAAGATGATATTTTCTTTGACAAAGGTGTAGTTCTGTATCTTTGTACCATTCTTAAGTACAGTATTACAGTTTGTGTTTTAGGGGCAAGGTGGGTCAAGCTACTGTTCTGAGAACTTTATCTTGGGCCATGTTGAGGTCCTACCATTTAAAGCCACAAATTGTATCAAAGATACTGATGCCCAACTGTCTATGAAGGACCTGAATGGGCTGAGAAACCCAAGCCCAAGGCTTGAGAGAGTGCCGGATCATCTTCTAGGATAGGTTGTAGATCTTTAATGGTGGGGAGATTTTAGCTGGGTACATGAGAGGTTCATTCACATGCACATTTACTAGTGTGATATATGATAGCATGTGCTGGCAATGCCCCTCTGCCATGTACGTTGGTCAAACCGGACTGTCCTTGCATAAAAGGATAAATGGATGCAAATCGAGCATGAAAAATGGCAACAGCCATAAACCAATAGGAGAATACTTCAATCTTCAAGTCTTTCAGACTTGAAAGTTACCATGCTTTAAAAAAAGAAACTTCAAAAACAGACTTCAGCATGAAACTGTAAAGTTGGAACTAATCTGCAAGTTTGACATAATCAGACTGGGCCTGAACAGGGATGTGGCATGCTTAGTACATTACAAAAAGTCACTGTTCTTTTCACACATTCTCTCCCTTTAATCAACTGGTGTGAATGGGCCCCATTTGCTCTCTGAACTGATTTTGCTGACACCTGCTCTCCTCCATCCTGGCATGTGTATATATACTTCTCAACTGTAATTTCCACTTCATGCATCTGATGAAGTGGGTTGGAGCCTGTGAAAGCTTATGACTGAAGAAATCTTTCAGTCTATAAGGTGCCATAGGACTCTCACTGTTTTTGCTGTACACAGACTACCACAGATACCCCTCTGGAAATTTCCTTATGTCTCCCATTTCCTCCAAAACATTGTGTGTTTTACAGTATAATTTATTTATCTGTGTTTAAGTCAAATGTCTGGTGAAGTTCAAGGTATTCTGTTACCTTCAGTGTCTTTTGCGTTAGGCCTTTTGGTCCAAATCACTTTTCTTAGGATGGTTGGTTGGTTGGTTGGTTTGTTTGTTTGGTCATGATTTTCAATAACACCTATGATTGTCATTGATAGACCAGGATAAACAGAGAACAAAAAGAGTCCCTGCTTCCAAAAGATTTTATAATTTAAGTATGAAACAAAAGCTAACAGCTGCATTCAGACAGAGTTGGCAGTGGAGGATTAAGTACCAATCAGCATGACATGCAGCACACCAACATCTTAATCACTCTCAAGTATTTTGCAGGCATCATGAGTAAAGAAGAGTCAAAAAGGAGTTTTACAGAGGATAATATGTCTGTTTGGCAAATGTTGATGGGGCGTTTCTTACAGGTACAAGGTAGAAATGCAAAAATAGGTGACCATTTGGAAATGTAACAAGTAGATGACAGAGGTAGGCATCATTGACCAAATGGAGGTGGGAGCTCACATCTTGATATTGAATGAGAGATGATAAGTAGGTTAGGGATAGGCTGTGAAGGAACCTGAAAGTGAAGAAAAGTAGCTTATGTAGATAAAATAGAGAAGTGGAAGGCAGCTGAGAGTTGCTAAGAAGTTAGTAGTAAAATTCCTATGTTTGTAGCAAGATTGGGTCTTCTGTAGTTTTTTTTTTTTTTTCTGACTTAGGCTGTATTCACACACAGATGGTTATTTTGAAACAAGCTGTGTCGAAACAACTTGTTTCGAAATAATGCCTTATTTCGAAATAACTTATTTCGAATTAACAAATAGTTATTTCGGAATAAGGAAAAAGGCGGGAAACGAAATAGCAGGTTCACACTGTGAACCTGCTATTTCGCTTCCTCAGGGGGCTGTGGGCACCGGCAGGGTTCAGCGCAGCCCAGTGCTGCTCCCCGCCGGTGCCTGCAGAGCCGGGCTGTGGGCACCCGCGGGGTTCAGC
>ML681993.1:20360589-20434410 GCA_007922195.1 Podocnemis expansa | reverse complement strand
AATAATAATAATAATAATAATAATAATAATAATAATAATAATAATAAATAGCTTATTTTTGCATGCCCATAAGCAATGGGGCATGGAACGCAGCATGGGTAACGCAGCACCTGCTAGGGCCAGCATGGTGGTGGTACTACTCTCTGCCTCCATGCTCTTGAGCTCCATGAAGAGCGTGCTCCAGGTAAATTGTGAGAATTGAGTGCAGTCTTTGACCTCGTTGTTTAGCCTCTTGTTAGCCCCACTGGGCACAGGGCTGAGGCCACTTCTTGTATTTATGGGATTGGCTGGGGGCATGGCCCTTCTTGGGTGCCATGTTCCCACTCTTCTCATGGTGCCCCCCTCCTAAACTAACCTAGCAAGTCCTGGCATGGACATGCTAGTTCGATTTAGGGTTCTGGTGGGGACATGCTACTTTGAACTAATTTACTTCAAATTAATCAATATTAGTTTGAACTACTTAGTTCAAACTAACTTAGTTCAAACTAGCATTCTTAAGCATGGACGTACTTGATTTCACTGGGCAGTAAGTTTTTGTTTTAATGATATCCAATGATATTTCAAAAGACAATAGGTGTATGAAAACAAAGTGTGACAATGTAGACTTGCACTTTACTGTGAATCAAATAATAAAAAGGAACATTGGGTTTGGGTTTTTTGTTTTTGTTTTTGTTTTTTTGTGTTGCCTAAGTGTCAATGGAAATAAGTCCCTCTATTTCAGTAGTTACCACAGGTAAAATCAGGCTTCCTGCCAAAATATGAGACTTGTTTTGGTTCACAATAATAACTTCAATTTCCAGAATTAGGGACACAACCTGAACTTAATGGGACCACAAATTTGTGTCTGGGTGATTGACTACTTTTAAATATCTTCACCAGGTAAGGTTTTCTAGATAAGCCATTAGTAGTAGTAGTAGTAAGCAACTGGTAGGAATGCACATTCCTCACCACCTGGGGCAACAAACAGTGGCTGAAAAACTTCCAGATGAGCAAGCAAATCTTTGAGCTCATCCACGAGCTCACCCCAGTCCTGCACTGCACAGACACATGACTCAGGCGTGCCCTGCCTGTTGACAAAGTGGCAATCGCAGTCTAGAAGATGGAGACCCCAGAGTCCTAGTGCTCTGTTTCCCACCATGCCAGCATTGGGAAAGCCATCAGGGGACCACCCTCCTGCTGGTCAGCAGGGCCATCATCCAAGTCTTGCTACCATGGCTTATCACCCTGGGTAACCTGCAAGACACCATCAATGACCTTTCTGCACTCAGATTCCCCAACCGTGTGGGCATTTTGGATGCAACACACATCCCCATCCGAGCTCCGGAACAGAGGGCCACGGAGTTCAGGAATTGGAAGGGCTGCTACTCCATGTCCCTGCAGGCTCTCATGGTCAACCGAGACACCTTCACTAACATTTATGTTGGCTGGTTGGTGAAGGCATATGATGCCCGCGTCCTCTAAAACTCCACCCTCTATAGACACATGTAGGCAAGCACCTTCATCCCCCCATGCAACATTACCCTTGGGGACATGCAGGTTACAACTCTGGTCCCATAAGTTAGCTCACTAGTGCTGTGTGCTGCCTGACAGCAGCAAGCAGCTGTGCCCTGAAAGTCCCCATGCTTCCTGATCTGTGTCCTATGGGACAGGGCCCACAAGGTACATGCAGCTGTGCTATACTCCCCGGTTGGGTGCGGTGCCCACAGTGGTGAGCAGCAGTCAGCCTGGTCCTGCACCAAGGGCATCCCTCAAGGCCATGTGCCAGCTGTATGGGCTGCATGCTGTTGACCCTTGATGCTCTCACCTCTGGTGCCCCTTGCCCCACTCAAGTCTGGGTCCCCCCACCACTTTGTCCCTGGACCCTCTGCCCTGTGGGAGGGCTGTTTCGCACCCCTATCCATGGAACCCTGCTCATCCTTGGGCCATATTCCCCCACACTGCCTATGCCACAGGCAGGCCCAGCCCTGCTTGCAGGGAGGGAGGGAACACTCACTGATGTGTGCTGCCAAAGTTCAGTGTACGACATCCCCTCTCTGGCATACTCATCGGTGGGGGGGGGCTCCTCCTCCTGCTGCTCCTCTGAGTTTTCTTGTCCCTCCATGGAGGCAGGGAAGAGCTGTGGACTGGTTGCTAGGGCAGGTGGTGGTGGGCTGCCCTCCAGGCAGCTGCTGTTACCCACATCCAGGAGGACGTCTTCATCCACAGAGTTCCCCTCCTGAGGGTTGGCCGTGGAGGGGGGCTCTGTAGAGTCAGTGTTCCCGTCGAGAAGGCCAGTGGGCTCTCAGCCAAGAAAGCTGTCCAGCTCCTCAAAGTAGGGTCATCTGATGGCCCATACTGCCTCCCAGCACCTCCCGGACCCTGGCATAGTCCTGGTGCAGGACCTTGATTTTGACCCACACCTGCTCTATGCTGCGCCTGTACCCCTTTCCAGCCAGAGCCTGGGTGATCTCGGCATATATATCCTGGTTGCACTGGCTGCCCTGCAACTGGGAGAGGATTTCCTCATTGCCCCAAATGCTAAAGAGGGACCTCCCTGTGGCTCCAAACAGGAGCCCTCTGACAGCCTTGGGTCGCTGCGGTGGCCTGAGACATGGCTGCCAGAAGCAATGCGGCAGACGCATGCTTGCTAGCCAGTGTGTGCCTGTGAGGATAGGGAGGGGCAGTGCCAGGGTGGTTCTTTCCTTCTGGTGCCATACACCCTGGGAGGAAGAAGGTCGAACTGTGTTTCGTTTGAACTAAAGGTTACTTCAAACTAATGCAACTCCACTGGGTTAGTTCAAACTAATAAGTTTGAACTAAACATTAGTTTGAACTAAAGGGCAGGTTTTATTAGTTTGAACAAAGCTTTCCATAGTTTGAACTAAGGTATTAAGGATTTCCTTGGTTGGAACTAATGAAAGCCGATGTGGATGGGGACTAATTTAGGTCAAATTAAGCCTCCTTAATTTGAAGTAAATTCCCAGTGTAGTCATAGCCATCTTTAGTTGCTGGAGTTCTGATTGTAACTTATTTTGGAAGTAGGGTGAATCAAGCAGAAAAATGAATAGTTATTTGGGGGAAATATGAAGCTTAGTTGTTTTAATTGATTGAAAGTACAGTAATATATTGTAAATATATTTATTGGCTGTCTGTCAGAAATTAATTTGTGAAGGTGGATTTGATTTTGGGAATTTCTGGAAAGTTGTCTGAGCTTTTAGCCTTCTGACATCTTAGAGGTTTTTGTTGAAGATGACAACGATGATGATGCGGGAGGCAATTTAGGAAGAGAACTGAAGAAAATAGCCTTTTATTTTGGCTTCCTGTTTAATCTCTGTAAGTAATGAACAGTTACTGAATCATTCAATCTTCTATGATTCTATAATTAGATACAGGGAGGAGCAACGAATAAAGACTTGAGCATATGTACTCCCACTCTTAACTTCAAAATATTGTTTGATGAACACTTGCAACTGTCATGCCCTCAAACAACTCATCTTTCCGCATTGTATCTTTTAACTTTTCACTTAATGTGCGTCTGTTCTTCATAACCTTGTCACACAGTTCACTGTCTCTTTCCTTTTCACCAAGATCATGAAGGAGTGCCTTAGGTTTTGAACACTTTTTATGGCCTTCACTCTCTCCTTAAAGATAGAAAGACACTACTGTCCTGTACATCTCACTATGCAGTATAACCCTGTCCTGGATAGGTGTAACCAACTGTGACTATTCCCATAGTGGCAAATGGAAATGCCATTGTAGATTGTGATAACACACATGCTGATATGACTGTACAATTTCAATTAAGTGAGACTTCGACATGGCAAGCAATGTACATTTTGCCATAGTATAAAAAGAGAACAGACCTTCAGATGTTTGTCAGAGTTGGTTATGCCTTCCCAGGACAGGGCTATATTGCATCTGAGACTGGCCACCCTGCATATATTTGTCAACACTGTCCATCCTGAAGAAGTGTCAGGTTGTTACATTTCTGATTACATCTTTGCCATCTCTCCCCTTTCTCCCAGGATGGTACAGTTTTTTCCTCAAGATTTTTGAGGAGTTATCTTTCTTGCACTCATTTATGTTGGGCATTGGAAAAGAAAGTATCTCTTTATGTCAGTCTCTCCTCTTATATGCGATCTCCCACTCACCAGCCCACTCACCACATATTTTTGCAAAATATGCACATTAGATTTTTTTATTACTACAGGAAAATGACAAGAATGTGTGCATGTGTGCACACGTGCACTCACACACATGTATGTGTGATTTTTCTACACTCTGGAACGTAGCCACATGTGAGCCAAGCCTTCTGCAATATTTAACTGAGGCACTCTGAGTACTTTTCCCAGACCTGAAAAAGAGCTCTGTAGAAGCTTGAAAGCAGTCTCTCACCAAAAATTGGTGTAATAAAAGTTAGTATGTCACCTACCTTGTCTTTCTAAGAAGTCTGGAATTCAGTTCTACTGCATCAGTAACTTAATGTACTGTGACACAATAAAGAAGACGTGAATTGCGTGAGAAGTGAAACACTGAAGAAAGGTGAATGGGGGTTGGGATTTAGGAACCCTAAATTCTAATCATGGCTCTTCCACTTACAGTAGACTTTGGGGGAAGTCACTTCAATCCTCACTCCTCTTTCTTCTGCTGAAAAATATGTATAACTCAACTTGTTTCCATCTGAGGGACGGATGAGGGTTAATAAGGAGCTAATGGGAAATTCAAAATAGCATTAATACTTAAGTCTTATTATTTAACAATCAGGCACAGCATGCATTATAGATTCCTTCTAAGGCTGGTGAAAAAAATGCTGCTGCTTCTCAGTCTTGTTGTGTAATATGGAGGCTGTTCCCCCAGAGTGAACCCACCTGATGGGAACTCTGTAATTGTAAGATGTTACACCTGCATAAAAGTATCCTCCAGATGCAACCAATGGTGCAAGTATATGGTTTTGCAACAGTATGTGAAGAGGGAATCACAGATGAGAGCACAAGGCAGTTTGTTCAATGAGTGCTTTCAATTAATGGTTTTGTATGGCATTCAGCCATCTCTGTAGTTCCTGTAATACTATTTGATTAATGTGTGCTTTAACAAATACTAGTGAAATTCATCAGGAAATGTATTTGCTGAATATATTATCTGCTATTCCTTTATTTCCACAATGTCATAGAAATCCTAACAGTATAAGCAAAATCTGTGTTTCCATATAGAAAACTGTTGAGTATTTACTATTTATTTGTTGGTGTAGTATAGAGGTTGGGCAACCCAAAAAAGCAGAAGAGCCATCTACCCCCAACACAACTGCATGAGCGCAAGGCAACCGAACAGCCACACCACAGCTCCTAGCACTGGCAGAGAGTGTGTGTGTGTGTGTGTGTGTGTGTGTGTGTGTGTGTGTGTGTGTGCAGGCAGCATGCGCTCCCTCCATCCCCCTGTCTATTGGAGGGCAGGACAGAGCAGCGCCACTCAGTCTAACCCCAGCTGGCCACCCCTCCCAAGAGTGGTGGAGAGATGCAGATTGCGGAGGTGGGGCCCCGGTATGGCCCGCTTTGTGTTGTTCAGGCCGCTTTGACCCAGCCTCTCCAGGGCTGAACAGGCCCAATCCAGGTCCTGGGGGACATGTGGCCTCTGTTCAGGCCTGGAGTGGCCAGATCGAAACAGCCTGAACTCTGTGGAGTGGGCCATTCCAGGGCTCCGCCACCACAAGCTGCAACTCTGCTGGCTGCTCTTGGGAGGGGAGGCTGGCTGGGGGTAGACAGGGCAAAGCTGCCCCACACTGCCAGTGGAGCGAGGGACGGAGGCAGTAGGTGCCACCCATAAGCCCCCCACCAGCATTAGGGGTTGCAGCATAGCTGCTGGGCTGCCTCTGGCTCATGAAGTTGTGGTAGGAGGGTGGGAGTGCCCCCAGCACCTCTGATTTGGCCACAATGCTGAAGCCAGCCAAGAGTCCCTGGAGTACATCTAGCTACCTGGAGAAGATTGACAGGGAGCCAGAAGGGGACTCTCAGGGAGCCACAGGTGGCTCACTGAGCCTGTCTTGCTGATCCCTGTGCTATTCCTTTCTTTAACAATAAAATAAAATAAAATAAAATTCCTCCTCTTGCCACAAATATCTCGTATTTGACAACACATCATATTTCATAAAAAAGAAAAAAATAACAAGGTAGTTTTATGACCAATACATGGTGAGCAAAAAGTAAGCGAGAAATACATTGTTATCAAACAAACAAACAAACAAACAAAAAAAAAAACCACAACAAACAAAGTTTTATAGGCAGTCTTTTATTTATTGTTTAAATATTTACTTATAATATTGAAGTGTTGGGGGAATACCATATGTACCAGAGCCAAGTCTTTCCTCAGCTTCTGTTTCTTTTACTTCTAAGATTATATGACTGAAGGATTGAGAGCTTTATTGCTATGGTACTGTAACACAAACCCCTATTACAATGTACTAAAATGTTTCAAATGATACCTTTTCTGAAATAAAAAACCAAGCAAATCCCCCACATAATTGTTAATTCTTAATTCATGGTACATAGGCAGCTATGACTGCTAAATGCCCTGACCAGATCCTGACTTATGGAATGGTTCCTTGCGATATATCTTATCACAAGAGGAACAATCTTCTCCTGTTTTGTTACAGCCTTGACAACCTAGTCTGGGTCCAAAAGATAGACGGTTTGAATAAGACCTCACTTGAGTCTAATCTCCTGATGTGGGGTGAGTTCTGTGTCTCCCGGAGTTCTTATTTAACTGTTGTGGGGAAGAAGATTTCATGGCATATGGTGCCCTAGAGATGCCACTGGGAGTGGGAAACAGAAAAGCCTCAAATGTGCCTTTCTTGATGATGCTGTGTTTTCACAGTTCCTGATGGTGTTGCTGTTTCTTTACAGTTCATGATGGTGGGGGAAGAGGAGGGTCTTTTTAAAAACATGCTTTGATGTCTTCCGGGCAAACCATTTTGAAGTTGTCATTGGAGAAGAAAAAATTACATCAAGGTTTCAAACTGTGAAAAGACATTATTTTTCCTAAGACACGAAATATGATAAATATTTGTTTAATGAGATTAAAATTTCTCTAAAACTATTCTTCTGCTGCATAAATCTAAACAGGCAAAAAAAAAAAACAATCTGTAAAGTGATTTTAAACGTTTGTGTAGGAAAAGTAATACTGGACTTAGAATTGAAATGGTCTTGCGGCTTAAACTGAAGAATCACTACCAGGGATGCACAATTTAGAAGGAAGGAAGGACGGATATAAACTTTTCTTTGTTTTCATATTAGCACCTTATTTTTGAAGAAAGAAAATACATTTTTAAACTAGTCATTAAATCATATTTCTTGTAACAATATTTAATAGTGAAAAAGGTGCACCGAACTTGTTAAATTGTACAGGTTAAATTTAAACAAGAAGTTCCAAACCATATGGAGTTAAATAACCATGGAACAGCACACAATTTATTGTCATAATTTCTAGGAAATGATTACTGATTTTACAATAATAACTTAATTGCACTGAGTTTTGGTGAGCTGTAATTAGTTATATGGTAACATCTGGCAACTTAATATTTATGTAGCTGCAGAGTAAATGTAAGTATCTTGTACATATAGAGATGTAATATTTCTCTCTTTAAACCAATATGCACGTTGCATGGTAATAAAGGACTACCAGGCTCTATGCAGCCAATTCAGTTAATTCATCATAACTGGGGAATTAAAAAGTTGACAAGTTGTTACATATCCTTTAATTAGGGCCTAAGGATCAGACCCAGAAGAAGAAGCAGAGCCTGCAAATAGTCTTTGTGATACAAATACTTCTGTATAGGGTTTCATTATGGCTTGTCTGGTTAGCTGACATAATAAAAATGCACACATGAAGAAAATTAAGGACCTACGTCTGTGTGAAAAGGTGCATCTAATGAAGAACTTGAAGGAGGAGAAATTGGACGTCTGGTAGGCACACAGGGTAAAGGAACTGTATAGAAGAAAGACTAGAGGCAGTAGTAAGAACAGGAAAAGAAAGACTGGTTAGTGGTGCTGCTCAGGCAAAGGAAAAATGGAAGGCAAAGGACATGATAACTGGAAAAAAATAGTAAGTGGATTGTGAAAAGCTTGCTCATTGCTTTCAGATTAAAACTGACTAAACTGTGGAAAATATTTTCAGCAAATTTCAGGATAATTTTGATTAACAACTGTGATTGAGTATATCACAATCTACTCATGAATACATCACAGACAGGAAAAGATAAAAATGGAAAATTAAAAGATCATTTAAATGTAATAAATTTCCAGGAGCACTAAGACCTGTTCTTAAAAAAGAAAAAAAAAAGATCTAAATCCTGGATTTTCACTGAATGTTCAGTTTTGATTGAATTCGTTGGCCAACATAAACCTATAAAATGTTTAAAATAACTAACTATCATACTGTAAATTAGATTCAGTAACAGACTGTTTGTGCCTCCCTAGCAGGATTACCATGTAGTAGATAGAATTTACATGCCCTACAAATTGCTATATAATTACCTGGTAATTGCAGTTCCTAGTTCTCATGGTAAATTTCCCCCCCTCAAATGCACACACATGACAACATCATGCTCTGTCTTGTGATCTGAAAGATAAAGTACTCTATAAAAGTAAAAAGAAGAAATTAAAAACTATAAAAAATTCCACACACACGTTTCATATGAAAAAAGTGAATGCTATTAGCTACTACACCAGGGATCAGCAACACAGAATCAGTGAGACACCTGTGGCTCCCTGAGAGTCCTTTTCTGGTTCCCTGTCAATCTCTTCCAGGTAGCCAGGTGTACTCCAGGGACTCCTGGCTGGCTTCAGCGTTGTGGCCAAATCTGGGGTGCTGGAGTCGCCCCTACCCTCCTACCACAACTTCATGAGCCTGAAGAAGCCCAGCGGCTGTTCCACGACCCCTAACGCTGGTGGAGGGAGTTATGGATGGCACATGCTCTCTCCATCCCTCGCTTTGTAGACAGGGTGGAGAAGCACTGCCCTTCCTACATGTAGCCAGCTTCTCCTCCCAAGAGCGGCTAGGGGACAGTTGCAGCTTGCTGAGGTGGGGTGCTGGAATGGCCCACTCCACAGAGTTCAGGCCATTTTGACCTGGCCATTCCAGGCCTCAACAGAGGCCGCTTTGCCCCCAAGTCCTGGATTGGGCCTGTCAAGCCCTGGGGTGGCTGGGTCAAAGCAGCCTGGACTCCACGGAGTGGGCCATACCAAGGGCCCATCTCTGCAAGCTGTACCTCTCTTCTGGCTGCTCTTGGGAGGGGCGACTGGCTGGGGGTAGCTCTAGGCAGTGCTGCTCCGCCCCATCAGTGGAGGGAGGGACACCCTCCCACCCTGCTAGTGCTAGGGTCCGTGGTGCAGCCGGCTCAGGCTCATGCATTTGTGTTGGGAGGGTGAGGGGAAATGGCTCTTCTGCTCTTTTGGGTTGCTGACCTTTGGAATAGTGGGGAGGAGATAGGGGTCTAGGGAATAGGTCTAGGGGATCAATGTACTTGACTTTAAAACAATAGAAAAGGGGTATTGAAAGTAGTTGTGAGAACATAAAATTACAGTAAAGGCAGTCTTTTATCAGAGAATATTAGAGAGCAGTTTAATGGCTGCACTGGAAGGTCATCAGGCTGTCGGGTGCCTCAGGAAGATGTTAGAAGAACCAAGAACCTCTGAAATCACAGTGCTTTAAATGCACCAAAGAAGGAATTTATTTTGGGGCAGAGGGAAGACCTAAGGATTTCCACTTTATTGTTTAATTCTGAGTACATGCCTGATCTCAGTAAATGAGTGTGTTCAGTTTAAAATGATTCTGCTGCATTTGAAAAAGCTGAAAAACAAAGCCCTGAAAACAGGGTTTATAATAATAGAATGCAGAACAAGCTTTCAAACAACAGTTACTAGACCATATGTCATCATAATGTAGGAATGTATACTGTGCACAAAGTACATATATAGATTTTGTTATTGGGATTTAAAATGGAAAGCACAACAAAATAAGATTTTTTAAAGGATAATCCTGCTGAATTGGCTCATATGCAATGGCATCAATAATGAGAACTTGGGTACAAATGCAGTGTTATATAATTTTATTATAGATATAAAGAGCACTGGAAATCCTTCAGTGAGCTGATGCTTTGCAATCAGAATTTGTGACAGTAAGTTAGAACCACTGAATGTACTTACAGTATTTGCTGACTTACGCTTTTGAAAAATAGCAATGCCTTTATTTTCATTCTATTTCTACAGAATCATAAAACGATGTTGGCTAGAGAAGAGGATTCCAGAAACACATGTAGCACCTACTAAATATTAGTCAGGGATTAGTTTCATGTATGAAAAACTTAAAGGGTATGTCTACACACCCAGTTTAATTTGAGTTAATAAACATTTTGTTGAATTAAAAATTATTCATGTCTGCACAGTATTTGGACAATTTGACTCAAGGCTTCCCTTAGATCGAATCGAGGGGACCACTCTTTGAAGTTACAAAACCTCATGTAACTACAAACTGATCATCAATTTGAACCCTCTAGTTCAAATTGACACTGTGTAGCCCTGTGAATTCAAACTAAAGTTAGTTCGAATTTACACTGGTTGACCTTCTTCCAGGGTGCATGTCACCCTTCGAGGAATTCCAGCCCTCTAGGACCTGGGGCAAGCAGCCCCAAAGGTGCCCTCTCACCACCCTGAAGTATAGTAGAGCCCTGCCTGGTGTGGGGACAGGATGCCCCACTGGCAGGAGCCCTGCTTGCCTGGGCCAGGGATGGGATCCCCGCTGGGGGCTTCAGGGGTAAGGGGTCCCCATGCACGGCTCCAGCTGCACTTGCTGGGCACAGAGGGCTGGAGCCCCACTAGCCCCGCATGTGCGGGGAAGGAAACCCGGTGTGTGGAGAGCAGGGCTGGTGCTGTGCACGGAGTTTCTTGCTCTGTGTGTGGCCAGCAGGGCTCCTGCCATGCGTGGGGTTCCCTTCTCCCTTGCTCCCACTGCACTGTCAGCTTGGGCCAGGGGAATTTCCTCGGCCCTGTGCTGACAGCACGGGGGGGTAGGGGAGAACTGATTCTCCCAGCCCCCCATCCGTGCAGCTGGGGGTGGAGGTAAAGGATTCCCCTGCCAGCCGCCCTACCACATAGCAGAGTGGGTGAGAATGGATTCCCCTGGTCCCGTGCTGAGACGCTGACTGCGCGGGGGGAATTCTTCCCCCCCCCGCACTGTGTCTGTGTGTGTGTGAGTGAGTGTGAGAGAGAGAGAGAGAGTGCCCTGGCCTCAAGGAGCCCTGTCAAGGGAAAGCATCCCTTGGCAGGTTCTAGCCGTCTGAGCCTCACGGGTGTAAAAGCATCCCCTGCTCACGTCTGGCAGCACTGTGCCTAGAGCTGGGCAGGGGATGCTTTTCCCAGTGCTGGGGGGGGGGGACCAGAGCCCAGCAGGTGATTGGGCAGTGGCATGGCCCTTCTTGGGGGCCATGTTGGCACACCTCCCATGGTGCCCCTCTTCCAATTTGAACTAGAAAGTCCTGTCCATGGAAATGCTAGTTTGAATCAGTTTTCTTAGTGTTGCCATGTTAGTTTGAATTGTCTGAATTCGAACTAATCATCATTAGTTCGACTTGATTATTTCGAATTCAGTCACAAAGCATACAGTATTTAAAGTCAAATTCCTCTTAAACGAGTGATCAAACATGGACTGAAATTATATGTGGGAAACTGTAGTAAGAACGACATGTCCACATATTTGTGTAAGAATCCATACAATTTGTGAACATGTACAATCTGCAAGGAATTTTTTAAAATTCACTGAGGTTCCTTTCAACATTTTTTAAACAGACAGTGAAGATAAATCTGGTGTTGGTGACTAGCATGGGATGTAAATATTTATTCTAAAGAATGAGGGAACTGTTTGGCAAGTTACAGAGAGAAAGGGGTGCATCTTTATAAGTGTGAAGACATGCGTGGATGACATCTTTCTTTTTTAAAGTAAATGTGATCTTAGAGAAAAGTACTGCAGTTCCTACTAATTAATTCAAAGGAAACATGCCACTAAGAGGACTAAATCATAACAAAAGGCTTTCACCCTACATAATATACTATTTAAGATGCTTCAGCTCAGAAAAGAGAAGCAGTTATGCATCTGTTAAACTAACTAACTAACTAACTAACTAACTAACTAACTAACTAACAAAAACAGCCCAAAACGGAATTTGCAGTTCTAGATGTTCTGTTATCATTTGTTCATACAATCAAAAGACAACATTTCATTACTCTTGCAGTTAAATCAAAAGTAATTAGTAATGCAAAACCAGCCATGCTGTTTACCATCATGCCCAGCGTCGTTATACAGTAAAATTATGCTAAATACTTAATTGAATTCATTCAAACACAAAGTCCAGAAAATACCATGCTGCCTCATTTCAGGAGATGAAGTAGGGAGTGAGCCCTCAAACGCTTAGACCATAGTTACAAATGCAAAATTCAGATAGTTCACTATGCATGGCTATGATATTTCAGTTGCTATAAACTGTCATGACTCCATTAAAGTCAACATGAAATTATGAAAAAAATATACCATCTGAGTGCTTTCCCTGTAAATACACATGCAGTAGGGAGAACCTTTCCTGAAGTCTTTCATCATCTACATAGGAAAATAATTTCCAGAATGTGGGTCATTCTGTTTCTCCTGGGTTTGGGTCTCATGACCCTTGTCTTTATTTGCCTCTGCAAGAAAATTGATGTCTTTGCATCAAAGATGTGTTAATATAAAATTTTACTTTTTTTTGTTAAATTAATCTTATCTGGAAAAGGGCTAACCTTTGCTAAAACCAGAGTTCAGTTTCATTTGAACAGGTATCTATTTTACCATTTTTTTCCCTACAAAACAGCACCCATTTTTGACTTTGTAAGAAACCTGGAACAAACTTGAATTTCAAGCGTTTTTCTTCATTGTGACTCTTTCACCCATTGCTATAGCTATTTTAATCCTCAAAAAAAATCTCTGTTCTTTCTTTGTGAAATTTTTAACAATTAATTCATTTGGTAAATGAGATATTTAAAGAAACATTACCTACTAACTTGGTTTGAAATATTACCTGTAAATTATTTAACAATGGGTTAAACATGTGAGTATCAAGAGCATGTGGCAATATATTTAGCAATGTGTGAAATTTCTCTTGTCTCTTGCAACATCTCTGATTTATAAAGATAAAACAAATAGTAAACATATTAAAACATCACAAATCCATAGAGAAACTGTAATTTTCTTTATGCTGTTTGACATCAGTGATAATGCCATATCATCCAGATGTGCTCCAATCTATTACTCAGCATTGAGGTTCCTTCTGGATAGAGTTAAAATTTATTTAGTCATTATTACAACCCTCAAGGGGAGAGTAACTACAGATTTTTGCCCATTATGTATTTTCTATTCTTCATATTTTTAGAGGTTATATTGGGGGAAAAAAAGTGTTCAAATCATGCTGAAGGTTTCAGAAGCTGTGGTCCTGCTTTTAGCAGAGGGTTGGACTAGATGACCTCATGAGGTCCTTCCAACCCTATGATTCTATGATTTGCATTTCTGTTGAACGTGATAGCCTTATTTCATATGTGGCCTTATGGAGTGAGATGGTGATCAATAAAAGTAAGAGGTTCAAAATATGGCCCAGAGAGAATATGACTAGATCATATTGCTCTTTGCAGTATGAGAGAGTTAAAAAAAAAAAAAAAGGAACAAACCCTGATGATTATTTCCCACATAGGATTTGGGCGCAACTGTTCTATTCTTAGAAAGTACACAGAGGTTTTTCATAGGATCAATGCCAACCTCTCCAGAGAGGATCTGTGCTGGGATATGAAAACACCACACTGAACAGCTAGACTATGTCTACCAATTTAGTTTGAATTAAAGAGGCTTAATTTAAACTAAATTGGTCCCAATCTACATTAGACTTTCCTTAGTTGAAATTAAGGAATGCTTAGTTCAAACTGCTAAGTACTAGTGCTATGTTTGAAGTAAGTGCTTAGTTTGAGTGTTAGTTTAAACTAAGCATGATTTAGACTCAAACGAACCCTTATTTCGCACTTAAGTTTGAACTAAGGGCAGTTAGTTTGAACTAATGAAGTGTACTAGTTTGAACTAATGTTAGTTTGAATTAGTCCACATTGTTAGTTCAAACTAGTAAGTTTGAGGTTAGTTCAAACTAACTTTGAACGTACTTAGTCCTAACTAACAGGTTTGAACTAACTTTTGCTAGTGGGGACATAGTTCAAAGGATTAAACAGCTGCTTGGGGCCCACCACACATAGAAGAGATACTCATAGGCTTGAGGGTTTAAATGGGTGAAGAACAGCTCACATGTGGGTGGCTCAATGAAGAAAAAGGACCTTTACTTTGGTTCACTTGTGGGTGGCTCAATGAAGAAAAAGGACCTTTACTAGATGCTGAAAAAACAATTGAAGGAAGGTATGATAGCTGCCATCCACATCTGCCTGAAGATCATTCTTTGAGGAAGGGCTTCTGATAGAACCTAAGAGGGAGGCATTTCCCGCTCTCACATAACTAGCCCAGTTTATTTGTGCTGATTCTCTGCATTTTGTTTTTGGACTACCCCGAAGGAGACGGACTCTGAAATAATCTGGCTAGTGGGCCAGGGAATGAGAAGAGGCAGCCACTTCACCACAAGGTAGAGGGTTACCATGCCATTTCAGGATATGAGGAGGTGTCATACAGTGAAATGACCTATTCAAGTTTTGCTGTACAAAGCATGAATTGTAGACAATTGAAAGCTGGCAGGAAATAGTCCAGGAAGGATAGCATTACAGGTTTTCTTGATCTTCCTTCATAAGAACCTAGGCCAGGCTATAGGGCTATGTCTACACTTAAGAGTTTCCGTTTGAATTACTGAATTTGAATTAGTCAATTTGCACTAAATTATTAATTCAGATTCAGTCAATTTGAATTGACATGGCCATACTAGAAAATCTAATTTGAATTGGCATGTCCATGAACGGGACTTGTCAGTTCGAATTCAGCAGGGGGCGCTATTGTATAGGGAAAAATCAAGCTGTGGCTAATTCAAACTAACAGTGAATTCGAATTGACATGGCCAAACTGGGTCAATTCAAATTACTCAATTTGAATTGACCCTGACTTTGAAGTCAAACGAGGCTTGACCAATTCAAAGTCAGCTTTCATCAATTCAGAGTGAGGTGTGCCTCACTTCGAACTGATGAAAGCAGGCACATGCAGGCTCTTAATAGAATTTGAATTGATAGTCATCAATTTGAATTCTGCTGTAAGTGTAGACGTACCCTAGTGAAGTGGAAGGCTCTGGGCTCTGGTCGAAAGGCATGAGTCACTGGCCATAAAGTAACATTGCTCATGAGCAAAGACCATTTCAACTTCATGGAGAATTATTCAGCAGCAGGTACTATATGACTAAAAGCCTCACCAAAGCAGCTACTAATGGCCAAGGGAGCCCTTCAGCTCAAGGGAGAATACAGCCAAGGGAATCAGAGAACAGACTGGGTGGCTTCCAAAGCATCAGTGTCTAAAGGCAAGAGTCAACCATCAAGCCTGAGATTGGAACCCGGTAGGAAGCCCCAGCCTGGACAGAGGTCTTTGGGTTCTCATACCTGAAAGCCAGGAGAGGTAATCAGAAAAGACACCTAGGGTATATCCACACATCTCTTTTATTTTGAAGTAACACTTATTATTTTGAAATAACATTAGGTCCACACGATGTATTCTTATTTCAAAATGACAGACTCCGTCATTTCAAAATAAGAGCCACCATTTTGAAATAGCTTAAACCCAGATAGTTTTGAAACAGCAGTTATTTTGAAAAGGTCATTTCGAAAAAATGCTGTTCGGACGTGTTATTTCAAAATGACCATTATTTTGAAATAACATTTTTGCCCTTCTCCTTCCCAGGGTGCCTTCCTTTTAGCCTATATTGGGTGAGGGCATAGCCCAGGGAGGGGGCCATGTTGCCACACCTCCCATGGTGCCCCTCTCCTAAAGCGAAATAGCAAGTCCTGTGGTTGGACATGCTATTTTGCTTTGAGCTTTTCCCTTAATTTGAATTAACATTTTCTTAATTTGAATTAACTTATTTTGAAATAAGGGCTTTATTTCAAAATAACCTTTTTCAAAATAACTTATTTTGAAATAATGATGTCTGTGAGGACATAGCCCTAGGAAAAGGATAAAAAGTTCATTCAAACTAAAAAACACAGTTAGTCTGAACTAACTTCGAACTGCTTAGTTCAGACTAAGCAAGTCTGAACTAAGCTTTTAGTTTATAGATGTAGTGACTATGTCTACATCTAAAACCTTGGTTCAGACTCACTTAGTCCAAACTAAGCAGTTTGAAGTTAATTCAAACTAGCAGTTTGTTTGTTTGTTTGTTTGAATTGACTTTTTAGTTTGAACCATAAAAGTACAGATAGTTTAAACTAAAAGTTAGTTCAAACAAAAGAAAACATGGTTAGTTCAAACTAACCACTAGTTCAAACTTGTTTAGTTTGAACTAGCATCACTACATATGTTAGTTTGAAGTAAAGTTTAAAATAAGATCTAACTAAGCAGTTGGTTTAAACTTACCATTCGAAGTAACAAGTTTGAATTAAACTTTTTAGTTCAAGCTAATTATTTTCTTTTTATTTCAAACTTGGCAAAGCATAGTGTAGATGGGGATCATATTAGTCTGGATTAAGCCTCCTTAATCTGGACGAATTCACTAGTGTAGACATAGCCAGCCAGCATATTTTAGAATACATGCTAAAGATCCAGGGGAGGCTTGAGACCCTAGAAACATCTCCCAAAGAAAGTTGCCTCCGTGCTAAATGGATGCATGAGTGAGCCTATAATAAAAGGAATCAATGTAGGAATCAATGGCTCCATGTCCAGTTGGCAACCAGTAACGAGTGGTGTGCACCAGGGGTCAGGCAGGGAGAAGATTCAGGAAGACCTTGACAAATTGGAGCAGTGGGCCAATAGAAATCTCATGAGGTTCAGCAAGGACAAATGCAAAGTCCTGCACTTGGTATGGAAAAAGCCCATGCACTGCTACAGGATGGGGAGTGATCAGCTAAGTAGCAGCACCGTAGAAAGGGACCCGGGGGTCGTGGTGGATGGGAAGCTGGGTATAAGTCAACAGTGTGCTCTTGCTGTCAAAAAGGCCAATGGCATATTGGGCTGCATCAGAAGAAGCATTGCCAGCAGATTGAGGGATGTGATCATTTTCCTTTATTTGGCACTGGTGAGGCCGCATCTGGAATACTGTGTCCAGTTTTGGGCTCTCCACTACCAAAAGGACGTAGACAAATTAGAAAGAGTGCAGTGGAGGGCAACAAAAATGATCAAGGGGCTGGAGCACAAGCCCTATGAAGAAAGACTGAAGGAACTAGGCTTATTTAGCTTGCCGAGGAGAAGACTGAGGGGGGCTTTAATAGCAACCTTCAACTACCTGAAGGGATGCTCCAAGGAGGATGGAGCTTGGCTGTTCTCAGTAGTAACAGAGGATAGAACAAGGAGCAATGGTTTCAAGCTGCAGCTGGGGAGGTACAGGCTGGATATTAGGAAAAACTTTCTTACTAGGAGGATCATAAAGCATTGGAATGGGCTACCTAGGGAGGTGGTGGAATGTCCATCTTTAGAGATGTTTAAGGCCTGGCTGGATAAAACTCTAGCTGTGATAATTTTGTGGGAGTGGTCCTGCTTTTTTTGGCAGGGGTTTGGACTAGATGATTTCATGAGGTCCCTTCCAACCCTATGGGTCTATGGCTATGTTCACACACAAAGTGCTTGTTTCGAAACAAGCCATTTTGAAACAAGCCGTTTTGAAATAATGTGTTATTTCGAAAGACAAAAAAGTGTCTTTGAAATAAGGGAAATGAAATAGCATGTCCACAGTGTGGACATGCTATTTCACTTCGGGGGGGTCAAAACAACATGTCCCCACGGAGTTGTTTCAAAACCACTGGTTTCGAAACAACCTTGTTTCAAAATGGAAGGAGGTTTAAGCCATTTCGAAACATGGCTCCCATTTCGAAACAAGGGAAGCCCTTGTTTCAAAATGGGAGTACGTCATGTTGACATGCTATTTGTTATTTCGAAACAACCTCTGTTGTTTTGAAATAAGAAGCCTGTGTGAACACACCCTATGATTCTATGAAAGGGGGCATGTCTATGCATATTTAAGACAGATGATTGCATACTCCTCCAGTCCAGAATTCAATTTACTTGCCAAATGGCAAGGATTCTATGAGGTGGTGGTCCAAGTTATATGAAATTAGGTGGCCTGGAAAGAAGTAATCAAAACAGAGATATTATATTAACCTCCTAAAGAAAAGAGTGACAAGACTTATTGGCTATGTCTATACTTCCAAAGTTATTTTGAAATAGCAATTTAAATATAACTTTGTCGATATTAACTCTACATAATAATTTTTAAAAAATGCGTATTCGTGAGACTCCTTTTTCAAAATAAAGTTGGAATCAGTATTTTGAGTTAGAGAGTCTACATTACATTCTCTAATTCAAAATAGACCCCCTGCCCCAACAGGTTTCGCTGCCTGGAGAAAGATGTCCCCTCCAGGGCAGCCAGGGACCCACCAGAGGGGCTGTGGCAGGGCTGCGAACACCACCGAGGCAGCCAGGAGCCCTGGGTCAGCTTCTATCCCAGCAGGGTTGCCAGGAAACCGGGGGTGCCACTCCCTCCCCCCACTGCATGCTGATCTGCCCCCAGCTTCCCTGTTCAGGATGGGGTGGGGCTAGCAGGGGGCTAGGAGCCCGATCAGACTGGGAGCTGCTTGCTGCATGCCACAAGCAGCTCCAGCCTGGTCCATTTCATGGCTGTGAAATTGATCAGGTGGGGAGCTGCTTGTGGCATGCCACAAGTAGCCCCCAGTCTCATCAGGCTCCTAGATCCCTGCTAGCTCCCCTCTCATCCTGAACAGGGAGGCTGGGGGCCAGAGCAGCATGTGGGGGGGTAGGAAGCTGCACCCCCCATTCCCTGGCTGTCCATCTGGGATCACAACCCAGCTGAGATTCCCTGGAGGGGAATATAGCCCCACCAAGGTTCCTGGCTGCCTCAGGGGTTGCTGGTTGCCCTGGTGGGGAACACAACCCTGCTGGCATTCCCTGGCTTCCCCACAGGGGACACTGTCCCCCCGGGGGGATCAAAGCTGTCTGGGGCATCTTTCCCCAGCGGAGAATCCTGCCTTGCGAGGGACGGACCAGCAAATTGCAGCCCTCCGAGGGGCAATCCCCTGATAATTATTTAGGAAAAGCCAATTCCATGTCCTAGAATGTTTTTTTTTTTTTTTTAAATAGCTATTTAAAAAGATTTGCTCTTTTGAAATAAAAGCAAGTTTAACGATTTTGAAAAAGGGCTTAGGTTTTTCAAAATACAGAACTGCTTTATTTTGAAAAAGCAAATGCCTTCCCAGACACTGAAATTTTTTTTCAGGATAAGCCTCCTTATTCTGAAAAAAAACTTCAGTGTAGACATACCCATTTATTGCTCCTTATTCCCTGAACCATAACCAGGATCCCAAGTTTGCCCTTCACTGGCCTCAGGCTTTATTCTGGTTGAGGACCACCTCTGCCTGGAATAGAGAGCCCAGGTAAGAACCTTTATAAAAGGCTTCTTAATGGTGTTTGCCTCCAGGATGAGGCAGACCCATCTCATGCACCAGTACTAACAAACAGGAGCACTAGCCACTCATCCAAAACCAGAAAAGTAGACCCTGGAAGATGTATTGGTCACAGACCTGCAGAAAGGCTTTACTTCAGGTAGTAAACAAAATTCTGTGCAAACAGCCTGTCCTGTTCAGCTCTGACTTCTCAAAATGATTAATTTTACAGAGCAACACTTTGGAAGTAGAACTTGGTGCTGTCTTTTCTGCTTAAACAAATGTAATAGAACACCCTGTACTCTAATATATTAGAGCTCAAAGTTGTTAGCACATATAAATTCCACAAACAAAGAAGGTTCTTACTGTAAAATGGAAGGTAGATTCACTGTCATAATACCCATTCACTCTTTCCATGAAGAATACAACCTCCCAGATTATGTGCTGGTATCTGTCTCTCTAACCCTAAACCTTCCAAATTCAGCACAAAGGAGGAAAAGCTCATCAAAATGTTGACTTTTTCCATGGGGGAGGGAGAAAAAGCTGTTGGTCTTGGCTCCTCAAGTTCCAACTTGGGGTGAGGGAGAAGTATGATGAGAGATGCCAACCCCACAATGGGCAACAGTGGGTTAAGGAGTTCTTCTGTCCCATCCTACTGCACGTATAAGAAATGCACAGACTGGAGGAGAAGTTGCCATGCAGCAGAACAGCACAGTTGTGAGCAGGTCAGGAAAGAGAAAGCATCTTTCCTTTGCAGGCCCTGAAGAAAAGAAAAAGAGAAGTCAAGATCTCTCTCATCCAGGGCTGGAACTAGCTGTTTTGGCGCCTGGGGCAAACAGCCCCAAAGGCACCCTTCTCTGACCTCGCCTCAATCCAGCCTGGGGCCCAATCCATCGTCAGCCACTGAGGGCAGGTTAGGTGAAACCAGATCCTTCCCCAGCAGCAGCAGGGACCTGGATCCGGCCCCCTGCCACTTTTCAGCGGTGGCTGGGGACGGATTTTGCTCCCTGCTAACCCAGGTGCCAAATTTGAGAGGGTGGGTGCAAAGCTGTGGCTACCAACCCTGCAGCACCCTGTAAGATTTGGTGCCTGGCACTTTGGCACAGTTGCCCCACCCTAGTTATGGCCCTGCTCCCACCCACAGCTACCTAAAGGTCCCTCCCTCCCTAAAGGAAGGAAAGACTGGCTTTGGAACACAACAAGAGGGAGAATTTTCCCTGTCTGTAAAACAAACAAGAATCTTGTGGCACTTTTAAAGGTTAACAAATTTATTTATCACAGAGGACAATTCCACTTCATCAGATGCACAAAATGGAAACTACTGTAGGTGTGTTAACTCACAAATGCAGAAAAGGGCAAGTCACAAAGTCAAAGTTCATGCGATAAATACATTTCTTATCCTTTAAAAATTCTACAGGACTCCTAGTTTGTTTCCTTGAAACAGATGAACACAGCTACCCCTGTTGAATTTATGTCTCTCTGTAGTCCCCCGTGTGATGCTATTGAATGAATACTTGGCCAACTAGTATAGAAAAAAAAGAAGTGAAAATGAATGTTCTGTAAGTGAAAATAGCAGGAGGGTCTAATTGTTCCGGTTGTCATGTGGAATTATTAATTATCTTGTTTTTTTCTTTTTCTTTCCATTTCTTTTACACTTCTTAGCTAAACTATCTCTTTTTCCCTCTACTCTAATGTCAATATATGTATTAGCATCTATCTATCTATCTATCTATCTATCTATCTATCTATCTATCTATCAACTCACATACTAAACTCTTAAACTGAATCTCTAATCCAGTATTGTTCCCTAACAAATTTAAGGATAGTTTACATTGTTACCCATATTTTTTTTGGATTGTATGTTTTAACTGATGTTATATAAAGAATATTTCATAATTTGTCATCTAATCAAGAGCAAAATTATAATTCCTAAATGCAGTTTAAAAAGCTAAGAACCTGATTAACATAATTTTATATTTGATATTAGATGGAAAGATGGCCATTGGATATAATCATGTGCTTCATATTGTTTTAAAAATAGTATGGCTTAAATCCTTTAAAAATATGAACAGATTGAAGATTTTAAAAGCACTTTTAAAACTATTTTTAAAATAATTTGTCTCAATGTGAATCTTCCACAGGAAAAAAACAGCCACTGTTGTACTCCCTGACAATATAATGCTAAAGAAAAAA
This sequence comes from Podocnemis expansa, assembly GCA_007922195.1. Classification (NCBI taxonomy): domain Eukaryota; kingdom Metazoa; phylum Chordata; order Testudines; family Podocnemididae; genus Podocnemis; species Podocnemis expansa. Next base: position 20,412,598 of record ML681993.1, on the reverse strand, counting down.
TATGATTTTCCATTCATGTACATTCAAATAAATAGGAACTGTATTAAAATACACTCTGAAGTTAACCCCAGTTTGTTTTCAGGTTATTCCTCATCCAATGCCTGTTGGAGTCAACAGGGGTCATTCTGGTGACTTTAATATAATTTGAATCAGATCCTTACACCAGAATGTATCTTATTATTACAAAGGGGAAGTTATTTTACACATCTGATTACCAGAAACTCATGCAAGTTAGCAATGTTAAGACAATTTGCCTGTAGGATGCACTGACTATTAACTTTTAAAAGAGTAACAATCCCAAGGTTAGAGTTTGCCTGACTAAACAATTCTGAAAGGTAATCAATAACTTCTTATTAAATTCACTTGCAATCTTGACCTATCACACATATGCAGTGAATTTTCAATGGAAATTTTTAAATACTTTTTGAATATGGATTCATAACCAGAATTGTTCCCAAGGGGCATAATTGCAAATTGCCTGTTGATATAGGTGATTGAAGACTAAACAGTCCTCTTCATATAAAATTTAGGATCTGACAGAAAATTGACATTCTTATATAGATTAAAAGCAGAAATCCACATTTAAGATGAAAACATGTGAATTAGCCAGTTATTGACAGACTGAGTGAATCACTTAGAGTACATAGAATTCTACCATCAGTTTCGATCATTCAAGTTTCATTTGATTATAATTGAATGTACATACCTGAAGGAAATGTGGCGTCAAAGGTGTGAAAGTTAAATTACTTGTTACATAAGCACATACATTGCCATTGTCATAAGAGAATGTTTGTGCAGGAGTGGGTTAAGAACTTGTTGAAGTTCTCTAGTTGTATACTTTAGAGTTCACTAGTTCTGAATGGTTATTTATTTGGCCATTTATGTTGTTGTAACACTCCTTTGCAATCAAATATATTTAATAAATGGAATGAAACTGCATTTTCAGAAACTGCAATATATAGATCTAATTAACCTTTCTGGGATTTTAGTAATGTCAAAATATACCTGAAGCCAAAGTACATTTTATATGTCAGCAGAACTGATGTTGTGTAAATAGAAATGAATGTACTGAAGATATTGAGGTTGGAAATATAGGACATGCATTTCATGTTCAGTATTGGATTTTGGGTCACAACAATGAATCTAAGACCCAAAGCTCTGTTTTGTGTTGTTCAATCACAATAGTATCAAACTACCAAAAGAAAAAAAACCCTCAAAATTAAGATTGACATTGAATACTGATGCCAATTTTAATGTAAATCAGGAGTAACATAACATCACTTCAGTCTTTAGAGATTGCAGTATCAAAGGAGAACTGGGTTCTTCCTCTTTAAATCAAAACACTGCACTAGGATCTCTCACCTTTTTTTTTTTTTCTCCCCAGCCCCTGGGTGAATTCATTTCATGGTGAAATGTCAGACTGAAGAGGTACAGGAATTTGTTTCCAAATTTAAACTTAATGTTTAAATACAAAAGAGTTCCTAGGGTACATAGAAATGGATAGATTGCAAACATAATTCCACTTGACTGACTTCAGGGCTAAACTTGTCTGTTTAAACCTGAGTGTTAAATATATGGGCCAGAGCATCCCATGTCTTAAGCTATGAATTATGGACATAATAAATTAACTTCTTCTAAAGTGCCAGTGAAAGTTAGAGTTAACTAACTCAGACTGGCTTACTCAGCATTTGTCCTTGCTGTGTTTCCCGTTTTCTCTGTTTTCTTCAGGAGGAATTAGATACAGGGCACACTAGAAAGCTGGTTGGTGTATGTAAATGAAGGACTGTGACAAAAACTCCAAGAAATACCACATCATGTCATCCAAATCCATAGTAATTTATAGAATTATAAATCTTGACAATGTAAAACACCTTTAAGTTATACTGGCCTCACAGCTTGCATGGTTAAGTGATGGCAATAGTGCCTTTCAGAGGCTGTTTCCATAGATGCAATTATCTGGGACATTCACTGGCTGGTATGCTAGACCACTATCTTTAGTCAACTTCTTCTGTACAGAGAAATTTTTATAGATCAGTATAAGCAATGTCACACCAGAAGATTGACAAGGAACCTACCTGATAGTGTAATACTGATTATCATACTTGTTGCTAACAATAACCCAGATCAGTAAGCTTTTCTACAGGACTGAGCAGCATAGGCATGATTGAGCCAGGAGGAAAAGGAGCCCCTTGTTCAACCATTGCCTGATCCTGAATCCCCTCCCTGATGGCCTGGGGCACTTGCAGGGGTTTGTATTTCAGGAAAAGACAAATACATATATTTATGCATGTCATCAGGGAGATGTTTGTCTGAGTCCTGAGATATGCAGATTCTGTAGGAACACACCTAGTTAATTAGTACTTTGGAAGACTTAGGTCCAGCTTGAAACTGTTTGCCCAACAATTTTTTTTTCTTTTTTCTTTCTTTCTTTTTTTTTTTTTGATTTGTTATTGTTTACCAACAAAGATAAATACAGGGGGAGAGGTTTGAACTCTGGGTATGTCTATACTTACAAGTTAGTTTAAATTAATGAGAATTAATTTGAACTAAATTAGTGCATGGCTACACTGGCTTTCATGAGTTCAAACTAAAGAATCCCTTAGTTCAGAGTAATGAACACTTACTTCAGCGTTATAAAACCTTTCTTAGCTTTGAAGTAACAGTTAATTCAAGCTTACTAGTTCAAATTAACCCAATGGAGCCGTGTTAATTCCAACTAACCATCAGGTCAAATTAATGTGGTTCGATCTTCTTCAACCCAGGGTGCCTTCCTCTTTCTATGTCTTGGGAGGTGATATGGCTGTTTTTGGGTGACATGTTACCACACTTTCCATGGTGCCTCCTTCCGAAATTGAACTAGCAAGTCTCCTCCATGGACATGCTAATTTGATCTGGGTTTCTAGCTGAGCAATGTTATTTCAAATTAACTTAGTTTGAACTAACCATTACTAGTTTGGCATAATTAATTTGAACTAAGTTAATTCAGACTAACTTCTTAAGTGTAGACATAGCCTTTGGGATCTCTTCTTGGACATAGCTTTGGGATCCTCAAATGACACCTGGAAGATCAAGTCAGTCGGAGAGCTGTTGCTGTTTCCACTCAAAAGCCATCTCAAACCTCAGTAATTATTGAGGATTGGTGGTGTTTATTGCAGAGGTGTATAAGTGTTTGAGTCTATGTAAATTATAGCTTTAAAGAAAGAGAACTTTTACATTATAATGTTCTTACTAGTTAATATATCAGCTAGATGGCTGTGTTTCTATTTATTTCCTGACAGCATCTCACACAGGGTAAAGTTACCAAGTGCTTCAGATTGCCAGAACATTGGGTAACAGTTCTGCTACTAACCCTCCCCTAAGATGAAGGAAGGGGGAAAAAAATTACCCTCTGAACTGTATATTTCATTACCAGAGACAAATTGGAGTGAGATGATGGACGAGATGATATCCATTTTCTGAGGGTTACTAGTTGCTGTGCAACATTGTAAGTATGTCACATCACATGTAACTGAAGCAAATAGGCAGACTACACTCTCTGTGAAGTCACTATTGTGCTTTCTGAGTGGTATTTATGAAATGTTACTGAGTCTGTGATGCAAGAAAATACTCCAGCAAAATCAGGAGTAAAAAAAAAAAGGAACAAGTTTGATATTTACTCCACATAGAATGAGCTGGTTCCAAGTGCTCATAACTTGTATGTGGCTAGGTAGCTTCTGAATATTAAATAGTTTCTTTGATGAAATAAAAGGAAAGTTCAAAGTTTAATTTAAAACTTTGTGTTTGCATTATATTTTCAGTCAAACTTTAAATTTTAAACTGAGTTAACTTAAGTGTATGAACTAACTCAGAGACAAAATTCATTTAATGAAAGACATAATCATATTAGTTTTATAGACTTCACTGAGTAAATCAGGTGAAACTGTTGTTACATTAACAGTACAAATAATCTGACAGGTTAGCTGAGGGGGAGCCAAACAATAACTAAGTAGAACAGCAACATAATCAAAATATCTATGCAGGAATTAATAACTGAGCAAGAAAAAATGTAGCAATGATTAGCAGAGATGGGGACAGTACATTCAGAACATTTTAAAAAGTTAGCTAGTTACCAAAAGGCGACTTTGACATTTATAGCAAATAAAAAGATATCCTGAAGCGAGAAGCAACATCTGCTACAGAGAATGGTTATTGAAGTACATAAAGGAGTTTGATTTGTAACATTCACAAGGTGACATGCATAGTAAGTGCAAGCTGGTTTCTGTTATTTAAGGAAAGTGAGAGGGGCTAAATGACAATTGAAAAAATCTGAAATAAACAGCAAATTATAGAAGGAGGCAAAATTGAAGTAAATAGCTGACTGATGAATAATGGTGGACAAAGCGACCATGCAAAGGAAAGAAAGGCAAAAATATGTAGAGAACCATTTAGCCTGTGGTCTACTTCTCTGAATATCTATTAATCAGGTGTTTAATTCAGGTAATGACAAAAAGTGGTCCTTGAGATGACAGGGCAGGATAAAATTGAAACAAGCTGAAAAGAGATTTTTTTTATTATTATTTTAATCAAGAGGCAGGCTTTGAAAGGGACTCGTTAGAAAGAAAGATGAGGCATGAAATCGTGATTGGTAATGCTATAGTTAGGAATCTGGGCCAGAATATCTGAAATACATTAAAGGAAGAAAACAGACTAATACAGTTTATGGCGTGTTGCCCTTCAAAATCTAAGGCAAATGATATCCCTCTAAAAATTATATATATATCCTATTGTATTCTAGGGAATTCCTACTTATTACACTCCATGTGAAAACAAACAACAAAACTGAAGGAAGTATTAGCAAAATGAAAAATCTTTTCAGTAATCTGACAACACAAGCTAAAGAGCATCAACAGAAAATGCTCTGTTCTCCAGCTTTCCAATAATTTGCCCTGGGCTTTATAGTCTGCAATATTCTTGAGCAGTATTTCTCACACTGGAGATTCCACACAAAAGATTGAAAGCCTATTTCATGTGGAAGTGGGGTCTCAAAAGAGGCAGCTGGGCATCAACCAGCAGCAGCATCACAGAAGTAAGTGTGTCAATACTATACCATGTCATGTCACCCATACTTCTACTCTGCTATTGGCAGTGGTGCTGCCTTCAGAGTTGGTGGCCAGAGAATGGTGGCTACTGTACATTCCTGTCTCTTTACAAATGTCCTCTGTTGGGGAACTTGAAATATGCCAGCCCTGTTCAGGGATAATGATTAACTATTTCCCTGAGTGATCCAATGAATATGTACAATATTGGGGGGGGAGGGGGGAAGAAAATGGAAAAAAAAAGGGGGGGGGTCATCACACTGAAATATTTCCAAAGGAGTGCCAAGCAAAAAGTGTTGGAGAACCCCTGTTCTAGAAAACAACTGCCTTGACAGTTCATAGTCCAGAAATTCAGTCTTAATTGTAACTGAGGTTTTGTCCATTTATTCATTAGGAACAAAGCCTTAAAATGGCACAGGAAGTTGTCTTAAAGTCAGTGAAGAGAACTGATTATAGGCCTCACTAGCTCATGGCATTCTAACACTTGGAAAGAATGGGAAGCTGCACTCTGTTCCAGCTGGCACCTGTTCTTAGTCTTCAGACTCAGCTTCAAATACAGTGAATTACAGTAACTCTAGCCTGGCAGTGACATGCAGGATTACAGTGGCCAGACCCTCATCTGTGAAGAAGTTTTCTAATGATCTAGAGTTGAAAAAAGGCATGAAAAAACATGTAGCTACATGATCAGTTAATGAGCAGAAAGCTTATGTATAAAACCACAACCCTCCAGGATGCCACACACTAATTGCCCATGTGGACCCTTGATCTACTGCTGTTTCAGCAGCTAGGTCCACCACGGTTAGCGTGCCACATGCTGAACTATTGCAGATTTACTCCTCAATTTGTCAGACATTAATTGACTCACCATATAAACAAGTCCTTAGATATGAACACTGTCTAGTCACCCAAACTTAATGATGAATCAAAGAGGACATTAAAGCTCTCCACCACTTTTACCAGTTAGGTATGTATGCCTTCAGGGAAGATGAGACTATCTTGATTAAGTTCAGTTAAAATAAGCAATAGCCAGTAACTGATCTTTTTTTTTTTCCTGATGAGAACCAGTTAAGTAGTCTCCAATAAAGCTAAAGGGTAATGGTAACTCTTAGGCAGTGGTTAAATATAATTTGACTGGCCCCAGAACCCTCCTAAACTGTGAGCCCCCTTCCTGTATTGTTTGGGCCTACTTCATTTGCAGGCCTCAGTCCAGGTAGGATGAGGACAAAGGATGTGGAGGAATGGAGCAGTTGAAGGGGTGGCTGGGGGCAGGGGCAGGAGATGGGAACAGTGAAGGGGAGGGTGGGACACATGAGGTATCAGGGTGGTGAAGGAGGGCATGGGAAGGAGATTGGGCAGAGAAGGGCTGGGTGGTGGCAGGAGGTAGGAGGCAAGTGCAGGAGGTTGGGGTGGAACAGGGGTAGATGGTGGCAGGAGGTGGGGCAGAGAAGGGTTTGAGCAGGGGAGTTGGGCACCTGGGGCACGGGGCTTGGGGCTATTTGTGAAGAGGACACTAGTCCACTCACATGCTCAGGGTGGGAGTTTTAAAAGCACTCAGCCTGGGGAAAGCTCTCTGCTTGCTAAAAGTCTGTGTCTTCCGGCAGGGCAGGGGCCACAGCTGCTGGCTGTGCTGAGCAGCTGCAGCCTCTACCTGTTTGGAAAACATAGTCTTCCTGCCAGTAGGGAGCTTCCCCTAGGTGGGGAGCTTTTAAACCTTTGCAGGGGTAGTAAGGGGGAATGCACCAGAATGCTTCATTCCTCCCCATCAGTCTATTTTTAGGACCCTGGAACGATGGCCCCTAAAAGTGGTGGGCCCCAGAATGGCGTTCCAGAGCATTTCCCCTTACTTCAACCCCTGCTCTCAGGCACACTTTAAATAAGATCAGAAGAGAACAGGAATGTCTGCTAAAGATTAAAACAGGACAGAATATTGTGAAAAATAAGTAGGATATGAACGTAACTAAATATTTGAAAATAGTGTGGATTCAAAACAAGAAAGATACTAAATAATAGAGATTAAGATCTAGTGATCATAAATGTAATTTAGTGGGATATTCTTAGAATATGATGGCATAATCTATATAGAAGATATAGAGGATATAGATGGATGGTGAATACCAGAAAATTAAAATTAAACAGTGAAGAACATGGTACTTAAATTCTCTGCATAAAAGACTGCTGGATGAAGGATCATGAATATCTAGCAGAACACAGAACACTCTAGGAGAAGAATATAAACCGAACCTCATGAAACTGGTAGTACTCAAAATCAGATTGGATTAACTGTAAATAACCACTACTAAAAGATCTGTAAATTGACAAATATATATAAAATTGCAACAAAGAGGTTCTAAAGACCATATCTGCATATCAATGCAAGTTATGTCAGCATGCAGCAGCTGAAATTTATATATAAATTTTGCACTTTCTGTCAATACTGCATCTATACAGTAGGAGTGTTTTTGTTGATGCAGAGTATGGCACACCAGAGGTAGATGTCTCCGTTAGCCACACTTCACTATCTGACACTATGCCTTTTTGGAACTTTCTGCTAAGTGTTGTAGGTTATAAATGAGCCACTTAGGAATCTCTGGGAGTTAGGGTCAAGTTCCCAGAAACAAACTTTCTCTATCACACATCATCATCTTTCAGTGGTTCCCAGCTGTTTTGGCTTGAGGGCCACAAATATGGTTTTTACAACACTGAATGGCCACCAGTTTATTTAATTAAAATTTAATTGATTGGATTTAAACTAAATTTTCAATTGCAATTAAATATTTGAAAAGGTTTTGAATAAGGGCTGGATGCAGATTTAAAATTTAAATTAACATTTAATAATTTGAACCATTTAAAATTTAATAACTTGATTAATTTAAGGGTTTTTTTTTAATTTTTTTTTTATAAAAGGATTTTTAAAAAGGGGCTGGATACAGACATCAGATTAGAGGAGGCTGTCTGTCGAATGCTGGAAGGTCAGAGACGGGAGGGTGGTAGGGCTTGTGGTCCTCCTGCACACACCCCCCTACAACAGTGACAGCTTGAAGGCCCTCCCATCATTGATCCAGCCTAAACCCATGCTGACAAGCTGCAGGGAGCTGCATTTGGCTCCCAGCCACTTGGAGCAGGCTGTGGGGTCAGGAGCCAACTCCTGCCACCCACATGGCACATGTGGTGCCAGCTCCTCACCACATGGCAGGAGCTGAATTGGGCCCTAGGCTAAATTGGGGCCCATGAGCCCAATTATACTCTGAGGCAGGGAAAGGGGCAGGAGTTATTAACTTAAATAACTTCTTAAATTGACTTAATTTCTAAATATAGACAGGGAGTGGCTTAAGTCGATTTAAAGGGCTTTAAGTTGACTTAAGCCCATAGCGTAGACATACCCAAAGTGCTCTACTCCTCTTATGAATGGTGCAAATACAGTACACATTATTTTCCTGTATTAGCAGCCCCACAGAAATACCACAATAATGGGGGACCTGATGATTTCTTGGAGGACAGTTTGCTGAGTAACATAATGGAACCACTTTGTTGCTGGCATTCAAAGAGAGGGTGCAGGAGCTGAAGTGCTGCTTCTGGGACCAAGAAAGTGCTACTGACTGGTGGGATCACATTGTAATGCAAGTTTGGGGTGACAAGCAGGGACTGCAGAACATTCAGATGTGAAAAGCTACATTCCTGGATCTGTATGCTGAGTTCATCCCAGCCTCATAGCCCATAGACTTCAGAATATGAACTGAATTGATAGTGGAAAAGAGAGAAATTCTTACATTCCAGAAGCTTGCAACACTGTATTTCTATTATCAATAGGAAATCATTTTGGAGTTGGAAAATCCATAGTGGTTCCCATTGTCATTCAAGTAGGTAGGGCTGCTAATTATTTCCTGTTACACAGGATTGTCTAAGGATTTAGAGACTACAACCCAAGTCTTCATTGGAGGCTGCTAGACTGCTTGCTGTACACTTACAAACATGTTTGTTTTCTTGTAGCTATGAATTATGCAGCACTTGCTGTGCATATATAAATACTGTGTTCTTTGAATGCTGCTATTCATTCTGCATAAGTGTTGATGCATTTAGTTGTATTCTTTAAATATAGTTGTATCCTCCAAAGAGAGCTCTATTCTCCAAAAATAGAAATGAAGTAACTGGCAAAAACAATGTACAAAAATCAAAACCACCAACTGGCAGAGCAATAATCACTTTAACTATAAAATAATGTCGAACTGGACTTTGAAATGAAAAAAGCATAAAACATTTCTGACCATTCAAGTAAAAAAAAAAAAAGATTTTCCATTGTGACTATACATAAACCAATCATGGTTCTCCTAGGTAAGTATGTAAAACTATGTTTTTCCTTGCAGTTCCCTTGCATGGAGTGTCAGTGGTGAGGATGTAGCCCATGATTCAACATTGTATATTGGGGGTCTATACAAGGCTTCCACAACACAGTGTTCCACAGACTGCAAAGAAGTGGAAATGCCAGATATTTGTACGTATAGGTCAACCAGTCTTGCATCTTTTGGCCTTGTGACTAGAGAAGACTGATTATGTCCTGGTGCAATTCCTTCTCCTTCTCTTACGGATTTCTCCTGTCCTTTTCTTCTCCATGCAATTCACAATGTTGGACCCCTGGCCCTTTGTTCAGTCTGATGCAGCACTGGATTTTAGGATCCTACTAAACATTCCATCCCTAGACCTTTTCTTTTTCCTCCTCATCAGGATCAAGAATTATACAGGTGTTGAATAGGTAACCCAGAAGGATACAACAGAAGCTGCCATACCAGACAGAGAGAGAGAAGTTTCAAAACTCCCTTTATTTCTTCTCATGAAACTTTTAGTAAGATATACTTACTGACACTTCAGCTTTGGAGTGTTTCTGCACAACACTGCTCTCTAGCCCCAGGTAATAATGAGTACAGTCAACTGGGACAAAGGGCAGTAATGGGGGTGGGGTTGATGGAATTTTAATTGCATGAAAAAATAAAATGTTGGTCCTTATTTCATGGGAATGAGTCCAGGGTGCTGAATACTGGCATGATTTTTCCACACACAGTAATGATTTTATTGGATCTATCACTCCGAAAGCTAAAATAGTCACAGAGAACACTGCTGCTTCTGGGATCCTAAAGCCACCTGGGCCCACATGACAGAAGCTTATTTGTTATATGGATGCTAAACAAACTGATGTCATGGGAATGTGTCCTACTGTTAAAGAAGTGAAAATCAGCCATTGTTAGAAAACTCTGGGGTAAGAATTACAGAGATAGTCCAATTAAACTTTCCTGGAGAAACACTCAGGAAGATACAAGAGACTTCTCTGTATATGTTCCTTCTCCCACAACCTGATAGGTGACTAAAAAGCAAATGCCAACCCTATTCATTGTACCTCTGCCAGATAGGTCCTGTCTTGTGGCATTGCTGGAATTCTGTAACCCATTGCCCTTCTTCTCCTCATCTCTTCATCACAGGGTTCTCTGTCTTGGGCTTCTGAGGTAGCAAGGTGGTTTGTGGGGTGTTGTTGAGGCCTCCAATAAGTACAGCATTCAGCTTGTTGTAAACTCTAGTCTATGGCTCAACGTCAGATTGATCATGGACTCCCTGGCCTAGTATCCAGTGTAGTTCCTTCTCTTTTACGTGATACTGCTGCTGCTCTGCCATAGCCGTTTACAAGAAATCCTGGGTAATCATTTCATTTCCATGTCTGGTCAGCCTCTTCTCTGGGCGGCGGGGCTGGGGTGGGGGACAAGGAGAATCAACATTTCCTGTCTATTCTAGGATTGCGTATGTAGCTTGGAGATGGCATGGTTAGCTAGACAGTTGAAAAGGGTAAACTGCTAAGTGTGATGACTGAGGTCTGCAGTCAGAAAAAAAAGCATTTTGAAAACATTCAGGGTGTTTAAAAGAAGATAGCAGTTTTGGCTTTCTCTAACTTCAGGAAGTGGGATTTATGGTTATGACTGGAGTGGTAGTTGCCACAAAGAGTGGGACACTGTGGGACATTATAAGGCTATTAGGTCAACATAGGCCATGCAGTGTCTATATTTGCGCTACATTAACCTTGGGAGGTCCACCATGACTCCACACAATTTGAGATAGTCGTTTTACTGCATCACCATAATGGGGCACTTGCATCAGCAGGACACAATATGAGCATACACATGCACAAACAGGTTGACCCAAATTGACCTCTGTCGACTTAACTGCATAATTGAGACAAGGCCTATGCTACATAAAAGTCAACATTAAGGTCCAGAAATATGATCCAATCGGGGAAAAAAAAAGTCATCTTGGTTCCAAGAGGTGTTGATAGGAAGGATATAAGTGATTCTGATCTATTTCTGTAATTACAAGGTACTTAAATTTTGCCTAATAACAGCAGCTTACAGAATGTTGCAGTGTCAAATTTCAGGAAAACAACTGTAAGAACATGCCAGGTTTTCTTTTGTATGTTCACAGAAAGGGAGTAAAGTGACGTCCAGGGCTGCTATAACCCAATCAAGCCCATTGCTACTCCACAGTTGAAGCTGGAAGCTTCCTTTTGTTTTATGGACTTCTCTAGTTCTCAGCTTTGTTAGGCAGGATGATTCTGGGATTTTTTTCTTAAATTTTTAGCACTAGAAAACAGCTATCTAGTATTGACTTTGGCTGGATATTCTACTTGGTACTAAATACAAACTAAAACCACCTGTTTATGCACTTTCTTTAATACAAATCCCATGATTATTGGTACCCACTAGTATTCAAAATTTCAATTAAGATAAATGAATCCCATACAGATGGTAAGTCTGAATAGCTCATTTGATAGAAGAATGATACAGTTGATTACAAATTATCATTTGGCTATTCTGCTGAAAGAATTAGAAAGTATAAACTGCAGAACTGTTCATGAACCAGAAAAAAATACATATTAATTTTTGGATAAAAAGACAGTTGATAGCTGAAAATGGTGATAACTGCCCTTTTGATTTACATTTATTCACATTAGTTTTCCCTGAGTATAGAAATGGAAGTTATAACTTCATTTCAGTGCTAGAACAAAATGCCTCCTATTTTTATTAGACGATGGCCCTGATCTTGCGATGGGTTGCAGATAAGAGGCCTTCTGCTTGCATGTGAAATCCCAGTTTTCATGGAATATATATTCTGTCTTTTATGAGTCCACTGTAGTTGGGTTGGCCACTTCCCTTGTACTCGCTCATGCCATTAAGTGTTTCTGCAGTGCTCTAGCACAGCAGTTGTCAATATATTTTTTCATGTTGCGATAGAATTGGTAGCATCACCAATCGTGCATAACACAGTGACCCACTGCTGGAAGAAGCTCCTCAGCTTCAAAAGAACATGCTACCATTTAAACTCATGGTAGTAGCACACCTCCCACCATAAGAAGTCCTCTGCTGCTGAAACTCGCAGCAGTGGCACAAATACCTTACAGCCACAAGAAGCACCCTGCTGCTGAAGAAACACTCACAGCGCAATCCCCAACCATTGAAAGAATGCTGTAGCCAGAAGAAACCCTTCACCAGTAAAAGAAAACCCTGTGAGGCTGGCTGGATTCAGGTGGGTTTCTTCTGGTGATGGGAGGTTTCCTTTTCAGGTCAGCTCCCAGAGACACACTTAACTATGTACCACGACACAGTAATGTTTTGTGACACAGCAGTTAAGAATCACTGCTCTAGCCAGTCTTCCTTTTCCTATAGCAAACTGTCTCATAGTCCCATCTGGCTGGGTTTATTCCTTTTTCATTTCCCAGTACTGCAAACCAAAATGGAAAAACATCATAACAATTTCTCTGCTGTCCTTGAGTTCAGGCCTGAGGGGTTTCTCTTCCACAGCTTACTGTCAGCTCTCCTGTTCCTGGTAGTCTCATCAAATCTTCCCAAACCCCACTTGCATTACAGCTTCTCTCCCCTTCTTTTAGTAGAAATACCTGATCCAACCCATGTGTGGCTCCTTTAAAATCAGTGTGGATAACAATAGCTCCTCCACTTCTTCAGGACAAGCCACCCTGTTACACTGCTGCTATCTTGATTTGACAGTGGCTTTCAGGATTTACTTGTTGAATGCCTTTTTATTATCATGCAGATAAAGATTACAGTTGACTCTTCAGTAACTGGTCTGACAGTATAGTGAGATATAATTGAACTACATGTAAAATGATAAAATTGATAGTTGCATTTCTTTGTTTGAGGTTTCAAATGACATTGTAAGTTATTTGACTGTTTGTGACTGTAGCAAACACTGGGAGCCATATCTGTTACCCCGTGAGAACAATGGGAGTAATGCTTCATTTTCATGTTCTCTCTCACTCAGTATGACTGCCTTCAGCAACAGGGAAACATTCTTGGGAAGCATAGCTGCCAAGTTCTCCATAGATTCTCAAGTGACATCTTTGCAGCTCTGAACATGAGTAAACTTTTTCTTATTCAACTATTTCTCCTTATCTAATAATACATTATTAATAACCACAGGTGGGTGAAAGCACCTTGAGAAGTATATTAGTATCATTAGCTCTATTGTATAGGAGGATTTCCAGGCCTGTTTATAAGTCACAAAGCCATCCATTCTCTATTTCTGGCTGCAGTGTTTCATTTTTTTCTCTATTTTATTTTCTTCACTTTTTTCCTCTTTATTTAATACCATGCCCTTTTCCTCTAAACCACTACCTGTCTTGCCATAATTCTCCAGTCTCCCTCTTTTTCTGAGTCCTTTCTTTCCCTGAATTTCTTTGTAGTTTCCCTGGTCTTACTTCCATTATGCCCTTGCTTTTATCTGGGAATGAAATGTGCTGCTGCTAAGGGCCAAGCAACACTGTAGAGATGAGTGAGCCAACAGAGGGAATAGTGAGAGGAGAGAAAGCTTTGCTCAAAAGCCCTGAGGATATCTTTAGTAGCTGGGAGGCGGAGCTTAAGAAATTTTATGTACTCTGCCTTCAAATGTTCCTGTGAATGACACTTCATCTCCCATGAATGACTATAACAGCAGAAATAAATGTGAGGCTGCCACTCCAGGTGAATGACATCTGGCAGATATGGAAGAACTTGATTTTTTTTTTTATCAGAAAATGGATCACAAAGAATTACTGAATTTCCTATAACTGAATTTGGGGACCTCCAAAGAACTCCTTCAACTTTAGAAGGCAGTCTTAAGTGAGTGTGAGAAGGTGAGTTACAGTTTCATTTCCAGTCTGTGTACACTCTGTGGTTTCACAGTTCAAGCCAGCTGTCATTTAGATATCTCAAACCTCTCTGTTGTCTGTCTTTAGAAAGAGTATATGAAGCTGTGCCATGTGAGAGGCTAATGCATTTGATTTTTATAATTTAAGATCTTTGTAAATGAGCCATTATTTGAAAAAAGAGTATTTATTTGCCAAGTTACTGAACACACAATAATTAAATTCAAAATTGATGTACATTACTGTGCAAGGTTCAGAGGGTAGCTGTATTAGTCTAGTGACACAGGACTCCTTATTTGTTTTGTATGACTGTGTAAGTTACAGTCAGTAATGAAGGTATGGTAGTTCATGTGTAAATTAGTGTAATTTATATTCTGAAGTGTTAGCGGGTCATCGTTGTAAGAGGAAATACAATTACCAAGAAAGAGAATGAAGTTTAGTAATAAATTGAGGTCTATTTTATTCTTTCAGGTTTTGCCCCCCTCCATGGGTTACTTTTCCTTCTACATCCCTTCCTTTCCATTTCCTCATCTTGTGAGTTATACACATAGTCTATGGCCACACACAGGCAGTTAAATCAATTTAACTTAAACTGAATTAATAAAAATCACTATAAAAATCATTAAAGCAATTTAAGCTAAATCGATTTAACAGGTCCACACCAGAAAGTCAAATTGAACTAGCATGTTCAGGGACAGAACTTGTTTTTTTTCTTTTGTTCGCCCTGGAGAAATTTCAAAATGATTTGTTTTTTATTTTATACCAGAACAAAAAGAAAGTACTGAAACTTCAAACTCCCAGAAGTCAACAGGGGATGGATATGCTCAGCTGTTTAAAAAAAAAAGACCCTTTATTTAAGTGATTAATAATAGATTCAAATGCCTAAAATAATACACCCAAACTTGAAAGTGTTGTTTTTATATAGTTGTATTCTGTTTATGTCTCTACTGCAGCTGGACATTTAATTTGTCAATGTTGTGAAGTTTCACATTTATTCAATGGCTATTTTTTTTTTAATAAAAACTGTTTAATGTATGTACTTCCACTCTTAAATACAACAAAACATAATAAATCTCCAATAAAATAATCCATGTATATGTAGGCATTTTTATTGTTACCATTCAAATAAATACAATCACATTCTGCCCTTAGTAATTTTAATGCACACAGGGCTGGATTCATATATAAACTTAGATGTGGTGACAGTCAAGTACATCATAATGAACTTGTAGGCTATGTCTAATCTAGCAAATTAGTCTGTATTAAGGATGCTTAGTCCGGACTAACTTGATCCCTGTCTATACTAGGATTTGCCTCATTTGAACTAAACAATCTTAGTTTGAACTAGTAAGTTTGAATGGTTAGTTAGAACTTAGAGTTCAGTTTGAATGAGCAGAATGTAGCCGTGCTAGTTCTAGCTAAATAATTCAAACTAAGTGGTTCGTTTGAACTAATCACAATTTTTAGTTCAAACTAATTTTTATTTCATACTAGCTGCACTTTTTTAGTTTGAACAAAAAAGTTAGTTCAAACTAAAAAAAGTGTGTCTAGTTCAAACTCAAAAGTTAGTTTGAACTAAAATAGTGCAGTTAGTTTGAACTAACTGGGCACTGCTTAGTTCAGACTAAGCAGGTCCAAACTAAGTTTTTAGCTGTAGACATACCCCTAGAGACCTCACAAAACTTTGGCTTTCTAGATTCCCATACATAATAACTGGGGAGAAACAGGCACTTAACCAAATAGGGATTCACCAAAACCAGCATGATATGTTGCTCCTTGACTAAGCCAACTAGAAAGAAATGTCAAAGGAAGTGTGTTAAGCCCTGTCTCTGTGCTGGAGATAGGCATCTAAGTCCAGACTGTAGGGAGGCACCTCCCTCTTCCAGGAATTCACAGTTTTAAATGCTCTTGGGCTTAGGTACCCACAATATTTTTGCTGGAGTCTGTAGCCATTTGAGGTAAGATCACCTATAAGGGCCTCATGCAGTAGTTGAGGTCTGAGCTTGCTTATGAGATTGGGCCCCACTATGAAAACTTCTCAGTTGATAAACCACATTGGGTCTTAATCACTGATGCCGGGGTTGGGGTTACTGTGTGTAAGCACATAGGCTGAGAAATAGGTACATAGGGAATTCATTCTGGGGGTGGGGTAGGGGAGCATAATAAGAGTGTTTAGAGTTCAGGAGCCTTCAGGATTCAGGGGCAGCAGACAATCCCAGTGGAGGATGATTTTGATTTTGGGATTAGGTACCTAAGGAAGAAGTTAAATGACTAAACCCATGAAATTATTTTGAATGTCAATAACAGCAATAGTTATGCCTTCTTATCATATAATGTCTTCAAAACAGCCACTTACCATGGTGCAAAATGATCTCCAGCATACTAACTCCCTATGTTTTCAGTTGCTTGCTTCTTTCCAATATAAAGTTCTTTTGGCTCATAAGTTATTAAAGGCTGGGTTTCTCTCAAGGATAATTTTTAATTTTGTGTACGTATAATTATTTTGTATGGGTTGAGGAAAGTATTGTTATGTTTGAATATGAGACAGATGAAGAACTTATTTGAAAGATGAACCAAAAAATGCTGTAATGACACATTTGTATTTGCAAACAATATTGAAACTTTGTAACAGAACTTAATGGGGTATATAACTTTTGTTTGTTTTTCTTTGTTTATTCTGAAGGGATAGAGAGGTAAATGAATCACATGAAAAAATAATTTTGCTCATTATACCTTTGGACTAAGAAGAAAAAGGAGAATCCCAAGGGAATAGACAAAGTTCATTCTAATATTGATATACAAATAAAAAGGTGACCTACATAAGTGTCTGAAGTGCTGAGGAATTAAGCTGCTGTTCCATTACATGAACCATTGAAGAGAAGAATATATATCTTTGTTAAATGATTAGTCCATTCTAGAGAAAGAAGAATTTGGCTTTCAAAAGGGAAAATAAAAAAAATGAAATAGTAGGTTCATCATTAGACAGTTAGTGGAAAATAAATTAGAAACATCCAACATGAATGGGCTTTTCTTAGTGTGAAGAGAGCATTCAACCTGGTTCCTTTGTAAGGATTCTGTGGGGGTAATGAGAGGACCTTGTTCAAGTTGTTATACATAAGAAATGCCATGTTCACATGATGTACCATTGTTTTGAAACAACAGGTTTCATTGTTTTGAAACAACGGCATTGTTTCAAAACTACTTAAACCCCATTTGGTGACAAAATAACATTGTTTTGAAATGATTGTTTTGAAACAATCCCGTCGGAACATGTTATTTCGAAATGACAGTGACTAATTTTGAAATAACTTGTCCGAACATGCTATTTCGATTCCTGCGTTTTTCCTTAATTCAAATTAACAAACTGTTAATTCAAATTGACTTGTTTCAAAATAAGGCGTTATTTCGATACAAGTTGTTTCAAAACAACTTGTATCGAAATAACTCCCTGTGTGTGAATGTAGCCATAGTTTTTTTTATGATGATTCCATGAGAAGTGTGCAATGAATGGTTTTAAAGTGAAGAGTAGGCTCCACTGGAGCTTAGCCCATTACTGTGCATAATTGTGATGGATACAAGTTAGCAAATCCAAATGGAATGTGATATGAAACTGTTCTGTGCAGTCTATAATATACTAATGGCTGATGATAAGGAATATTTGGACTAGGTGTTCAATGCCTAGGACAGAGAACTAACAAAAAATGGCTTGATGAGTAAAGTGAAGACAGAAGTCACATGGGTGACTCATCTGGAACCAGGAGATTTTAATGTTGATATTGAAGGCTGGTGCCTAAATTAAGTTTCTGAGTTTAACTACTGCTGCTTAATGGTAAATGGAGACATTAACAGAACTTGCAAGTAAGGCTGCTGAGCAATGGGAAGTCTGCTCCTAGGTAAATGGCATGATTTATTATAAACAGATGTTCAGGAACAAATATATAAAACCATGGTAAATCTAGATTTTCTGTATCAAACAGAGGTGATCAAAGAATCACTTGAGAACCTTTGCAAATATTGAAAAGAAATATTTGAGTAAAACAAACAAGGAGTCCTGTGGCACTTAAAGACTAACAAATTGATTTATTTCATGAGCTTTTGTAGGAGAAAGCCCCACTTCGCCAGACACGTTGAAGATGGAGGAACTTACAGAATGGGAGGAAATAAATGCAGGGAAGTGTGAGTCATGGGAACAGGTCACATTGTAACAGCAAATCAAAGCAGTTATAAAGATTTAAGCACTGGGGAAAAGCATATATAGGAGGATTAGGTCAAATCACCTTTGTAATGAGAGAAAAATACAAAGTCCCTATTAAGCCCTGGAGCAGTGCAATCAAATCTGCAAGTAAATTTGTTTTCAGCAGCTTCCCCTTGAAGCCTTGATCAGGTATTCATCTGTCTGAGCACCTCAATTAGTAAATCACCAATGGAGTGATTAGAAAGATTGAGAGGGCAATGGAGAGGATGACATTGCTGAAGCACAGAGAATGATGCCGTCATGGAGTAAGGACAATGATGTGCAGTATCAGAAATAAACTGAAAGAGAGGATGCTCAGAAGATATGGGCAAGTCAAAATTATAATGAAAGGAATCTTCTTCAGAGAGTCAGATTAGTTTAAAGTTTGGGGTTGGAGAACAAAAAGACAACCAAGAAAATGATGGCTAGGCTGTGTATGGAAGGGCAGGGTGGTTATGGAATGCTGGCCACACAAGCCTGCAAGGAAGACTAAGTCACATCCCAGCTAATTAGAAAAGGAAGAAGAAGATACTTATCGACTAACAATAACTTTTATCTTCTTGATGGCTTATTTAAGGGGCCATTAATGCATATTAAGTGCATAAATAGATTAGCGAAACAAAATACCTCAGGTACATGTCATTTGGATCTCTTGAGTGGTATGCATTTTGTAAATAATTTGATTTCTTATTCTGGAACCTTTTTAAGCCTCTGCTTAAAAGAAATCCTTGGCCTTAACTAATATTCTAATTTAAATATATTGTCCTACATTCAGGACAAACTACATAGTTATTGTAAACTTATACTTTCTTCTTTGCTCTTTTAGGGTGTGTTCACACAGCAGTCTTATTTCGAAACAACAGGAGCGGCTGCGCCGGGGAATCCCGGGGCCGCGTTCACCCTGGCCCCTGCAGCGGCAGTCTGAGCCGGGTGCCCCCGACCCCGCAGCGGGCTTTGGGGGCAGCCCCGGCAGTGGGCTGAGCCGCCCCGCAGTGGCTCACCCCCCGCTGGGGGCTGCAGCCCTCTTTCTGGGGCTGCAGCCCCCTGAAGCAGGTAAGGAAATAGCATGTTCACACTGTGAACATGCTATTTCTTTTCCCACTTATTTCCTTAATTCGAATTAACAAACTGTTAATTCAAATTAACTTATTTCGAAATAAGGCTTTATTTTGATGCAAGTTGTTTCGGAACAACTTGTATCGGAATAACCCTCTGTGTGTGAACGTAGCCTTAGTTAGCCTACAGCTACAGGTAAAAAAGCCTTGCAGTCAATGGTTCAACTTTCTTTGGCTTTATTGGGTACAGGTTAAAGCCTGCTCATTTTACAAAACTGAAGTTTGGGTCCCTTTCAAATGCTTCTTCTCACCCTGAATTCCATGTTGACCCAAATGACTTTTGGACCTGTGTTTATGCAAACAACATTAGAGGTATTAATCAGAAGGAAAACGGTGCCAGATGGACCAGAGCAGTTTTGGAAATAACTGCATGACTCAGAATAAAACCACGTTCTATTGTAATTAAAAGTCATGAATGCAGTAATGATAGCTTCACTGAAATACTGTTTAGGTCCCTACAAATGCCAAGATTTTACTACTGTAGCTATATTTGTAGCTTCTCCCAGACCCACTGCTTATGTCTATGACGTTCACACATTTATATATAGCAATTGCATGCTAAGCACGATCAGCAACTTCCAAAACAGGATTGACTTCTTTCTGAGAAGTTTGGAATACTACATAGCAATTTCAAAACATTTTTGGGATATTGATTTTGGCAGAACTAAGTCTAGCACAACTATTGATTTTTGAGATGCTCTTAAGACTCTCTTTGAGTATCAATCTAAAGAAGTGTGCTACATGCTGTTTTTAAAAAGATGAGCGGAAATAGTGTTTCTTGTGGTCTATACATTATGCATAGAAAAAACAGAAACTCATTAATGAACATTTATGACCAATTCAAGTATCAATCCTTCACTCATAACACAAGGAAAACTTTTAGGCAAATTTTGCCTCATGTTAGATAAAAGCTTTTTCCTGATTAAGGAATACAGGATGTGCCCCATGATGGATTTTTTATTCCCATGAGATGTAAATATTCTGAGAATTTCTGTCAAGTGTCTTCTCTTCTTTCATTACTCCTGACATGTTCTTTCCCTCCTATCAGTGAAGATTTACTTGAAGATCTCCCAGTACTTTATACAAGCCCCTCTGCCAAATTCACTCATTACTGGGTCATCTTAAGAACTTGTCCTTTCCTTCCACCTGTGGAATTTTGAATTTATGTAACAGTCTCCTTCAGATGGTCATTATATCCTTGTAGAAGGACACCATATGTTTTTAAATGTTGTGAAAAGAGCCCTCATACACTACAGATATGGAGTTTTTGGAAAGGAGTACTTCATGGTAAAAGCAGAAATACTACAAGAAGGATAAAATTATCATTCACATTACTTAAAATACAAAAGTATGCACAAGTGTCAAGAGCAATATATTACAGTAAGACAAAACCACTACCAGGTAAACCAGCCTACTCAAGCCCAATGACCACAAACCCAATCTTGAGGCAGGAGTGAACCTGTGGCTTCTAAAACTTAGGGTGTGTTCACACAGCAGTCTTATTTTGAAACAACAGAAGTTGTTTCAAAATAAGAAAGGCCATGTTCACACGACGCACCATTGTTTCAAAACAACTTAAACCCCATGTGAGGACGAAACAACATTGTTTTGAAATGATTGTTTCGAAACAATGCTGTCTGAACATGTTTAAAAACAACGGTCACTCGTTTTGAAATAACTGTTGCCTGAACGTGCTATTTAGAGTCCTGCTTTTTTCCTTAATTTGAATTAACAAGCTGTTAATTCGAATTAACTTATTTTGAAATAAGGTGTTATTTCGATACAACTTGTATTGAAACAACTTGTATCGAAATAATCCTCTGTGTGTGAACATAGCCTTAGTGTATGACCCTCTACCCCATGGCTGTGTTCACACAGCCTCCTTATTTTGAAACAATGGAGGTTGTTTCGAAATAAGGTTTTGGCTGTTCACACAACGCATGGTTGTTTCGGAACAATGGTTCCCGTTGTTCCGAAACAACCGCGTTGTTTCGAAACAAGTTAAAGCTAGTCTGTGGGTGAAACAACATTGTTTCACAATGGTTGTTTCGAAAAAACGCCGTGTGAACATGTTGTTTCAAAACGACGGTGAGTTGTTTCCAAATAACTGTTGTCTGGAATCACTATTTCGATTCTGGCTTTTTTTCCTTATTTCGAATTAACATTTTGTTAATTTGAAATAAGTTGTTTCAAAATAAGCGTTATTTCGATATACAGTTTTTTCGAAACAACCGTATCGAAATAACCCACTGTGTGGGAACACAGCCCATGAGTTAAAAGACAATAACCAGCCGAAGTCCCAGCGGACTCATCAACTTCTAGCGGGACTAGGTACCATTAGAGGGGGACAGAGCACCACAACAAGAAGGCATGGGTTACATATGCACAAACCTTCCTACCTTTGTCTGCAAGACAAATAATATTGTTAAATATTAAATTATGTAATTGCTACTTAAACTAGTCTTAAACAAGTGAGAAGATTTTTACCATCACCTTGCATTTTTATCAAAATAATAATATGTAGCTGCTATATAGAGCTTTGGATCTCAAAACATCTTAAAAAAAACAGGCAAGAAAAATTATCTCAGTTTTACAGATAGGAAAATGGAACCACAGAAAATCAAAGTATGAAGGGGCGACACTTAGTGTAAGTAAATAGGCTGTATTCACACACACGGTTATTTCGAAACAAGTTGTGTCGAAACAACTTGTTTCGAAATAACGCCTTATTTCGAAATGACAATGTGAATTAGCAAAAAATCATTTCGAAATAGGGAAAAAAGCGGGAAATGAAATAGCATGCTCACAGTGTGAACATGCTATTTTGTTAGGTGCTGCAGGGGGCTGCAGCCCCCTGGGGGTGAGCCGCTGCTGGCTCACCCTGCAGCCCCAGAAAGGGGGCTGCAGGCACCGGCAGGGGGTGAGCCCTTGCGGGGTGGCTCAGCCCCCGGCCAGAGCTGCTCCCTGACACCGCGGGCAGGTCAGGGGCGCCGGGCTCAGCCCGCAGCCCAGGCTGCCCCCCTGACACCCCCGGCAGGTCGGGGGCACCGGCTGCCCCCGACCCGCCCACGGTGTCGGGGAGCAGCTCGGGCTGCGGGCCCAGCCCAGCACCCCCGACCCGCCTGCGGTGTTGGGGGGCAGCCCTGGCTGCGGGCTGAGCCCCGCGCCCCTGACCAGCCGCGGTCTCGGGGGGCAGGCTCCGCTGTGGGCTGAGCCAGCCCGCAGCAGTCACCGCCCCCCACCGGGGGCTGAGGAACAGCCTTCAGCATCCTGGCCAGGGTCCTAAGGGTTCCCTGGCCAGGGTGCTGAGGATCCAATGTTGTTTCGGAACACTTTGTTCCGAAACAACAGGTTCACATGCATTGTTTCAAAACAAGAGTTCTGAAACAAGGTTTTTTCGTCCCCACGTGAGGTTTAACTTGTTTCGAAACAAGACAGTTGTTTCGAGACAAGGGCTTCCCCTTGTTTTGAAACAACTGTGTGTTGTGTGAACATGTTTTTTTTGTTTCGAAACAACGAGGTGGTTTTGAAACAAAAGTGCTGTGTGAATACAGCCATAGTCTTCATACAGGGATGTGGCAGATAGATGGATAGGTTAGTCCTGTAATTTGGATTGCTGCATTGCTGACACCCTCAATCACCAATTCCCAGTCCCCTCTTTTCTCATAACATAAAGTAAATGACTAAAATACAAAGATGCAGCCTTGACTTTACCTGAATCATACATCCATGCTTTGGAGGCTTAGTCAGATCACTATAGCCAGACTTCAAGCAGCACATGTTCTTCTTGTTCTGTTTCAGAATGCATCTCCACTGCATGCTTGCCACTGAGTTTCTCTGCGTTCATTTTTAAACATCTCCTTGATCCTGAGCAAGATTGTAGATGGAGGGGCCTGGGTCACCTCAGCCAAGAATAGCTCCTTAAATTATTCCTCTCCAGTCTGAAGTTTATTTATCCAATCACAGGAAAACTTTAAGATATGTATTTAAGACCACTGGTGCCAAAAGAAACTGGAAGTATTGAACAGAACTACAGGCCTCTTTTCTTTGAGGACATTGGTAACAGTAATTAAAGTGGAAAATAGAAGATAGGTAGATATTAATGGCTATGTCTAAACTAGGGGCTTGTTTTAATTTGACTTAACAAAGTGCATTAGTAGACATACACTGGGCCCATGCTCAGGCCCCTCCTCCTTCCCTGGCCCGGGGTGTGATCTGGTTTTGGGACCCCACTAAAGCCCTGGGGGCCCAATCTTGCTACTGCCATGCAACGAGGAGCTGGGAGCCGCCTCCGGCTTCCACACGCTTGCTGTGAGTGGTAGGGGCTGTGAGCCGGCTCCTGCCACCTGTGGAGCGGGGCTAGGAGCCTGGTCTGGCTCTCAGTTCCTCTCTGCAAGTGGCTTGGGCTGGGAGGCGGTTCCTGCACCCTGCAGAGAGGGTCTGGGAAACTGATTGGGCTCCCAGAATGTCTCTGCAGGCTACAGAAACTGGTTGCCAGTCCTCCCCATCCATGGCACTGGGCTGGGAGCCCAATCTGGCTCCTAGCCCCTTGATGCAGGGCTGTGAGGCTAGGAGCCAGCTCCTGCCCCATGAGGCAAGGGGTTTGGAGCCTGATCTGACGCTGAGCCCCTTGCAGTGTCGGTAGGAGGGCTTGAGCCTGATCTGGCTCTGAGCATCTTGCCGCCATGGGCAGGTGGCTCGGAACCTGGTCAATTTCACAGAATTGTAGCTAGGAGCCTGTGAAATTGACTAGGCTCAGACCCACTTGCCTACAGCAGCAAGTGGCTTGGGGCCAGATCAGCTCGAAGGTTCCTGCCACTGCCAGCAAGGGGCTTGGAGTCAGATCAGGCTCCCAGTCCTTCTCTGTGTGGCAGGAGCCACCTCCCAGCCCCTACCACTTGCTTCAAGGATCTGGGAGCTGATACTAGCTCCCAGCCACTTAGCAGCTATAGCTGGGGCTGGAACAGGTCCCCAGAGGTGCATCGGGCCCCAGGAGCCCTGTTGGTACCAGCAGCAGGGCAGGGGATGGGCCCAGTTCTTCCTGCCTTGTAAAGTCAACTTAAAAGCTTAAGTCAACTTACAGGACAGGATTTATTAAATCAACTTAGGCAAGTGCTTAAGTCTGCTTCATAAATTCTCAATATAGCCCTGGCTTTGCTTAAATCAACTTAAGCATCCTTAAGTTGCCTGAAGCCCCTAGTGTAGACATAGGCAAGGAGCTGGAGGCGAGGAACTAAGATTTATATTGAAGAAGCCCTGAATGAATCTTGAATTGAGGAGTTAATATAACAGTCCTTAATTTTCCATTCATACTGTGGTCAAAGACAGCAAGAGTGGTGTTTGATGGCACCAATTACAGCTCCCTAATTAAGAGCCACTAGGCCTACAATATGCTCGGTCTCCTCAGCAGTAGAGCTAACTTAGAGGGTATCTCCCTTTCTCCTTATTTTGTGCATGCCCAGCCCTTGGAATTCAAGGCAGAATTCTCCATTGGCCTTCTCCAGAAGTTTGATTACTTCTTTACAGCAGAGACAAAGATTCAGGCTCAGGTCAATGGGTGAAATTCTCATCATCATCTCGTCATTAATAAAGTCCATGAAACTATACTTATTTAAAGCATCAAAAATGTAGCCCAGAGCTACTTATTTGCATATGAAATCCAAAATTTGAATCCTTATTTCTCTTTGTTTGTTTGCTGCTCCATCCTCTGTGTACATCTGCAGCCTACACACAGACTCACCCCTACTTCTTTGAAAGCCTTCTCTTTTGCCATTTGTTAGTCAGAACACACAGTGCCTAATTGACTCTACTTCCTTCTTTTCAAATCATGTCTAAAACTGTGCACTTGAGTCTGTCATTTATACATTCTCAGAGCTATTATCAGCACAAATGTTATACTAATGACCTTCCACAGAACCACATTATTTCTATTTGTTTTCAAAGAGTACACAGATGATTCCTTGCCCTTGCAGTGCAAATAGATCTTATGGAGCTGCTTAGAAGCTGATATTGTCAATCTAATGTTAACTCTGATTTCATATTCTCATTCCATTGCTATGTTTCTCTTGCTCTGTGAATAAGATTTTACCTAGATGTAAATCAATCAGAAGTCTGTCCCTTCAATTAAAGCCATTTAAAATAACAAAATGAATCCCTAATTTTGAATTCAGGAATAACTGTACTAGTCTTTAAGATTAGGAACAAAATCTCTGGCAATTCTCTGAAGAAATTTTACATGTCGTTCCCATTTAGTCACATGCTAATTCTACTAGATTGTGCTAATCTGGATCACAGTAGGCATATTGTTCTTGCTGTTAATTAATATGTTGAACAATTAGTCTGACATTCTGCAACCCAAGCAAAATAATGGAATCGCATGCAGGTCAAGAACAGAATACATTTTTCTGTTAGAAAATTGCTGAATTAATCCATATCTCATAGTGGCAGCATTTATACAATCCTGCAAAGATCCGTTGGATATTGAAATAGATGTGATACAACACTCAGAGGACATGCACTATACATCACAAACTTAATGTCTTAGAATCTGCATATAGTATCACATAAATGCTTCTGCATGATGTAAAATGTATCAAGCTTGTTTTTGTTGTTGTTGTCATTTTTATTGTTTGATATTACTCATTGTGAGACCACGTTTCTCCCGCTCACAAAAAACACCATAGCACCAGATGGACAGGTTGCTTCACTAAAATTAAGTAAGCTTTGAAGAACAGAGGCCCTTGTCCATCATATCACTAAATTAATTTATTATTAGTTGTCCATTAATGCAAGGATGATGTCTGTCCAGGGGGGGAGTCATTGATGAGATTTAAGAAGGCTGAGGAGTCCAATTCATGCTCTATAGATTTTTCCTCAAGTGGTTGTTTGGTGGCAGCACACCTGCTGGCTGGGATGCTGTGCATTTTCCTTCCTCTTCTGCCATTTCTCAGCCTCTTGGTTAAGTCAATTCTATTGAAAAGATGTATGATGTGATGCCATTACAATCTATTGCCAGCCAGCTCTTCCCAATTTCTGGGGTCAATGCCTCCCTTTTAAAAATGCATTTTCTAGTGGCCCTTGAAGATTTTCCTCTGTTCCCTGCAGGCCCTCTTATCATGAGTAAGTTGACAAAAGAGGATTTCCTTTCAAAGATGATTAGCAACCCACACATAATGATAAGCCTAGGGAAACTGGTGTTTCATAATTTTTACCTCAGCACTGGTGATATTAGCTGCAGAGAAGATGCCGGCATTAGCATGATCCGATGTGTAGACAGAAGTGATTTTCTGGCAGTGCCTGTGATTTACTCAAGTGGGCCTGGTCCACTTCCTGTGTCTGATCACATGACTGGAAAAATGAAGTTTGGAAACTGAGGATGCTTTAGTTACTTTAGCAACTGGAACATCCAGCAGGCTAGTGAATATCAGTCAGTGGTTTTCCCAAACTTCCTTCTTCCAGTCAGGTAGCCAAAAGGGCATGCAAGTAGCAACAGGCCAAAAGCTGACTGCCATTCCTGCTGAAAGCTGCCTGATGCTTCAGACTCAGGTAGAATGTTGGCAGAAGAAGCAAAAGAGTTTGTGGGCCTGCTTTCAAATGGGGTTGACCATGGCCCATCAAGGCCCATGTGTAGCTATACCACTGGGCATGATGTTGTGAGTCACATCTGATACAGACAGCAGTCCAAAAGCAGCACTGTTGGTACTACATCAGATGCTGAAGACATATACCTGTGACCCAGGCCTCCTGGGATAACCTTCTGAATGTGCCAAAATCAGGGCAACCTGCAAAACCAGGGACCAAAGAAAAGGGGCATCGCTGGTGCTGGGCACAGGGGGCCCCCTGCTCCAAATCCTGGCACCAGTGCACTGGGTCTGGTGAGGCCCCACCTCTCCCAGTCTCCAGCCCGATTGAGCCGGAGATCCGAGGCCCAGCTGCCCGGGCCACAGCGGCTGCTCTGGCTTCATCCCCTGTCAGGGATCCTGGGCCCAGCCATCCGTGGCTTGGCTTCTGGGTAGGGAGCAGGGCCTGGGCCGGTGCCCCAGGTCCTTTCCCGGGGTAGCGACACTCCTGCCAAAGCCCCAAACCAATGACGGGTGGTGCTTAAAGCAGCCTCCCAGTCAGTAACAAAACTTGCTTTTGATTCCTCTTTTTAGCCATCACCAAGCATAACAAAACAGAAACAGCCTCCTTATTGCATGTCAGTTCTTATGTTCTCCTCTAGCCAATGGATCTCTTAAGGAAATAGGTTCTCCTGACCCCAAAGGGCCAGCCACATCACTCAAAACAATATAGGCTTGTATCTTACCCAAAATACCACAGTGCCAGGCAATCCTTTAGTAAGTGCAACTAAAGGTTTGCTATAAAAAGAAAACAAACAAAATATGAGAGGAGTTAAAGGGTCAAAGTGAGCCATATACAAAGGAATGATTTACAGTCCATAGAAAGCAAGTCTTTGAAGAAATATGCAATTTCCAGTTTAGTCCAATTCCTGTGGTATGCACCCAGCACCTGGGTGGGTCTTAGTCCTTTGTTCAGTCCCAGAAGAATAGTTCCAAAGTAGGGTGTTGGTTGTAGACAGACTGAAGGCAAGATGGAGAGGGGGCTCCAGCCTTTTATCACCCTTTGATCTTCCCCATGCACCCAGGGTTCTTTTCAAATCAAAATGGAGTTGATTCACATGGTCAATCTGGGTGACAGGCCAAACAGATTTTCTCCTAGGCCCACTTCAACTGGGAATTCCCCATCAGTAGGACATTGTTTTTGCAGACACTCAGGCTGGAAATACCTTAAAATCAAATCACTTGGAACACCCATAGAAACAAATAGGTTTCTTATTCATAATACAGGCATGATACCTACATATAAGCTATACAATCATTCTTAGCAGATTACAGCCTTTCTATTGACACCAAACATGGTATATCACATATAGATTATTGCAAATATGAAATATTAATATGAACGATAACCATAAACAGACCCTTAGACCCAGACAGCATCAGAAACACCCATATCTCACACCCATAAAGAAGATGGAGTGACTACTGCTAGTAAATCTTGTAGCCCAGGATCTGTTTCCATGTGTGGATCTCTATCAATAAAGAGATGATGAAGCAACTTTCTTAAGAATGCACTTGAACAGTGGATCCTATGTTTCATCTCCACAATATTGAATGCTTGGGAAAGCTGGCTACCAATCTAAGGGAAATCCTTAATATTCTCCAGGGGTTCACTGCAGATGACAGTTTGTGAGGGAAGGAGGACAAATTGTGTTGGGGCACGCTGGTGGAGTACCTTAAACCATTAATAGAAGTCTTAATGACCTTTGTTTTAAATGGAGACACCACAGATTGGAAAGCTAATCATCCATGTGAAGAACTTATTCTCCACCATACTTCCATCTTCCATTCCCATACCCTTTATATGTGTTGTGGGACAGTTGGGGCAGGAGGCAGGGAATCCATTGCCAACAACCATTATTTATGCCTCCACCGCTGTCTCCTCAGGTGTCAGTGCTTCTCTTTGTGATTTGCCAACTTTCCCCTTTTGCAGCTCATAATCTTCAGGGATACACTCTGTTTTACTTCCTAGTTTTCCTTTTAAGGTAAAAGTTCCGAATAAGTTGCAACAGGCTAGCTGTGTTAAACTAGTTCAGCAAAATTCCCCTTTGTCAGAGGCTTGACGTGTAAGATTGATGAGATAGAATTGCATGAACTTCCAACAGATGAATTCTTTATAAATCAAGATTTATTAAAGATTAAAATCTAAAGAGAAAGGTATATTTAAAACAAAATAAGTAGTTGATCTAGATTTAGAATTTGTGCAAAAGGTATACTAGATTGGGCTTAAACTACAGTAAACAGTAAAATAACTCATGTCTTTTTAGAAAATAAGATGTTTCTATCCACTTTATCACCACCGTAGCATAATTTTGTATATGTCTGATATGTATTTGTTTTTTATGCTATGCAACATAACTTCAATAGGCTAAAGAACCTAGTCCAACACTTACTCAACTGTATGAAAAATGCACAACATGTTTTAATATGTGAATACCATCCCTAAAGTTTTATGAAATCGCTAGTGCAAATATTGCAATCTATTGAATCAGATCTCAGTTACTCAGATCACTCAGATAATTGTGCATGCCAATTCAGAAATTTTCATTCCTTGTCAGCTAATGTGCAGATTTTTCTCAGTGGATCTCAAATTTCCCTTGCTTGAAAATGATCAAAAATTACTCCTAAGCAATCACAGGGCAAAAGCTAGCTGCTACAAGATGAGTTTGTGTTTCACCTATTCAACAGAACTTTAGCTAAATTGACAAAATATTTCATCTTCCTGCTTCCGAGTTTAATGTGCAGAAGCGTCCTTAGGCAATTGGGGGCCCTAGGCAAAGGCCCTTTGTGGGGCCCCCTGTAGGCACCCTTTTCTGCCCTCACTGGGGCCGGGACCCAGGCCCGCACTGCTGCCCTTAGTGCCCCCCCCCACGGTCCCAACTCCCATGGTGGGGAGTGGGGGGCTGTGGAGCTGCGGCTTGCTGGGACTGGGGCCCCCTGGAGCAGCCCATTCCAAAGAGTTAGGCCGCTTCAACAACAGTCACCCCAGGCCTGAACAGAGGCTGCCTCACTCCCAGACACTGGAACAGGGATGTTCAGGCCTGGACTAGGTGGGGGCAAAGCAGCCCAAATTCTTCAGAGCGTGCTGCTCTAGAGGGTTCCACTCCCAGAAAGCCACAGCTCTGTGCTGGCCACTATCCTCCCTCCTCCTCGTAGGCAGGGAGCACTGCTCCGCACCCCCCTGCAGAGGTGCTGGGCAGGTGACACAGCTTCCAGCCCTGGCAGTCTGCTGTCCTCTGCTTCCCCAGCACCCAGTGAGTGGTAGGATAAGTAAAGCTGGTGACTGCTGCGGCACCCCCTTACTGCTCGGGGCCCTAGGCGACCTCTTGCTTTGCTTACCCCAAAAGCTACCTCTGTTAATACAGTATGTTGCTAAATATCTCAAAGCTGTATTGATCAGGTAAAGACCAAACATTCATGACAACATTTTTGCTAAAAGCTCTGACATACTGATGTTACAGTATATTTTATGTTAGTGTTGTACCAATGTAAAATAAACTGAAACTTGATATTGATATATTTTTGTAGTTATGAATACTTGTATGCTATAATTTAATGATTAATTTCTTTGTATTTTGCCTATTTGCTAAATGAACGAAACATTTAAATCCTCCTGGAGAAGAGCTGTTCTGGAGAAATCCAGAGTCACTTCTATGTTTTTATCACAAACAAGACCAGACTGCGACAATAATAATATCTACCAAATCTTTTCCTATTTAACTACAGCAGAAAGTGTGGGCTACATAGTAAGTACTACATAGTACATGTTACAACACTCTACTCAAAAAATCACTGGTTCAGCACAATAGTTAGAAACATTAAATTTTATATTTGACCTATCTGGTTTGTATCTGAATTACTTCCAATGGTGTTTGTTTCATACAAGTTATTGATTCTTCTCTTACCATAATACAGTATTTAGTTCCTTTTAAAAAAAGTGTGATTGTATTCTTTTTAATAAGGACAATTGAAAATAGTATTTGTTCTGTTCCATTTTCAACAGTTGGATCCAAGAAAGTCAAAGTCAATGGGACATATGTTTCCAGTCAAGAATGTGCCTATTTGCTTTGCTGGATCAGGACCCTTATGAAAAAAGGGATCAAAAGTTCAAACTATTAAGAAAGAAACAAGAAATACTGGAGAAATAACTAGCAATGTCAGTTATCTTTAAGGGATATTATCCAGTCTTCATAAGTGCTTGAGATTTGGTCAAGCTTTTACCCTAAAAATGAAAAGTTGGTAAGTCATCAACACTACATCTTCCTTCAATATATTTTCCCTGAAGAATTCCCAACCAACCACTGAAGCTGTTTAGCTTACAAAAGTAATTAAGATCACAGCCTGATATGATATGGCTGAAGCTCATCCTGTGGGAAATAAAATGCAATATCTAAAAATACAAGGTGATGTTCCTGGGTATAAGAAAGAAAAAAAAAGAAAGAAAGAAAGAAAAATTATGCTTATCAGAATAGAACTGATAGGAACAAATGAAGAAAGGGATAAAATTGAGTGGCACCATGACGATGGAAGCAGAATGCTTATCAGCAGCAAAAGAAGCAGATCTGTTACTAGCAGAAATGAAATAGCATGCTGAATGTTTATGGCATTTAAAGAGAATGAAACAAAGATTTAATCTTCACCTGGTATATTGTGGGAGAAATAAACACATTTTAAATAATTTATGCTCCAAAATAATGTAAGGCAAAGTAATCTAAACCAGGGATGCCTGGAAAACAAGTATTTCATTTTGCTAAAAATATGGGATTTCAGGATTTATTTTCTTTCCACTTTGGAAAGATACCAAACCCAAGTGAAATTGTGGAAAAAAAGATATAGAGTGATCCACCATAAAACAGCCAATAAGCCCACTAATTAGGACACTCACCATGGCTGTGAGCAACTCACGTTCAAGTCCTTGATCTTCCTAATTCAGAGCTGTAGCTGGGTCCCCTACCTCTGAGGTGAGTCATGTAACTAATTGGTTATTCTGAAAATCATGTTCTCTCTTTATTGTTTTGACTGAAATTCCATCCTCGACCTGAGAACCTTTCTGATAAAAGTTTCATTATGATTAACTTGCATTTTCCAAACAACAACAAAAATCCTCAGAAAATTCTTGGCCAGCTCATGTTTATACCCTAAACTTCCCTTCTTCAAATAATGTTAAATTCTATTCAACATTATTTGAAATATGCTCTGATTGTAATATTTTTCTTCTGTCTCTTAGACACCCCAAAAATGCATGACTACAACTTATTTTTAATGAATCCTTTATTAACCACAGTTTTGATTAAACAGTCTACATAACAGAAATTGGAACTTATAGTAGCACCAATAATTTAAAAAAGAAAAAAATAAAGATGTTAAGCAAGCTACCACTGATAGTCATTAAAAATGTAGATGTACAAATTATAGTCTACATATTCAGATACCGTTAAAGTCTTCTTTTGTACACCTTGTCTCTTGAATTTTATTTCTTGCATAAAAGGAATTCCAAATGGAGTACAGTTACAAAAGCTGTTGGTAGTCCATTATGATCATAATCCAAGTTTAGTTTTATGCTACCATGGCATTTTTATTTAAACCAAGATTCCACCCCCACAAGGACCTCATTTTGTGACCAACATAAGTAGCACTTTCACAGATTGTTCTTCTGAATTCAGTGACAATTCAGTTACATTCACATCATCAAGTGAAGGTTGCAGAATTGACTCCTAACGGTTAGCTTTGTTGAAGCATATTCTTTAGCATCTTGAAAAGGTACAGAGTGGGGAGAAAAAAAATGACACCTTTTCTTTGTATTAAGAAAATGATAAATCTTTTCGAAGTTTTAATAAGAAAGTGATTAAACAAAAGAAGCATCAGAAGTAGATTTGAGTAACAAAGACCAGAGCTGTATTTGATATTTCTCAAGAAAATTGAAATGTCATGACCTCCTTATTTTCAATGGATTTATAAGTTAATACCTAAATTCAGCAGCATTTTATGATATTTTGTTTCTTTATTATTAAATCCATTTCTAATCCCTTTTTATACATAGTCTTGGAAGTATTAGAGATTATATGAGTGGCTAGTGTAGTGATTAAGCATGCCATAGTAGTTAAGCGTGATGCACTTTGATGTGGGAGACCGGGGTTCAAATCCCATTGGGTACCTATTTACATTTCCAGTAGGGGTCCTTGGGCAAAAGGCCACCTAATGCCTCACTTGCCTACCTCAAATATGAGAGTGACATGAACTAGGAGAGTCATGCCAACTCGGACATCACCTGGATTAACAAGGTCTGTGCCAGATCTTGGGGAACCAGGACAATCTGATGATAAGTGGGCTACTACTGGAACAAACCATACATGGATGAGACAAGAGAACCTGGAATTGATGGAATGCTACTACAACAGTAGACCTAATGAGAGGAGATATATGAAATGTATGATGGAACTATGGAGGGACAAAAGACCTACATCCACACTAACTGAGAAACAGCTAGTTACCCAATGCTTCAACATAGTAAAGAGGCAGCTGGTCTCACAACTGGAGATAGACCAACTCCACATTACATCCCGGACTCAAGAAGAAGACCCGGAAGAACACCTAGATGTGCAGCCAACACCTGAAGCTGGAACTTCACTGCCACCCCCTCCATTACAGAGCACAGCAGCCGATATGAAGCATAAGATCATGGATAAACTAGCTACAGTCAACCCTTGAGACAGATTACCAAGGCTTGTTGGAGAAGTACCATCAGATAGTATGCTAGAAGATGCCAATAGAGCCCTACTGACAATTCCTGCTACCACCATAACTCAAACAAATGAACTGGTATAGGCTACAGCCTCTATAATCCTGGAGATGCTTGGCTACGTGATCAAGAAGAACAGCAGTACATACCCCCTCCCTCCCAGGAAAATGAGATTGGAGGATAAGATCAAGGCAACTCCGAGAGAAGTTAGTCAGCTGGTGGAACTACAGAAGGGTGTAAGGATAAGACTCAACTACTGAAAAAATACAAGGGCCTGACTCCATCTGAAGCCCTAGAGACTGCTAAACAAAAGCTCACAGCACTGACTGCCAGGCTAAGGAGATACACTAGAGAAGCAGAGGCCAAAAAGATAAACACCCTGTTCTCCAATGAACCGTCCAAGGTGTACTCCCAACTGCAGTGCAACAACACAATAACAGCAGAGCCACCAACAGCAGAAACTGAACAGTACTGGAAGACCATATGGAAGAAAGAGAAGACTCATAACACCAGTGCAAAATGGCTGTACAACCTGAGAACAGACCACAGCAATCTCCCAGAACAGGAACCAGTCACCATCACAGTAGCAGACATCCAACAGCGGGTCAAGAACATGAAGAGCTGGACAGCCCGTGGACTGGACATGATCCACACCTGCTGGCTAAAGAAACTAACAGCAGTGCATGAACACCTAGCAGCACAGATGAACCAGCTGCTAGCAGCAGACTCCCACCCAGACTGGCTAACACAAGGAAGGACAGTGCTGATCATGAAAGACCCCCACAAGAGAACAGCACTATCCAACTACCGGCCAATAACCTCCTCCCCACAACATGGAAAGTCCTATCAGGAATCATAGCCGCCAGGCTACAGGACCACATGGGCCAGTACATGAGCACAGCTCAGAAGGGCATTGGGAACAACACCAGAGGCTCAAAACACCAGTTGCTTATAGATAGAGCAGTTGCCCAAGACTCAAGGTCTAGACAGACCAATCTGAGCACAGCCTGGATTGACTACAGGAAAGCCTACGACTCAGTGCCACAGACATAGATCTGTGAATGTCTGGGGCTGTACAAAGTCAACAGGACACTAAGGACCTTCCTCAAGAACTCAGTGGGACTGTGGAAGATAACACTGGAAGTCAACTCAAGACAGCTTGCACAAGTAGCCATCAAGTGTGGCATATACCAACGTGATGTGCTGTCCCTGCTGCTGTTCTGCATTGGCTTGAACCTCCTCAGCCAGATAGTCACAAGGACTGGATACGGATACAAGATCAAGAGTGGCACTACCATTAGCCACCTCCTCTACATGGATGACATCAAGCTGTATGCTAAGAATGAACGAGACATCGACTCGCTAATCCACCTGACACGGCTCTACAGTGAGGATATTGGGATGTCATTTGGACTGGAGAAGTGTGGCCGGATGGTAGTAAAGAGAGGGAAGGTCGTCAAGACTGATGGGGTGGAACTACCAGCAGGCCACATAGCAGACATACAGACCAGCTACAAGTACCTTGGCATCCCACAGTCACATGGGAACCACGATGAAGAGGCAAGGAAGACAGCAACATCCAAGTACCACCAAAGGATAAGACAGGTCCTGAAGAGCCAGCTCAATGGAAAGAACAAGATCCATGCCATCAACAGGTACACCCTGCCAGTCATCAGATACCCGGCCGGTATAGTGAGCTGGCCAAAGGAGGACATGGAGGCTGCCAATGTGAAGACCCGGAAGCTCCTCAGAATGTACGGAGGTTTCCACCCCAAATACAACACCCAGAGACTGTACACCAGGCGGAAAGAAGGCGGGCGGGGTTTGGTGAGTGTCAAAGCCACTGTCCTGGACGAAACCCAGAGCATCCAGGAGTACATCAGTAAGATGGCACCCAAAGATGAGCTGCTGAGAGAATGCCTGAGGCAGCAGCAGCAGACATGGGAGGAAGATCAAGCAGAAGAAGTGCCATGGCAAGACAAGACCCTGCATGGGATGTACCATCGACAGATAGCTGAGGTGGCTGACATTGGGAAATCCTACCAGTGGCTGGAAAGGGCTGGACTAAAAGACAGCACTGAGGCACTGATCAAAGCAGCATAAGAACAGGCACTGAGCACCAGATCCATTGAAGCAGGGGTCTACCACACTAGACAGGACCCAAGGTGCAGACTGTGCAGAGAGGCCTCAGAGACAGTCCAACACATAATGGCAGGATGTAAGATGCAGGCAGGAACAGCATACACTGAACGGCAGAACCAAATAGCTGGCATTGTGTACAGGAACATCTGCACAGTGTATGGGCTAGACCCTCCCAAGACCAGGTGGGAGATTCCACAGAAGGTCGTGGAGAATAACACAGCTAAGATTCTGTGGGACTTCCAGATCCAGACAGACAGGCAGGTACTGGCCAATCAACCAGACATCATGGTGACAGACAAGGACCAGAAGACAGCGGTGGTGATAGATGTAGCAGTGCCAAGTGACAGCAACATCAGGAAGAAGGAGTATGAGAAGCTGGAGAAGTACCAGGGCCTGAAAGAGGAACTAGAGTGGATGTGGAAAGTAAAGGCCAAAGTGGTCCCAGTGGTGGTAGGAGCACTCGGGGCTGTGACTCTTAGGCTGTATTCACACACACATGATTATTTCGAAACAAGTGTTTCAAAATAACAGCATAGTGAGTGAACAGTTTTATTTATTTTATTTAGGTTCTTTCTGGTTTACAGTGATCTTGGATCATTCCATGTAATATCTAATATTCATGGCCAAGATACTATATTATGAGAATGTGGCAGTTGCCCGACAGTCCTTCCAAGGGCTTTTCACTATTTTTAGAATGTTCTATTTGATCCTAGCCCCTCTCATCCCGGTTAGCCACTTGTAACTGGACTCTGGCTTCAAGCTATAGCTCAGGTCCTAAGATTCAAATGGTTTGGTAGGCACAACATTGGGAGAAAAGGTAAAAGCAAAATAGTTTTATTAAACAAACAAACAAGAAAGATAAGAAATAGGAAAGCCCCTTCAGCAGATGAGAACCCCAAATGAAATGACTGCAGGCTTAGAGCATGAGGAGCAATGATTCGTGGTGGTAAAACACAGCAGTTGCCCTGACGACAAAATTCCCAAAGGAGGGGGGTGCTAAGCACTAACTTTTATGCACTATTTTCTGCTAAAGGGGAAAATACCATGGATATCTGGTTGTTTACCACATTCCTTTGCCCCCATCTTATCTTGCTATTTTACAGAGCTTGTAAATTATGTCTGATAATTGGTGGGAACAAGGTACAAACTTAATTAAAATTGATAGTAGTAGCTCAACTCAGGCTTAAATGTTGGTCAGGGCTAATTAATGCCGACACTACCTACTAACAGCTCCTTGCATAACAAATTCTTCTGTTGGGCCCTACACCACTACTGTAATATGCCTCTTTATCCTCCTTTTTATTTGTGCCATTGTGTTTCTCAAGTAATGGAATAAAGATGAAGTGTCAGAATGTCCTTGGTCCTTTTCTTAGTTAAATATGTCAGAATACTTAGTGCAGGTTGTATGGCAATCATTATTTCAGTCAGGATAGCATAGAAATGTAATCAATATTGCATAACATCCTCATCATCCACCATCTGCCATCTTTAAAAGCAAACCCCCTGTCCAATAAGTGGGGTCCCTTTTCACGCCTCAGAGTCTACCCTCTAATCAGAACGCATCCTTTTTGCACCTAAAACACTCCCTCATAGGCTTACATAGCCGGAAGTTCTAGCACTGCTGCACATGGCACTCTAGTGCCAGCCATGTTGTCTTATTACCAGGAAGATTTTTCCTGCTGTCATCCTGCCAGCAATCACTGCCCTACAGCCACCAGCAGCTGCTCAGCACTCCTTAACATTAGTAACCCAGTGCTGGGGAGGAGCAGCATAAAACATTAACTTCTCAATGTAACATACCAAAGTTTTTAAATGCAAACACAAGACACATAGCCCCGCAGTCACATAACAAATACAACAAAAATTATTCCAACAATTGGGCTGGCTAGATTGTAGTAGCAGGAAGCTAAGACACACTTTTACACCTGCACATCCTCTCCCACTGAGACAGGTGACTCACGGTTCTAGAAGCCCTGAGAAAATGCCATGGCCTGCTCTGTGCACATATTTTATACCAGTATAATGACTTCATTTCGAGAAGTGATTAAATGAAATAGTTATATTAGTAAAGCTCATAATGTTGATGCAGTCCTTGTATTTAACGTACTTATCATTTTTGTTACTGTAGGGTCTAAAAGCCCCAATCTTGGGTCAGGACACCATTGAGCTAGGCACAAAGACAGACCATGGAGACTCACCCTGATTCATAGAGTTTTCAATTTAAGTATAAGACAAGAGTTACCAGATGAATAATGGCAGAGAGATGAGGAAGCACAAAGAAAGAATGGGACCATGTTGATCAGAACAATAGATGGTGGTAGTGGTACACCAATGGCCTAACTCAGGGATCAGCAACGCTGGCTCAGTGAGCCACCTATGACTCCCTGAGCATCGCCTTTGGGCTCCCTGGCAATCTTTTCCAGGTAGCCAGGTGTGCTCCAGAGACTCCCAGCATCATGGCCAAACCAGAGGTGCCGGGGTCATCCCTACCCTCCCACCTCAACCACATGAGCAGGTGGAGTGGTATACAGCTGGTGCATGCTCCCTCCATCCCTCACTCCACTGGCCACAGATCTCCGCCAGCCACACTTGGGAGGGACGGCCAGCTGGGGGTAGGTAGGGAAGCGCTGCTCCTCCCTGCCAGCGGAAGGATGGATGGAGGGAGTGTGTGCCACCTGCCAGTGCTAGAGGCCATGGGGGAGCTGCTGGGCTGGCTCGGGCTCAGGCAGTTGTGGTGGGAGTATGGGAGAAAATGGCTCATCTGTTCTTTTGGGTTGCCAACACCTGGCCTAACTAATGTGAAGTGTTTTGTAGGCACCATGGTAAGGGAGAGTTTTGAGAAAGGAGGAAAATTAGGTAACTTTGACTATGTTCATGGGGAGCTTCTCCCAAGTTTTAGAATAGTATGGGAAAGAAAAAACATGAAAGCGCTCATTTAAAATTCAGCAAATGGATGAAGTAGGACAGTATCATGGACTCATCAAAGGCAGCAGTTGACAGCTTGATAGTCAATAGCAGATGATAGATAATATGGACCGTGAAAATAAAGACAAATAGTTTCAATATGATTAGAACTGGGAATTTTTAAAATAGCTTTTCTGAGGAAAATGCCCATTTGAATGAACAAATCTATTTATTAGGATGTGTTAGAATTTGAAATTAATCAATGGCTTCTACAAAATAATGGGGGAAAATGAAAAAAAAAAGGTTTGTTTTGACATTGTTAAGTGAAACATTCTGAGTTTTCATTTTAAAATTTGTCTTTGTAAAATGTAACTGGATTAATTAAAGAAATAAATTAGAAAACCATCTAAGAATGAAACAAAATAGAGCCAAAGAAAAATCAGTTCTGGTTGAACAAAATGTTTCATTTAACCCAAAATTCTGTGTGTGGCATAAGGGAGAAAGGGCAGCATGTGAATGGATGGTGTGGGAGGAAGGGAGGTCAAAGAAAGAAGTTAGGACAATGATCTTTGCATCAGCTTTTTGAATGGATATGATTGTGGGAAAAAGAATCATTTGTGAACCCCAAAGAAGAGGATGTTAAAAATTGTTAACAGTTAACCCCCCCCAAAAAAGCAAACAAGCAGACAAACAAACAAACAAGATGAGAGATGATGAGAGCTTTGGGGGGAAAAAAAAACCTGTGTGGACTAAAGGAAAAAGCTGTATCTCAGAGGCGTTCAGTGCAAATGTGAGGATTCATGGGGATTCAGAGTTATAGACAAATAAAAAAGCCAGCCAGGTTATGGGGCTGAGAGAGAGGCAGGGTGGTGATTTGGTCCACTGTAATTGCAAAAGTAAGAATTAGCGAGAGCTTGCTAGAAATTCTGTTTTTGCCATTTGAACTTAAGATGATGGCAACACATTCATTATGAGAATTCAGAGGGACAGGCTAAAATTTTAGGTTAATCAGAGGGAGAAAGCTCTAAAAAGTGTTGGTGGGAGATATA
The DNA here is from genome assembly GCA_007922195.1 of Podocnemis expansa. Classification (NCBI taxonomy): domain Eukaryota; kingdom Metazoa; phylum Chordata; order Testudines; family Podocnemididae; genus Podocnemis; species Podocnemis expansa. Next base: position 20,372,549 of record ML681993.1, on the reverse strand, counting down.
ATTTATGCCAATGAAATCCAATTGGAACTGGAAATTAAGGCTTAACAGAAAGCAATTTAATTAGTGACTTTGTTTTTGTTTTGTGGTTATCATGTTTCTGCTACAGACGCTAGGTTATTATTTTTTTTGCAGAAGAATTGCTTTGCAGAGATAGCTCTGCACAGGTAGCTCAAATGCAAACAAACTTCATAGAACCATGTCTGCCCAGCAATGAAATTCCAATTGGCTAAATGTAGTGAGTGACAGTATTCTGATAGTAACAAAAGCAGTAACCAGTCTAAGAACCAATAAGGTGGCGTAGCTTCTCAAAAGGAGCTAAATATGGTAAAACAAAGCAATGGTAGCTTCTAGAAACTGAAAGTGGGGTTGTGGAACAGGGATAAAAGGCTGTGAAAAGCCCATGCAAACCAGAGGTCTGCAGAGGCGTGAATCTAACTGCCAAACTGGAGATGGATCACCCAAGCTTCCCTCCCTGGTGAAGAATCTTCTCACCAGCAAGCTCGCTGGATGAGAGTGAAACGTCCCACCTGGAATAGAACTGGTGCACTGGAATCAAATCTAAATCTGAATCAAAACTAAATCTAAATCAAATAAACCATGTTTTGTGAATGTAAAGGATAATGCTTAACAGTACTGATTGGAGCCCAGTATCATTTACGGGCTTAGTAATAGAAACAGGTTTAGGAATTATATTTATACTTTTGCTGTAATAAACTTTTTGCTATCTTTTTTGTTTTAGAACATTAAACAGAATAAGAAAAGATGATTTATTCTAATGTGAGAGATCAAAGCCAGCAGGCAGTCTGAGCGTAGAAGAAGGGATATGTGAGTCTCAGAATGCTGAAAACTTTGCTCCCCAGTGGCTAACCAGGGTTACTGCAGGTTGATCAGAGGCACCTGAGATCAGTTAAGGCCTAGCCAGGTGTCTGATAAAAGCTGTCCTGCCCCGAACAGAAGTTGCACAAGCTGGAGAAGGAGCAGGAGGGTGGTGCTCTGCAGAGCAAAGGAGCAGAGGATTTTGAAGCAAAGGAGCAGAAGATTTTGTATAATGTAACTGGCCTTGAGAAGAGAAAGAAAGGTGTGTCTGAGACTCTGGTTGATTGAGAAAAGAAACCTGGCCTAATGGGAGACCAGGCACATGGACCTGTAAGGACAGAAGAGGAAGACAGCCCAGGGGAAAGAAGTGTGGGCTGGGAGTTTGTCAGCAGCACATAGCTGCACTTCATAGGGCCCCTGGGCTGGGACCTGGAGTAGAGGGTGGGCCCAGGTCCCAAACCCCCCTCTCCCTTCCCTGGAGTTTCACCAGTGCAAGCTCCCCATCGGGGCAGAACTCAGGCATTTGGGGTCTGTCTTGACCCACTTCCACTAAAGGAAAGTGCAAGACCCAGTACCAGAAAACCAGCAGTTTGCCATACTAATTAGATGTAAATAAATAAACTGAGTTAGTAAAAGAAATCAGATTTACCCAGTATCTGTTTCAGTGTCTCATCCCCCTCAACTGTATCCAAAGAATCCATTTTTAAACTGCAAAATTCTCAAAAAGATATAAATGTGAGTCTGTGGACAACATATCCCTTCTGCTTGTTATTCAGCTATGTAGTCTTGGTGTCATCTTTTCAGTTTGGCCTCTCTCTAGTTCTTCATATTGAGGCTATTTATAAATCTTGTCTCCCCCCACCCCTATAATAGCACTAAGATCTGCACTTTTCTATCCTGGACGAAGAAATCTCTCCTTGAGTTTCTTATTATCTTGTATCTTGATTACTGTATATCCTTTTCCCTGCCATTGGCAAATGTGATATTATTCTGCTTCGATCCATTCAGAATGCTGATGTAAAGACATTTTTTTCTTTTGCTCCTTCTTATGATCATGTCATGCCTCTGTTTCAATCCCTCCCCTGACTCACTCTTCTATGCCTATCATACATAAGTTACTAGTCTTGTCTTTTAAGATCCTTCACACCCTACCACCATCCTTCCTACCATCTCTCTTTCACTACCAAAGGATCATATCCAAACTCCGATCAACCCACAATGTCAGTCTTCATTGGCCACATGTTACATTTTTAAATAAGAACCTTCATGATTAATCCTGTGTCACACCTCATATTTTAGAATCACCTTTGAAACACCTGGAAAGCCAAATAATCTCTCTCTTCCCCCTCCCCACATTCCTTCTTAAAACTCTCCTTTTCTGTGAGGCCTACAAAAGTCTTTGCAATAGCTTAGCTGCTTATGTATTCAGACCATTGCATGTCATAGTGACCAATCATTTTCTTGTACTTTCGCATCTGTTTATTAGTGTTCATCAGTTGTTGCTTGTCTTCTTAAATCATAAATTCTTTGTCTTTTTGTTCTGTCTTTGTACAGTGCTTGGCATAGTGGGGTTTTTGTCCACTATTGAGTATTTTAGGTACTATAATAATAAATAATATTTTTCAGTGGTTTTCAAATATTAATAAATTGGCTTCACCACATACCTCTGTGCTTAGGTGATACTGTTATCTTTGCTTTGAAGCTTCAGAATGGAGGCACAGAGAAATTAGACCCCAACTTTTAAAGAATCCATTGTTTAGCTGTCCAATTTGTGATATCCAGGTCCTAATTTATGAGAGTATTTAGCATTTTTATAGCAAATCATGAGTTCTAAAAAAATCAAGAATCAGTTAGAAGGTGCCTGTGAAAATAGAAAGTTTGTAGCAGAGGCAGAACCCAGTTCTCCAGGGTGGTATTCAACCTCATTAACCAGGAGACAGTATTTTTTATTTTTTCAGTCCCTTGTCTCATTTGCTACACCATGATTTAATTTCAGCAACAAATGAAAAAGGGATCCTGCAGAAAACAGCCTCATTTACCACAAAACCCTGATTCATCTGTCTAGCACCATCCACCCTGTTCACTGAATAAGGCAGAGTTCCTGTGGAAACAATAGTATGTGAACTCATAATTAAAGATTGGCTGCAAAGATATGTTATGATACAGTCTTTCAAATTATGATTGTTGGAGGCCCAGCACAATTTGAGTGGCCTGACCACTATCCTACAGGTCTAGTAAAGATTCATTTGCTTGGTTGGCTTCTGATCTCTGTAGCTGACATCTTCTGGTTGCTGGAGATGAATAGGATCATGGAGTAACCTTGTAAATATCTCAGTTTCTGCATGCCATGACACATAACAATGAAATACACACAATGTATGCTTTCAACTGCACATAAATAACAGAAATTATATATATATATATATATATATATATATATATACACACACACACACACACACACACACACACACACATATCCTTGAACTTGTGGGGAGTACTCATTTTTTATTTCTAAGGAGGATATTTTTACACTACCTTTTTCAATGTCTAATTTGTGTCCATTTCTTTTTTGCAAACGGACAGTCCAATTTGTCCAATGTACATGGCAGAGTGACATTGCTGGAACATGATGGCATATATCATATTAGATGTGCAGGTTAATGAGCTCCTGATGGTATGGCTGATGTGGTTAAGGCCTGTCATGATGTCACAGAGTGAATGTGCAGGCAGGGCTGGCAACAGAGTTTGTTGCAAGGATAGGTTCGTGTATTAGTGTTCTTATTGTATAGTGTACAATTCCTGGTGAATATTTGCTTCATTTTGGAAGGTTGTCTGTAAGCCAGGATTGTCCTGCTTCCAAAGACTTGAGATAGTGAGGGTTTGTCTTCCATGACTGGTTGTAGATGACCAATGATATGTGGGAGATATTGTAGCTTGGAGCTGTAGGTGGTGGCTAGTGGTGCTCTGTGGTTTTTTTTTTTGGTTTTTTTTTGGGGGGGGGGTCTGTCCTCTAGTAGGTGGCCAGACTGGTACCCAGAAGCCATCTGCAAAAGGCAGGTGGACAGATCCATAAGAGAAAACAAAGAAGTTTGTTAATCTTTAAGGCTATCTCTACATTAGAAAGCTTAGTCCAAACAAATGTCTAACTTAGTCCAAACTAATGGAAACTTAGTCCAACCATAGTTTCTTAGCTCGAACTAGCCACATTTTTTAGTTCAAAATAAGTTTTTAGTTTGAACTAAAAAAGTTTGGCTAGTTCAAACTAAAAAATGCCACTAGTTCAAACTCACAACTTAGTCCAAACTTATTTAGTTTAAATTAGCATGGCTACATTGTGTTAGTTTGAATTAAAGTTCAAAATAAGTTCAAACTAAGTGCTTAGTTTGAACTTACTGGTCAAAATGACCAGTTTTAACTAAGCTTCACTTAGCTGGAACTAAGAAAAAAAAAATAGTTCAAACTAGGGAAAGCCTAGTATAGACAGGGATGAAATTAGTCCACATTAAGGCTCCTTAATCTACACTAATTTTCTAGTGTAGACATAGCCTAAGGTGTCACAGGACTTTTGTCATTTCTTTCATGAAAGATTAATTCAGGTTACTTCTGTTGTTTTACCAGAAAGGAGCTAAAGATCTCACATCCAGAGCAAATCAAGGTCAAAATTGTAAAGCTTTTTACGTAAGTTACTGCCTAATAGACATGTCCCAAAGCTGCATAACTTGGTCTCGAGAAATGCTTACGAATAACTCAGGTTTATCCATTTTTTTCAAAAACATACAATTTATGAACCATCAAAATTGAAGTTGCGTATTCAGAGAACTTAGGCATCATAGTCTATAGGTACAGAAGTTGGTCTGAATGACCTATGCTAATTTGGGGGGCTGGCCATTTATTGTTTACAAATAACTCTGAGCATTTCTGTGTCAGCCTACTTACTGGAAGTAAAACAAGAATGAAATGGTACTGTATGTACCAGAGGGGTAGCCCTCTAGATCTGTTTTAATTAACCTTCTCTGTAACTATTTATTTACAGCTCTCATACTATATTTTCCATTTCATTCATCTGACAAAGTGGGATTGTGTGCATGAAAGCTCATGCAATAAATAAATATGTTAGCCTTTAAAAGTGACACAGAACAACTTGTTTGGTACTGTAAGTGGACACAAAAGGTGAGGAGGTGTAGGCGAAGTTTCACAGCTCTGATACTTACAAGAGATCTTGTCAGGATTATGCTGAATGAATTTCTGCAAGTTCCCAAAAGAACCTGTCTGAACAACCTTGCATTGGACATATATGAGCTGAACAACAAAACAAAACAAAACAAAATCTCTTTTCATTCTTCTGACTAAATTCTTTAGAAAATGATGGCCTGGCTAAGTAGTCCAAAGGTCATATTCTGGCCGCAAATACTAAGCAGAAAATTCACCTAACACCAAAGGTGGGAGAGCCTTTTAACTGGTTGAGGCTATGTGACTACTAACTCTATGCCTCTATCTCTACCTCCAGTGCAGAGAGCATGGGGGAGTAGTTCTGTTGGGGTTGGAGTATGAGTGCATGGCAGAGACTTCTATGCTGCACAATTCCTCCTCTGACATAAGGTCTGTTAAGAACCATGTATCAGTGACACAACTTAGAGATTCTTAGCAGCAATTTTAAATGGTTTGGGGACCAGGACCGAACCAGAAGTGTAGGTAGACATAACCACGTCCTTGAAACTTCCTTCACTTTTGCTCTATTGACACAGGGGAGAATCTTGCCCCTAATTTCTAGTTTTCTGGTCTATGATTATTTGAATATTTTAACACCAGAAATGCTGTATTTAACTCATATTATTAAATATGCTGTACTAATCGTTACAAAGTGGAAAGAAAAGTCATCAGCATAGGTTCTGGAACTGAAGGGGATGCTGCCATATCCTCTGCCTTGAAGTGAATTCCTTTATATCTAGAGATTACAGTTTAATTCAGTAGTTCCAAAGGGGTAGATGTGTCACTCTAGTTCACCAAATTCCCCATCTTCAAACATCTGATGAAGTGGGATTTTCTCCCACAAAAGCTCATGCATTAGATACATTTGTTAGTCTTTGAATGTGCCACAGGACTCCTGGTTAGTTTAGTTCAATGACTCACAGAACTACCACTATACAAAGTCTTCCATCATGCTGGTTAGCAAGTCAATAGAACAGCAAAAGATCCATGGTAACTTTTCAGACCATGTGCAGCAGTGATGAGCATGACAAACACAAATATGTTCTGCAGGAAAAAAGTTACAACCTACAATCCCACCACCACCACCCCGAAAGATGTATCTCTAAAAGCATTTTGTTTCCAGCATAATTCAGTCACATTGACTTTCATGTAGTAATTGCTCAAGAATTAAAAAGCTCAAGCTGCTGCTGATGAAGATGATGATTATTTAAATTTGTGATGTCAGTATATTAAATCAATACAGAGGAGGTAAGTATTCTGGAAATACTGAATAAGGGGGATCAAAAACAACTTTAAAATAAATATTGCATTTCAGCAAAGGTCTTTGATTTTTTTGTGTAACTGATGTACTTGTTCATTATGTGTTACTTTGGAAGTGGATATGAAAAAAATGACTAATAGCTCAGTAGTGAGAATTAGCTCACTTAGCACATTAAAATCACTTTTCCATTTAGCAAAATATTATAGTTTAAGTTTGCCTTCGGAAGTAGATAATCAGAGTTGCTTACTGTTCTTTGTTTAAATGAAAACCAATTCAAGTTTTGGCTCAGTTATTTCTTTAATCACTCTGATCTATTTAAATCTTGCCCTGAGAAATCTTTGGAAGAAGTTAATCAGGCATAAACCACTTAAATGGAACATAGATAATTAGGTAAGGCCTGATGTACCAAATCTTAGGGAGCCTTTCTTTCTTTCTTTCTTTCTTTCTTTCTTTGCATACGATGTACATTTGTCACCATAATGGTGACAATTATACGAACTTAAATCACTTTGCCGTGATGAATATTGGAATCACTGTCTTGCCAGTTAACATTAAGAGTCTTTTTATGGTGGTTAAAAATCATAAATTGCTCATGGATAGTATTCTCTGTATAATGCCAAGTAGGAAATTCTTCTGTCAATTACAATTTAAAAAGTTAATATACCAGTGAAAGGTCGCAAATACTTTGGTTGACTGGAATAAGCTGCAGTGACATTGTTATTACATTATGTAACATTTAAGTAAAGGCAAAATTAATCTCTGATGTAACTCCACTGATACCATGGAAGATATGCTAATGATAATTTTGGCTCAAATTGTTTAAATGGGATGGTCACTTAATTTGGATGAACTGCAACCCATTAAGTTGTCATTAGTAAGGAATTTCTGTATCATATTACTTCATATTTCTGAAGTTACTCTTAAGATTTTCCTATACACAAGATTATTTTAACTCCTTTAATATTCTGATATTTCATAGTATTCCTTAAATTTTCACAAAGGTTTAAGGGATCACAGTTAAATATTGCTCTGAACTCTATTTTGAAAGTGTTTTAAAAACTCACCATTGAATTCTGCTGAATGGTTAAAAGGGATATTGTTAAAAGTGGTAGGCCAATATCAGGGACAACAATTTATTATCTTTTATTTGTATGCCGTGTTCATCATCACACAATGCACACATTATACTGCATGCATTATAATGGGTGCATTGTGACAGAATACATCCATATATTCATTGCTTACACACTGTTGTAATAATGCTATGCAAATTATGTTTTTTAAGGTATCATTCAAAACTCCAAATTCACTAGTCAATATTGGTGTGGTAAAATATGTGCAACAACACTGTATGTGACGTTATATGATTCCCCTATATGATGTTATTAAAACATATTTCAATCAAACTGTCCTGTCTTGATTTGTCCTAAACAAAAGAAGAATGTGTACTTGCTTGAATTTACATTTAAGCAGTAAACATAGTCATCAAGAAGAGAGGGAAAACAAAGAAAATTCAAAGATGTGGAAAAACAGCAAGACATATACATAGCCTCAGTCGCCTGGGACTCAGCTGGAAATTTCTGTTCAAGAGAGAGATTGAAAGGGCAAAAAAGAGAGACAAAAGCCTCCAGCCATGCCCCCCATTGCATCCACTGCACCTCAAGAGTTAAAAGAAGCAGCTGTTGTTGTCTGGGAATGAGATCTTGACCTAAACAGTTCAGTCATTAAGACTGGTCAAAGCATATGATGTGAAAACTTTGTTTTTAATCTAATATAGTTTAAGTTTGGCATCAGTACACATTTTATCTTCATTTTTCTCATAACCATTTCTGACTTTTATGCCTCATTACTTAGATTTTACGTAAATACATCTCAATGTAGTTAACAAACTTTTCTATCATTTTATCTAACACTGTATGTTAAAGTTGAAGTGTCCAGGTAAAGGTTGAAATGCCCATTTGTGGTAATGAATTTCTGCATAGTATTACTTTAAAAGAATAATAGTGGTAACATATTTTTACTGTCCAGGAGAAGGTTGGGCACAATGTTCCCTGTAAGCTGCACAACCGTGCAGCCCACCACAGCTCCCCAGCACAGGGAAAGTTGCCGGCCATGCATGGCCAGCAGCCAGAGTCCCAGGTGAGAGCTTCTTGGCAGCAGGCGTTATTAAAACTCCCGCCCAGAGAAGCTCTAGTGGAACATGCTCAGAATGTCTGAGCATCCTCCGTTAGTGCTTCCCTAGCCAGTGTAGCTGTGGCTCAGCTGTGCTGCTCCAACAGCTGGGTAAGACTGCCGGGTGGGGGGGGATCGGGCCACCTGGCGGGTTACCCGGGGAGCAGGCCAGGGTGGAAGGAAGGGAGTGGGCTGGCTGAGGAGGGGGCTGTATACAGGGAAAGTGGGGGTGGTGGCAGGATCAGGGCCACATGGGGCCAGCAGGATGAGGCCCATGGGGGTGTGCCATGCAGTGAGCAACATGAGTTGCTCAGCTGCCTCCGGCTGTTAGGGGGAACATTGGTTGGGTGCTATAGACATATTTCTGGGGACAGATCTGGGGTATAATTGTGAGTTACTTACATGCTGGAGACTTTCATAAGAAATCCAAGTTAGAGGTTACAGAAGCCAGTGGCAACTTTTGTGATAGGTGAAACAGGCAACCATCTAGAGACCTGAGCAATAAATGGCCCCATCCCCAACTCAGTGCAGAGCACTTGTGAAAACCGTACAAGTATCATAAGTACTTAGCATGCAAATGCCTTGGCAAAAAAGTATTATTATAATTATCATAAATATTTTCATTGTTTTGCTTATATGTAGGACTGAAAATTTTTTCATCAGAAAATAGGGAAAGCAGAAACAGAGTAAAGGAGACAAAGTACAGAATGTGAATGATGGATTCAAGAAAATCTATAGTGGTAGGTCTTCAGAAAGACTGAGATCTGGACTCCTTAATTACAGGAAATGATGGCACCTTCTAAAATGTTTGCCTATACATGTACACCTGAAAAAAATATTGTATACATAGATCCAAAATGTAAGTGCCAAAATACTGTGAGAAAAGGTACTTCTCATGTTCCACTCCAACTGGAAGCATTAGAAATCTCATAGCAAACTTCTTGTGAGATTTCCAAACAATATTTCATGATGCAAAGGTCAATAAGGCTAGAAAGTGATACACATCTCATGGCATACTCTTGCTTCTGTCATTTCTGTCACATTTTGTCACAGCCCAGGTGAAACCTCATATGTCTGAGGGTACCAGTATTTAGTACATATGCATGACATTCACAACTGAAGAATATTGTATATATGCTGTAGACTGCCAGATCATAAGGAGGAGATAGATGAGGCTTTCTATGAACAGCTAGCAGAAGTTTCCAGATCACAGGTCCTGGTTCTCATGGGGGACTCCAGTTGCCCTGATATCTTCTGAGAGGGTAACACAGCAGTGCACAGACAATCCAGGAAGTTTTTGGAGAGTGTTGAGTACAATTTCCTTGTACAAATACTGGAAGGGACCTTGCTCCTCTCAACCTGCTGCTCACAAACAGGGAAAAATTAGTAGGAAAGTACAAGTGAACAGCAATCTGGGCAGCAGTGACCTTAAGATGGTAGAATTCAGGATCATGATCAAAAGAAGAAAGGAAAGAAACAGAATACAGACCCTGGACTTCAGAAAAGCAGACTTTGACTCGTTCAATGAACAAATGGGCAGGATCCCCTGAGAGGCTAATCTGAGGGAGGAAGTGGCCCAAGACAGTTGGCTGTATTTTAAAGAAACCCTACTAAGAGCACAGGAAGATACTATTCTGATGTGCAGAAATAATAGCAAATACGGAACACAGGTTAGGGACTACCTGCTTGTGTGTCTGGCGGCTGTTTGCACCATTGTTTCCTGCTCACATTTGATCTGCCTCAATCAGCTTTGTGATCACCCTTCCTGTGTGTGCTTAATGAGTGGCAAGGGCTGACCTAGGCAGAGAAGGCCTTAAAAGCCAGTGGCTGAGTGACCAGGGGAGCTTGCAAACAGATGACTGCAACCAAGGGAGTTTGAGAGGGAGTTTGGGAAAGAGTTGGTGAGCTGCACTGCTTGTGCCAGCACTCATTCTGTCTCTTTCTCCCATACCTGTAGCCAAACAGACATTCTGAACATGGATATCTCTACCCAGAACCTGGTGTGGACTTGCAGGGACAGTGGCCTGCATTTCCCAATCACAGACAATCAGGCTGGGGAGAGCATTCAGTGTAACAGGTGCCTTCTGGTGCTATCCCTTAGGAGGCAGGTGGAAGAGTTACAGGAGGAGTTGTCTAGGTTCAGGAGTATCCATGCCCTAGAGAATTTCCTTGATAGCATCCATGAGGAGATGTCCAAGGCTGAGGAATCTATCTAGGTGCAAAAGATTGCTGCCACATCACCAGAGAAGGAGGAGTTGGCTCTGGCACAGGAAGGACACTGGCGGTTGGTTACTTCTGGTAGTTGGCAGTGTTTCACCTCTGCTCCCATTGCACCCTCTGTTGTGGTAGAGAAACATTATGCAGCACTAGAGATGAGGTATGAGGTGGAAGAGGAGAATTCATGAATCCCTGAGGCTGGGATTCATGAGGAAACGCAGGGTTGTGGTGGTTGGGGACTCATTTTTGTGGGGGACAGAAGCACCCATCTGTCAACATGACAAGGCCTCTAGGGAGGTACGTTGCCTGTGGGGAGCCAGTATCCAAGACGTTACAGACGGATTGTTGAGAATCATCCACCTCTCTGACTACTACCCAATGGTAGTCATTCATGTGGGAATGAATGATACTGCAAGATGTGATCCTTGTCAGATCAAAGGTGACTACAGGGCTCTGGGAGAGTGGGTGAAGAAGTTTGTTGCACAGCTGGCATTCTCCTCGATCCTTCCAGTCAAGGGTAGGGGCCTGAGCAGAGACAGATGCATCCTGGTTGTGAAGATGGTGTCATGAGGAGGGCTTTGGCTTCCTTGACTATGGAGAACTGTTCCAGGAAGAAGGACTGCTTGGCAGAGATGAACTCCAACTGTCAAGCAAGGGGAAGAGCCTATTCAGATGCAGACTAGCTAACCTAGTGAGGATGGCTTTAAACTAGGTTTGAAGGGGGAAGGAGACCAAAACCTACAGGTAAGTCACAATGAGGGAGACCAGGTGGGATGGGATGGACCTTGAGTGGTGCAGGGACTGTAACGGCAGGGATAATAGAGAGAGTAATCAGAACTGGGGGGCAGGGGAATCAAATCTTTTTATTATGTGTCCTAGGCTGTGTTCACACAGCATTTTTATTTTGAAACAATGAGGTTGTTTTGAAACAAAAAAAACATGTTCACACGATGCACAGTTGTTTCGAAACAATGGGAACCCATTGTTTCAAAACAACAGTGTTGTTTCAAAACAAGTTAAACCCCATTTGGGGGCGAAACAACCTTGTTTCGAAACTGTTGTTTCTAAACGTGTGTGAACATGTTGTTTTGGAACAAGGTGTTCTGAAACAACATTTGAAGGGCTGCCCCCCTCAGCACCCTGGCCAGGGAACACTCAGCACCCTAGCCAGGATGCTGAGGCGTGTCCCCTGGCCAGCAGAGCAGGGCTGCAGGCACCGGCGGGGTTCAGCACAGCCCAGCGCTGATCCCCGCTGGCTTAAAGCCCAGGCTGCCCCCAAACC
>ML681993.1:20345431-20360189 GCA_007922195.1 Podocnemis expansa | reverse complement strand
GGTTTGGGGGCAGCCTGGGCTTTAAGCCAGCGGGGATCAGCGCTGGGCTGTGCTGAACCCCGCCGGTGCCTGCAGCACCCTCCCCAAGCAAAATTGCATGTTCACACTGTGAACTTGCTATTTTGTTTCCCGCCTTTTTCCTTATTTTGAAGTAACTTTTTGTTAATTCGGCGTAAGTTATTTCGAAATAAGGTGTTATTTCGATATAAGTTGTTTCAAAATGACTTATATCGAAATAACCCCCTGTATGCGAACACAGCCCTAGTGAAGTCCTTATACCTGAGGTGAGTGGGAAAGGAGGCCATTGAGAGAAAATGCAGGGAGGAAGATGCAACAATGGAGATAAGAGGAAAGTAGGGCAATTGGCCCAGTATTTTAGGTTCCTGCACACAAATGTGAGGAGCCTGGGAAACAAGCACGAAGAATCTGTAATAGTGTCACAGACAGGGAACAATGATGTAATTGGAATAACAGAGATGTGGTGGGATAGCTTGCATTACTGGAGCACTACCATGGATAGATACAAATTGTTCAGGAGGGACAGGCAGCGAAGAGGTGGAGGAGTAGCACTATATGTAAAAGAGCTTTATGACTGCTTGGAGCTCCATGATGAAAGTGGAGACAAGATGATTGAAAGTCTGTGGGTTGTTTAGAAGGAAGTGAAAAAATGGGGATGTTGTGGTGGGTATCTACTATAGACTGCCAAACCAGAATGAGGAGGTGGATGAGGCATTTTATGGACAACTAGCAGAAGCTTATAGATCACAGGCCCTGGCTCTCATGGGGGATTTCAGTTATCCTGACATCTGCTGGGAGCACAATACAGCAGTGTGCAGGAAGTTTTTGGAAATTGTTGAAGACAGCTTCCTGGTACAAATGCTGGAAGAATCAACCAAGAGCCTTGCACCTCTTAACCTGCTGCTCACAACCAGAGGAGAATTGATCGGGGAAGTAAAACGTGAATGGCAGCCTGGGCAGCAGTGACCATCAGATGGTAGAATTCACAATCCTGATCAAAGGAGAAAGGAAAGAAGCAAAACACAAACCCTGGACTTCAGAAAATCAGATTTTGGCTCTCTCAGGGAATTGATGGGCAGGATTTCCTGGGAGGCTGATCTGAAGGGGAAAGGTGTCCAAGAGAGCTGGCTGAATTTCAAAGAAACCCTGCTATGGGCACAGGGAAATAGCATACTGATGTGTAGAAAGAACAGCAAGTGTGGAAGGCACCCAGCATGGCCTAGCAGAGAACTCTGTGGTGAGCTGAAACATAAAAAGGAAGCTTATAAGAAGTGGAAGCTTGGACAGATGACTAGGAAGGCATATAAAGATATTGCTCGGGTCTGCAGGGATAAAATCAGAATGGCCAAAGGGCAACTGGAGTTGAAAGTAGCAAGGGATGTGAAGGATAACAGGAAGGGGTTCTACAAGTATGTCAGCAACAAGAAGAGGATCAGGGATGGTCTAAGTCCTTTACCAGATAGGGCAGGTATCCTCTTGGCTGATGACATGGAAAAGGCTGAAGTACTCAATGCTTTTTTTTTTTTACTTCAGTCTTCACAGGCACGGTCCGTTCGCATGCTACTACACTGAGTAATGCAGAATGGAGAGAAGGAGAATGGCTTACAGTGATGGAAGGTCAGGTTAGGGACTATTCTAAAGAAGTTAGATGTGCACAAGTCTATAGGGCTGGATGTACTGCATCCAAGGATGATGAGGGAGTGGCTGAGGTGATTGCAGCACCACTGAACATTGTCTTTCAAAACTTGTGGCGAATGGGGGAGGTCCCAAAGGATTGGAAAAAAAGACAAATATAGTGCCTATCTTCAAGAAAAGGAAAAGGGAGGATCTGGGGAGCTATAGACCAGGCAGCCTCACCTCAATCCATGGAAAAATCATGGGGCAGGTCCTCAAAGAATCCATCTTGAAACACTTGGAGGAAAATAGAGTGGTTGGGAGCCGTCAGTATGGATTCACCAAGGGCAAATCGTGCAGGACCAACCTGATTACCTTCTATGGTGAGATGACTGGATTTGTGGATGCAGGAATAGCTGTTGAAATGATATACTTCAACATTAGCAAGGCTTTGGATACAATTCCCCACAGCATTCTTGTCTTAAAGTTAAGGAAGTATGAGTTAGATGAGTGGACTGTAAGGTGGATAGAAAACTGATTAGATCAACAGGCTCAGCAGGTACGAATCAATGGCTCAATGTCTAGTTGGCAACCAGTACTGAGTGGAGTGCCCCAGGGGTCCGTCGTGAGGCCCTTTCTGTTCTACTTCGTCATTAAAGATCTTGATGATGGGATAGATTGCATGCTCAGTAATTTGCGGATGACACCGAGCTGGAGAGAATGGTAGACACACTGGATGGAAGGGACAGGATTCAGGGAGACTTAGACAAATTGGAGCCAAAAAAATCTCTTGAGGTTCAACAAGGACAAGTGCAAAGTTCTGCACTTAGGACACAAAAACCCCATGCACTGGTACAGGCTGGGGACTGATCAGCTAAGCAGCAGTACTGTAGAAAAGGACCAGGGGTTATGGTGGATAGGAAGCTGGATATGAATCATCAGTGTGCTCTTGTAGCCAAGAATGCTAATGGCATATTGGGCTGTATCAGTAGGAATGCTGCCAGCAGATCAAGGGATGTGATGATTCCCCTCTATTCAGCACTGGGGAGGCTGCATCTGGAATACTGTGTTTAGTTCTGGGCTCCCCACTACAGGAAGTATGTGGACAAATTAGAAAGAGTCCAGCAGAGGGCAGCAAAGGTGATTAGGAGGCTGGGGCACATGATTTATGAGGAAAAGCTGAAAGGAATAGGCTTATTTAGCCTGCAGAAGAGAAGACTGAGGGGGGAATTTGATAGTAAGCTTCAACTACTTGAAGGGATGCTCCAAAGAGGAGGGAGTTAGGCTATTCTCAATAGTATCAGAGGACAGAACAAGGAGCAATGGTTTCAAGTTGCAGCTGGGGAGGTCGAGGTTGGATATTAAGAACAACTTTCTCACTAAAAGAGTGGTGAAGCATTGGAGTGGGTTACCTAGGGAGGTGGTGGAACATCCATCTTTGGAGATATTTAAGACTTGATTAGACAAAACTCTGGCTCAGATGATTTAGGGAGAGTAGTCCTGCTTTTAGCACTGGGTTGGGCTAGATGACCTCATGAGGTCCCTTCCAACCCTACGATTGTATGATTATATGATTCTGTGATTTAAAGAAAAGTCTAAACAATGTTCTATTACTTTGAAAAATTAAACTCTTCTTTCCCTTACTAATCGTATTTCCACCATTGCAGGATGACAATTCAAAAACAAAAAACAAGGTGTGATCGGGTAGCCTCACCACACACTCCAAAAGCCGAGCACATGCTATGGGTGAAGGAAGCCCTGCCCCTTAGACTCTGCTGGGCATATTCTAGATGCTGCCTCAG
Source organism: Podocnemis expansa (assembly GCA_007922195.1). Taxonomy (NCBI): domain Eukaryota; kingdom Metazoa; phylum Chordata; order Testudines; family Podocnemididae; genus Podocnemis; species Podocnemis expansa. The sequence goes on along the minus strand of ML681993.1, from coordinate 20,356,755 downwards.
TATAAAAGAGAGCAGCACAGCTCATTTGAGGCTGGCCAGTGAAGAGGAAGGAGCTGCGCTAGAGGAGAAGAGTGGTGTCGGCTCCTAGCCGGAGGATAGATTAACCCTCATGGTGGTGAGCAGGAGAGAGTACGCAGTGACAGATGCCCCGAGGTTGAATCCCAGGTGCTGACTAGGGTGGATTGACAACTGGATTCTACAGAGAAGTGATTGGTAGCCTGTATTACAGCTCAGGAGAACTGGATTGAGATTGCACTTTAGGACAGTGCTCCAATTTGGGTAGGAAGTAGCCCAAGGGGCCCAAGTTGTGGAGCTGGGAGTGCTTTGGCTGAAGGTCAGTGCATTGTGGTCTGGATCCACACTGACTTAGTGCCACAACCCTGTTACCGACAGGGTACTGCCCTGGGGGTCACTGGAGTGGGAGGGGCTGAGCCCCCCTACCTGGGCACCATCCCTCATAAGAACTCTGCAACCAAGAGCGCTTCACTTTGAGGCCACTAGGCCATACTATCTTGAACATAAGGGCCTGTATACTGACAATGAGGCAACGAGGCCATACTACCTTGAAGATAAGGGCCTGTGTACTGCCAAGGCCACGCTACTAGAACCTAGGAATTTTCATGGCCTTAAATGCTAGGCTGTTTGTCTCAAAGCAGTAGATTACAAGAGGTCACGGTGTTATCCTTGTGATGCTGTCTGGGTCTAGGGGACTGTTTATGATTATCTTTCATATTAATATTCCATATTTGCAGTAATCCATCTGTTATATACCATGTTTGCTGTCAATAGAAAGGCTTTAATCTGCTAAGAGTGATTTTATGGTTTATATGTAGCCATCATGCCTGTATTAGAAATTAGAAATCTATTTGCTTTTATGTGTGTTCCAAGTGATTTGATTTTAAGTCATTCCCAGACTGGGTATCTGCAGAAACATCATCTTCCTGATGGACCAGCAAGGGAACTCCCAGTTGAAGTGGGCCTAGGAGGAAATCTGTTTGTCTAGTCACCCAAGCTGATCACATGACTCAACTCCATTTTGATTTGGCAAAGACACTGAGAGCACAGGGAGGGCCAGAAGGTGATAAAAAGCCATAGCCCATTCTCCATTTTGTCTTTAGTCTTCTGTCTTCAGTCTGTCTTCAACCAATACCCTCCTCTGGAACTACTCTCCTGGGACTGAACAAAGGACTGAGACCCACCCAAGCGCTGGGTGCATATCAGAGGAGAGGGACTAACCTGCAAACTACAGATGCTTCAAGGATTTGCTTTCTATGGACTCTAAATCATTTGTATGTATGTGATTCACTTTGACCATTTAATACCTCTCATATTTTGTTTGTTTGCTTTTTATATTAAACCTTTAGTTGTAGTTACTAAAGGATTGGCTGGCAGCATGGTATTTTGGGTAAGATCCAAGCCTATATTTTTCTGTGTGATTTGGCTGGCCCTTTGGGGTCAGGAGAACCTATTTCTTTAAGAGACCCAGTGGCCAGGGGTGACCCTAGGAGCTGAAGTGCATAAAGGGGGCTGTTTCTAATTCTTTAAGCTTGGTGATGACCAGAGTGGGGAATCAGAAGCGTGTTTTGTTGCTGACTGGGAGACTGGTTTAAGTACCACCCATCAGTGGCTTGGGGCTTTGGCCCCTGGTTTTTGCAGCCTGCCCCGATTTTGACACATTCAGAAGGTTATCCTCGGAGGCCTGGGTCACAATCCTCCCAGCTGCCTGTGTCCCCTTCATATTTCCCCAGCACGGGGTAGTGCAGGGGTTGTACCCCATGATACATGGTTTCCAAAATATATGGCTCACTTAAATCTTTTGTTTAAGATTAGAATGCACGTTTTAAAAAAACTTTTTAGAATAAGTCTTTTCCCTAAAATTAGTACTAGTGGATTTATTATCACTCATTTATATGCTTATAAAAAAAAAAAGAAAACTTCAGAACAATTTTTTAAACATTTTCAGCTTGAGTCATGTGTAAATACAATAGAAACTCATATTTTATTATTAATAAACACAGTTATATTCAGGTTAAATTAATAGAAACATTTAGTACTAAAAGCAGCGGTTTATTTCATTAATTGTTCCTTTCACTACTATCAAATCAGTATGCTGGGGCCAGCAATGGATGGCATCCATGCCAAAAATGGCACAGGGTCTGAATCAGAGCATGCAGCACTGCTCAGTCCCCCTCCATCGCACAGTACCCTGCTGGCCATGCTACCCCTCTGAGGAATACAGCCAGCAGGGATGAACAAACTGCTGCAAGCCTCTCCTGGCCCCTGTTGGCCCTGCCCCTGCTGGGCAAAGGTAGAAAGCAGGGTGGGTCAGCCAGCCCAGAGCCACCTCTGCCAGGGGCAGGTGCGGGCTAGCTCCAAGCCCGACACTTGGAGGCCGTCCCTTGCTGCTGGCCAGCCCCACCCCTGCCGCCCAGAGGCTGCCCACCACTGCTGGGGGCAGTTGCCAGCTGGCCCTGATGCCTGAAGGCTGCCTGCCACTGTGTGTTGGTCAGTGCCAGCTGGCCTTGGACTGCCCGGAGCCCACTTTCTGCTGCTGGGTGTGGGTGCCAGCCCCAGCCCTGAAGCCTGGTCCCATCCCATTTTTGGCCCTGCCCCAGGCGCCCACTGAGGGTGAGGTGGGCGGGGCTGTGATGGGGGCCAGCAAAGGTTGCTGACCCCTGCAGTATGCTAGGCAATATGAACAAAGGGATCAGAATCTGGCCCTCAAACAATATTATAAATTTAAGACGTATGGGCTGGTCTGAAATACAACCCATATGAAGTCAACAGATATTTTCTATTGAATTCACTTGAGCAAAGGTTTTACCTCTAGTCCCCCTCTGCACAGAAAAGCTTAAATATCTTCACAAACAAGATAATTTACAAGGCAGAGAAGAGTGAGAGAGCAAATAAGGGACATATTGAGACAGCAGAAATGAGCATATTTTTCCCCCCCCAACATAACTCACTCTAGAGTTTGGATCCTTATAATGCATTCTAATCATTTGATATTCTTCCTGTCATGTCCATCTCTTACACTAGTTCCAAAGGGGTAGCTGTGTCAGTCTAGTTCAGTAAATTAAGGTAGGAATCTAGTGGCACTTAAATTCTATATATATGTGTGTGTATCACATGAGCTTGGGAGAAAATTGTGGGAGAAAAATCAAGTATATGGTGAAGTGGGAGGATAATCAAGCATCTGACAAAGTAGGATTTTCTCCAACAAAAGCTCATACAATAAATAAATGTATTAGTCTAAGTGCCTCTAGACTCATTTCTCAGTAGGTCATCAAGCGAGCATGCCTATAAAGCAATTGTTGGAACCAAGGAGGCAAGCATTGTTACCAGCTTTGCCCTCCAACTCAGGGTATGCTCATTTATTAGGGTTGCTTTCTCTATGGGGAAGATGGTAATTCTATTAGTGTGCTGCTTGTGCCACTTGTGTTTCTATATAGGTGCGTCTGAGCGGACTGGGTCTATCAGCACTCTCAGCTGAGAGAGAGAGAGAGAGAGAAGTTGGGGCAGGGAGGTCTCACCACTCCGTGTAGCAAAAAGGTTTCCAGGTTGTGCAGATCAGGGTCAGAGGCTGGATGGAAACAAAGCTGCCACAGCGATCAGGAAGGAAGAAAAGCCAAATCCCAGTGGAAATGATACAGCTTTAGATCCAAGCATCAGGAGTCAGGACTCAATCCAGACTCACACAGGATTCAGACAGGATCCAGTCAGGACGTGCACAGGACACACACTACACACACACTACTGGATGTGGGTAAAGGTTTTTTTTATAAGGACTTGTTTACGTGGCCAATACACATTCCTGGCTGGGTGTAATGGTTCAGAGAAGCTCAGAATACAATCAGGCAGACTCAGTATTTTGGGTATCAATTATCATGTCTGTGACTAGAATGGTCTGATAATTGCTGAGTTTGTTTGTTTTGGTGTGAGATCCCCCATTATGCAATGCTTCCCTGCTTCTTCAATCCCAGAGTTCAGTGTGGTTCCTGCTTCTTCAATCCCAGGGTTCAGTGCAGGTCTTGCTTTGGAGCCTGGCTCTCCATAGTCAATGCAAATGAAGCTCTATTTACTGTCCTGATGGTTTTTGGATATGGGTAGATAAGGATGTCTCCCATTTCATACTGTTTTTGATTTTCAGTTCAAGTAGAGGTTGGGGGATGTGGGGTGGGGGGTGGGGTGTAGGCACAGGCTGGATACTATGCTCCGATTCCTCAAGAACACAGAGCTAACAAGTAAGAGCATGGATCTGTTGAAATGCCATCTTTCACACATTTGGAAAAAACTGCTTGGTTTGTGTCAGGGCAAAGCTAATCTAGCTATCAGACATTTTCACCATTTTTTCATCATTTCAGCCTAGAGCAATGCTGTATTTTTTTAAAGTGTTTTACAGGTATACAGTTCTTCAAAATATTATTGCTTTTATTGCCTGTTCATCTGACCAGACCACGCAGCCTTGGATTTTGGTCTCTCAGGGTATGTCCACACAGAGTCTTTAAACTGAAATAATGCAGATTAAATAATGCAGGTCCACACTATGTTTCCTTATATTGGGATAAGGAGCTCCCTTATCTTGCAATAAGAAAAGTCATTTTGAAATAATACAATTTAGTATTATATTGAAATTATGGTTAAATTAAAACTGTTATTTTGAAATAAGAGTGTGTATATGTTATTTTGATTGAACTGTTATTTTGATTTAACACTTTTGTCTTTCTCCTTCCCAGGGTGCTGTCCTTTTTGTATATATTGGGTGGGGGCATGGCCCTTCTAGGGGGGCATCTTGCCACACCTCCCATGGTGCCTCTCTCCTAAATCAAGCTAGCAAATCCTGTCCATGGACATACTAGTTCAATTTGAATTTCTAGTGGGGATGTGTTAAATTGATTTAACTTAAATTGATTTAATTATTTTATATTGATTGTATTAAATCGATTTAACTGCCTATGTGTGGACATAACCTTAGTGTTTGTCACCAGTATTTCCATTTTGAAAAAGAAAAATGTCTAATACTACTTTCTTGAATTGGATTTCTTTTATGGTAACAGTGTGGATAATACAAGTACATTTTAATCATGAGAAGTAAATACCTGACTTAGTAAAGCGATGTCTTTATCTACAATTACTTCACAAAATACCTTTTGTGTTCATTAGCTTGTTTCAAAATAACTCCAATCATCACCTATGTTCCCGCTAAGCTGTGCACATGTGTGCGCGCACACAGGTTGTGAAGCCCGTGCACACAACAAAATAAAGCATGCACCAAAAAGTTCAACCGTGCTAATATTTCTGTGCTACTTTAAGAAGGCAGTTTCAAATAGCATGTTTCATATAAGGTTTTGTAACATAAAATCATTTCCATCACCCTATCAGAATAAAATTTAGATATTATTTGCATCATATACTTCGTTGCACTCACAAGTTTGAACACACTCACTGGAGTGTGCACAAATTTGGATACTGGTTCTGAAAATTTGCACAAAATAAATGTTTTTTGCACACAGACTATGAAAAATGAGGGGGAACAGTGATCATCACTGTATAGCAGGGGTCCATCCTATAGTTTCATGAATCTTGCTGTATCCTTCCTGACCCACATGCTTTCAGATTGGATATTAACTTTAATTTGTAATATGCTCTATCTAACTGAATATTTGAAGAAGACTTTTCCTGCCAGAAACATAGAAATTTGGTTCAGTGAAGGATGATGTCACTCAGGGCTTTCTGCCAGGACAGCTATTAATTAGATAAGAAAATTGATACTAATGTAACCTGTGCCAATATGACCCACTTTCACTGTGCTGAGGCACAGAGGATTGTCCTTTGAGATATATACTTTCACATAGTAATGAACACTTAATTGAAGGGAGAGGTCTACTATTGAGCTATAAATATCTGAAAAATTCATTTATGAGATACCAGAAGAAAGCTTCTTATAGTGGGAAAACACACCTCAGTGTCTCTGCAGCTGTACGGAAAGAGATGAAATCAACACAGAGGAGAAGGTGAATAATGACTATGAAGGATGAGATAAAGTATGAGATGAAGTAAATGAAGAACAAGAAATAATAATTAGAAAAGTAAATATGGAGAAGCCAATTCTTAATCAAATGAATATTTTGTTGGTTATATTTTGGATTTGGTTGCTCAAAAGCTGCCTAGGCACAAATGATGATTTTGCACATCTAAGAGTGGGATTTGGATATCTGAATAAGATTTCAATGTTCATACTCTGGTCTTCCTCCCATTAAAGCCACTGCCAACACAACTGTTAATTTGGGAACTGAGATCTAAATCTACAGAGGAAGAGAAGACATTGGAAAAAGACTGATGTGAAAGGACATACGAAGAAGGGGAGGGAAGTCAAATAAATCTTAAAGAGAATCACAATGAGACAAAACAAGAAAAGAATGGGTGGGAGTGAGATGAGGAAAAGACAAGTGAGGAATAGAAACTAAAATAAATACTAAATATTATTAAAACAAAAGGAATCAAAGTGCAATAAGGAACATGATCTAGAGTGAGTGAATGAGTGAGAAAGATGAGTATTAAATGAACAATAAAATAGAAAGAGGAGCAGCCAATAATAAAATAAATACTATAAAAGTGCCTGAGAAAAAGTTTAAAAGGATGCTTTCTATAACTTATTACTTACTTCTTACCAAGTATGTGAACTATATGCTCTTATTTATATTATTTGTTACTTACTGAGATATGAATTTGTTGGTAACCAATCAGAAGCACTAAGGACTGTAAGATGACTTCAAATAAACAAGTTAGGACATTTTCAAATTCTGTGCATACATTTATATTTTCTTAATTTCTTGCTTCATTAACAATATTGTGAGGGGAAGAAAACGACCTTAGGCATCATGGTGGGAAAACAACAATTAAAATAATTCAAGTATTGAATTATATAGAGTGTTGAATAATGTAGCCTTTGTAATATTCAGTGTAATATTCAGTAATCATGCTGGGCCTAACATGCTTTAAAAAATCCTTTGTAGTTTTTTTTTGTTTGTTTGTTTTGGGTTTTTTTTTTTTTTTGGTTTTGTTTTGTTGTTGTTGTTGTTGTTGTTTGTTTTTTCCTTCTCACTTTAGTAAGCAGCTCCGACTGTCTTGGTGTGACAGAATATCAATTTATACAACAAAAACCATTCCCAAACTTTCTGTCTGGAAAGCTGGAGCACTTAACCTTATACTTATCATTAACAGAATCTCTATGCAGTTCTCCTCATTGACTGTGCCTTCTTTCCCAATAACTATTAATCCCATGTGTCAAACTTGTCTGAACCAGATTTTAAGCTTTTCCCAGACAGGGACTGTGCTTTGAGTCATCGTTTGGTAATGCTATCTATGTGGAAATTACTATAATATATCATTATTTATTATACTGCCGTGAAAAGAAAAGGCTATTCCTGTGATTGGTGAATTTAAAATGATCTGGAGTTTGGGTTTAGTTTAGTCAAGACTCCAAAGTTAAATATTTATAGAACTTCTTTAAATTATTATGCTTATCCACACAAGGTATCAATTGTCACCTGCTTTCCCTTCCCTTTCTTGAGCATTTGGGAAGCTAGTAGATTGCTACATACCCTTTTTCATGAGGATGCATGTTTTATGGGTTGCAGCTGGTAAACAACTAAAATATAAGTAATCATTTCAGTTGGCTATTTTTAAAAGCAGTCTATGGAGGAGTGAACAATTTTCTATTCAATATTTTATAACTTATTGCTAGATTTTATACAGTCCCAGGGTCATGGCCATGCATTTAGGTTCCTTGTCTCTGTAATAATGATTTAACAAACAAACAAACAAAAATCTTGTACAGTTTTTTTTAAACATTCTTAAAAATATATATAAAGTAGTGCAAATAGCACAGAATAAATAAGTCAGGCAACTTTAAATTAAAAGGTCAGGGAGATGATATGATGAGCATCTCATCAAATATGTCAAAGTAATTTAAAATGTGTTTTGTTTATGTTTGAATTATGAAAATTATGGAATTAAGAATAGATAATATTTTCTTTAGAATACAAAGCAGGTAAATTAGAAAAAATGTTAATACACAAAATACAGATATAAGATTTTTCTTTCCCTTTACAATTCCTTTGTCTTTAAAGTGGCTATCTATTTATATATTTATTTCAGTTTGTCTCTATGTCCTTACTAGAAAGCTAGCTTCCATAGGAAATAAAACAATAACAATAATGGAGACTGAAGTCTCTAATGAGAAAGGCAAGGAACAACATGAAAAATTTAAGTATAATACCGTATATTTATCATGACCAGATGGTATTCATATGAGAGATCTATAGGGACTACCCTTCAACACAGCAGAGATATTAATGAAGATATACAATATCTTTAACAGACACAGACATAGACACAGACTCACACACAAACACACTTCACAACCTATGTCTTCTGCAATTTGGAAAGTTAGTAATATATTTTCTGTCTACATCAAAAGGTGTTTTTGAATTATCACTAATATTGGAAATTATTAATTTGAACCCACCAAAATTCAATTTAACAATAAATTCCTTTGTTAAATCCAAATGCCAAATGGCATTTTACACTGTTTCTGAAAACATTTCTAACAGCCTAAAATAAGCAGTCACTATACCTGATACAATAATGAAATATTGAAAAGCATTTGATATATACAATTTGGCTAAACTCAGAGGCACTTAGACCCATATTGACCAGCTCTAACGTGATCAAGCAGGCATTAGCAATGAACCATTTAAAAGCTACTTTTTATACCCTTTAAAAATAAATGATGTTATTGCCAATTAGTGACTGCTACAAAACTGTTTGAAGCTCTGGACCTTTGTTTCTAGTCTCAAGCCAGATAAGATTTACAATCTCCTTTCTCCCCAAGGTTCTTCTCTCCTTCCCACTTACCAATAGATATTGTTTTGCACCTAACTAAACTCAGGAGCTTAAATTTAGGCTCAATAAACAAGGAGTCTGGTGGCACTTTTACAGACTAAGAAATTGATTTATCGCGTGAGCTTTCATTGGAGAAAATCACACTTGGTCAAGTGATTGAAGATAGGGAACTCCGAATGGGAGTCAAAGGATCTGGTCAGACTGTCAGAGCAAGTCAAAGCAGTTGTTAGGATTCAAACAGTGGAGTACAGCAATTATCGAGGTATCGGGGAAGGAAAACAAAATTACCTTTTTTAATGGGAAAAGAACCCATATCCTTTATTCAGCCCTGAGTTCACTATGTATAATTTGCATATGAATTCCACTTCTGCAGTTTCTCTTTGAAAATGGATTTGTTATTCATTTGCCTGAGTAAAGTAATTAACATAAGTGATAAAGTGATCAGGAAGATTAAAATGTTTTTCTATTGGCTTTTTAATGTGATCATTTTTTATGTTATATTTTTTGTTCGTTTATTCTCTTGTGAGGAATCTGTCCTGTTTGCCCAATTTATAAGTCAGGGGACAGAAAGATTTCTGTCACATGATAGCATAAATCACATTGCTGGATGAGCACATGAATGAGCCCTTGATGGACTAGCTGGCTTGATTAGGTCCTATGATGGTGTCTTTTGTGCAGATATGTGGACAAATTTGGGAACCTGGTTTGTTGCAGGGATATGTGCCTGCTTTAATGTTTCTGTTGTTTAGTCTGTAGTTGCTGATGAGCATCTGTTTAAGGTTGGGGAGCTGTCTGTAAGGGAGGAGAGGTCTACTGCCTAAAGCCTAAATGAGGGATTGTCTCTTAGAGTAGGCTGTAGGCCCTTGATGATGTACTGTAGAGGTTTGACTTGGGGGTTATAGGTGTTTTCTTTCTTGTGCTTTTCCTGTAGTAGTTGACTTCAGGGTACCCTTCTGACTCTGTCAATCTTTTTCTTTACTACTTTGTGTGGATAATGCAGATTTAAGAATGCTTGACATAAATCCTGAATGTGTCTGTCCCTGTCTGAGAGATTAGAACAAATGTGGTTATATCTTAGGACTTAACTATAGACAATGGATAGAGTGATGTGCCCTGGGTGGAAGCTCAAGGGATGAAGGTAACTATAGCAGTCTGTAGGTTTATGGTATAAGGTGGCTTTTATATATGCATAACTAAGTTGCACAGTAGTGTCCAGAGAGTGGATCTCCTGTGTGGAGTGTTCCAGACTAAGGTTGATCATGGAGAGGAAATTGTTGAAATCTCTGTGGAAATCTTCAAGGACGTACTTTCTGTGGGTCCATATGATGACAATATCATCAATGTAGTGTAAGTAGAAGACTGGTACTTGGGAGTGAGATTGGAGGAAGTGTTGTTCTAAGTCAGCCATAAAAATGTTGGCATATTGTGGGGCTATGCAAGTACCCACAGCAATGCCACTGACTTGAAGATATAAATTATCTTCAAATTTGAAATGATTGTGCGTGGGTAAGTAAAATAAATCAGTCACAAGGTATGCCATAACATCATCTGGGATCAGGGCCATCCCTAAGGGGCTGTGGGACTCCAGGCAAATAGTCCTCTGTGGGACCCCCCTGCCCTCTCACTGTGCTGCCCACCCCACCATGCCAGGGACCGGACGAGTGGCCAAAAGGGCGGACCGGTTCAGCGCTGCCGGTCTGGCCCCCCACTCCCCAGGCCACATGCACTGCTCTGGGCTCTGTGCCAGAGTGGTGGGGAGGGAGTGGGAGGCAGTGCGGCTGGGGCGGGGAGTAATGATCCCGGCTCCACTCTGCCTCCCAACCCCTCCCCACTGCTCCAGCACAGAGCCCAGAGCAGTGCACGTGGCAGGGAGGGGCCAGAAGTGGTGTGGCCCCGCTGGGCCGCCAAAGCATGGAGCCCTGGACAGCTGCCCTGGTCGCCCTATCCTAAGGATGGTCTTGTCTGGGATAGCCCTCTCAATGGTTTGTAATCTGTCTTCGTGTTGGCTGTTGGTATACAGAGCTTTTACATCCATCTTCACTGTTAAAAGTGTAATTAAAATAAATAAATATGTACAGAACCACTGTACAATACTTATAAATCCAGTTGAATAACATCCAGTCAGTATGCTTTCTGAAACTGATCCATTTTTTTCTCTCTAACTTCTTTGAATTCTTTGGGAAAAGTTTAGATAAGACATCCAGTGGACCTAATTTATTTGTTTTTTTTTAAAGTGATTTAGATGAAATTCCTCATAAGGCTATCAAAGCTAGATAAAAGAATGATTTATACATAGTGCTAAATTACCCTTTCACTGTCACAAAATTAATTTTGGGTTCATAGCGATATGCAGAGGGACTTGTCCTACTTTAGATAGATAGATAGATAGATAGATAGATAGATAGATAGATAGATAG
>ML681993.1:20331650-20345421 GCA_007922195.1 Podocnemis expansa | reverse complement strand
TAGATAGATAGATAGATAGATAGATAGATAGATAGATAGATAGATAGATAGATACGTACAAACATTCGCATAAAGTGTCTTAATCAAAGTTTTCAATTTTAATCCCCTGATAACTGGTAGCCAGATGTCTTTTTTATTGTTGGGGAGGGGAGACGAGCATTAACTCCTATATGTTAGAAGTTACTTAGAACTCAAAAGCCTTGATACAAATTACATCATCCCTGGTTTCTTTCAAACTTCTATGGTTCCCTGATGCTCTGTCTGAAACCTGCAGGCCAATGCCTCTAGGTTACAAAGCAAATGATCCTGCAAAGGATTTGGATCCAGTTCCATCTCTGCATGATTTCTTACTTAATCATGGAACTAAGGATTCCTCTGGTGACACATCTGATCAGAGGAAGCACACAGCTGGGAAGGATCATGATACAATAGTGTTCGCTGGCGAGCAGAGTTAATTTGAATTAATTGGCCTTCCTTAGACCTTCTTCCCTATCAGGCCCCCTTCCCACAGTTCCTGACTGCCACAAAATAGTCATCTTCCACTCACCCTGGGAGAGACTAGTTTAAGGGAAGATATTGGGGGGAGGTTCTCCACAACAGCCAGGAAAGAGGTCTGGGTACAGAACCTGTGCGGCTCTTAGCTCGAAGTGGACTGGGAACAGAACTAATCAAATTGTCAGAACTGAGAGTGTTTAACCAACTCATTTAGAAAGAAGCCAAAGGGAGGTCAGGGGAAAGGCTTAAAGGAAGGGAAACCACTGGAGTGAAAGGAACATTTCCAAATGAACATTTATACTGGTGCATAACCTTGACATGAATAGCTAAATCACTAGTTAGGGACCCAGGGATAGGATTAAGCTTGCTTTAAGAGATGGGACAAGCATCCCCTTCATCTTCAACTGTACTTCCTGTGATGGATCAGTAGATAAGTCTGACCCAGCAAATGATCATGCTTAGAGAGAGGGTTGGTGTACTGCCAAACCCCAAACATCATATGGTTGACTTTAGAAAAGAAGATTAAAAAAAAAACAAAACACACAAAAGAAAAACCACCAATGTGGGTGCTGTTGTATTTGAATTCTGGTTTTTAAGCTCTTACACTACACTTGGAGAATATTTTCAAGGTTTTCTCCAGTAATAAGATCTTACATTGTTTTAAAAGCAAGTGTTACATTCTTGTGAATCCAGGAGTTGGAGTTTTGAGGAGAAAACCAAATATTATGAAATTCATGACCAAATAGCAGAAGTTAGCAATATTATGGAATAACTCCAGCATTAAATGGAGAAAGATTGTTTATGGAGCTCTTCATTGAGCTGCTGTTTAATCCTTGGAATGGAACTGAAGGAACAGGTGAGCCCAGGAAAATGGTCTAAAGGCTATTGAGTCATGAAGAGGACACAGATGCCTGTCTCCTGAGGCAAGAGGGTAAGGGAATATTTTGCAAGGAAGATATAAGGGATAAATGCCCACCACAAAGAACTCTCTGGGCTTGTTCAATAATAGAGAATTTAAAATGTGATATTTTTATTTCTTTGTTAACTATCTCCCATCTCTTTACATTTACCACTTATAATCAATTAAACTCTAATAACAGAAAACAAAAACAAACAAAAAAGGACTCTGTGGCACTTTTTGGGTGCATCTACACTTAGAGGTTAGGTTGAATTAAGGAGGCTTAATTCAACTTAATCTTCTCCCCATCCACACTGGGCATTTATTCAGTTGAATTAAGCCTTTCCTTAAATCAAATTAAGGAAAGGTAAATTTGATTTAATAACACTTACTTTTACTTCAAATTACTGGTTAATTTGACTTTATTAAGTCAAATTAAGCCAATGCTAGCTGGGGAGTAGAGTTAATTCAAATTAATTGGCCTCCCTTAGACCTTCATCCCTACCAGACCCCTGTCCCAGAGCTCCTGGCATAAGAAGAGCCTGTCCTGGCCAACAACAGGGCAGGATTCATCCCACAGCATTATGCTCCCCAAAGCTGGCCAGACCTGCTGTCTGCAAGCATTGCAGGCCAGAGCAGCCAGCGGCACAAGTGGGCTCCATTCTGGAGTCACCAGGAAATACTGGACCTACTTGCCATTTGTGGGGATGAGGCATTCACCTCCTGGTTGTGAGCAACTACTGGAACTGGGAGGTGTATGCCTCCATCCCCCCAGGACAAAGCTGACATGGGCCACATCTGAGACATGGAGCAGGTCCAGGTGAAAATTAAGAAGCTCCTCCAGGCTTATAACAGAGTCTGGGAGCAGAGGTTCTCGACCGGGGCAGCCCCCAGCCCCAGCAGCTTCTGATATAAGCAGCTGCATGCCATCCTGGGTCAAGAGTGCAGCAGCCTCCCAGCCCGCAACATTGGGTTTGCCAAGCCCCTCCTCCCTCAATGATGAGCAGGAGGAGAGCTCAGTGGATGAGGATGTAGTACTGGAGGAAAGGGGGAGCACCCAGCAGCAGGCCATCTCACCAGTCCTGGACTCAGCAGCCAGCCCAGAGCTGGTCCATGCCTCAATGGAGAGCTCACACTCAGAGGCGGCTTCCCCCGCCTAGGAGGAGGACCCATGTGGGGGGACAGCATGCCTGACTCCCACTGCACCTACTGGTGAATGTTCCCTCTCTCCGTCCCTGTGGGCAGGGTTGGGTACACCTGTGAGACAGGCACTGCAGGGGAATATGGCCCAGGGACACGCAGGGTCCTGGCGGGGCGGGAAGAGGTGTGGAGGGCCTCAGGGGCAGAGGTACTGGAAGCTGTGTGGCAGAGGGGACTCAGAGCTGAGCAGTATGGTGGCTTGTTGGGTGATGGGTTGGGGGGACCACGGGTGGGAGCACCAAGGCCAGGTAGCATGCACCTGACACCACTGGCATGGCCTCAGGAAAAACCCCCATGGCAGGGATGCCTTCAGGCTTCCGCCATGGGCACTGCACCTGACCTGGGCAGCCAAGGACACCAGTGCATGCCAAGGGCTCTCTGTCCCAAAGGATGAGAACAGGGAAGCAGGGGGATGGCCAGGAAACAGCAGCTGTCCTCAAACAGCATGCCACACTTGTTAATGGGAGGTGCTTCATTCTCTGTTTCTTTCCAGCAGCCCCTGCACCCTTGCTTGGCAGCACTCCCAGGGCACCACTGGCCCCAACCACAAGGAGGAAGGCGCTGCACTCCTGGGATCAGCAATTCGAGGAGCTGATCAACATCACCAAATGGACAGAGGTGCTGCTGGTGGCTGGAGTAGGAGGATGTGCACTGGTGGGTTGAGCAGGGGCTGTGGAGGGCCAAGCACAGCCCGCTTGAGAGGCTGGTAGACCTCCTGAAGTGCCCGACACAGGCCCTGGAGCGCTTGGAGGAGCACCTGTTCCTTCAGCTCCCTGCCCTGCATTCCAGCAGCAGCCCTCCTTGGTGATGGCCCAGGACACGGGGCAGATGTGTGCATACCCGGGACTCTCCTGCCAGTGGCCACTAGCCCCAGCCCTGCAGCTTGACCCTCCTCTCCATCACTCCCGCAAACTCTAGCCCCTGCAGCACCACTCCATTCTGCCTTCAGCTCCCACTCCCCAGTTCCTCCTGTAAATAAAAGCCCTGTAGACAGCAATATAGTGTCTTGTGCTTTTTATTGGTGTGGGTATGGGTGGGTGAGGGTGGGAGGCGGCAGACAGGGGTGGGTGTTGGAGATGAGGTTACGGTGATGGGGTCTGGTGGTAGGCCCACCCCTCAGTGCTCCTCACTGATGAAGTGGGCCCTCATTGCATCCTGGTTGAGCGATGCTTGCTGCTGGACCTACTGTGTCTGGGGCAGGGCATTGTTGGGCTACTTGTAGTCACTGGCAAGTCACTTGGCCTCAGCCTCCTAGACCCTTTCCCCCTACAGCTCATAGAGGTTGTGGAAGCAACAGCAGGCGCTGATGACCTACAGGATGTTGCTCTCACTGAGCTGGAGGGGGGTCAGGTGGGCCCTCCAGCATGCCTTCAGATGGCTGAAGGCATGCTCACCAACCATGTAGCAGTGGAGGAGCCTCTGGTTGAAGATCTCCCTGCTGGCATCAATGTGGCTCATGTATGGTTTAATGAGCCAGGGTGTCAAGGGGTAGGTGGCATCCCCCTGGGTTAGGACAGGCACCTGTACATCCACAAAGTTGATGATGTGCTTGGGGAAGAAGGTGCATGCCTGTTTGTGCCTCTACAGGGAGGAGATGTGAGGGATTCGGGAGCTGTGTACCCCCTGGCCAGCCCACACAGTTGTTCTGGAAGATCCTGTGGTGGTCCACAAGGGCCTGCAGGATGACAGAGTAGTATTCCTTCTGGTTGACATAGTCCACGGCCTGGAGGTTCGGGGCTTGGATGGGGATGTGTGTGGCATCTAAAATGCCCTTACAGTTGGGAAAACCGAGGCTGGTGAGGCAGTCAAAGAGTTTGTTTAGGTTGACCAGGGTGACAAGGAGGGTTAGCAGGAGCCAGTTGATTGCTTGGCACAACTGCATGAGGGTGGTCCTGACAGTGGTCTTCCCAATGCTGAACAGCTGGCCAATGGAGTCATAGGAATCTGGGGTTGCCAGCTTCAACACTGCAACAGTCATTTGCTTCTCTACAGGCAGAGCAGGTAGTAATCGGGTGTTCATGCACTGCAGAACTGGTGCGAGTTTGCAGACCAGATCGAGGAAGGTTTGCTTGCTTTTTGTAAAGTTCTGCAGCCACAGGTCATCATCCCAGGTGGTGAGGATGATACGCTCCCACCAGTTGCCGTTGGACTCATGTGCCCAAAGGTGATGAGGCATGGAGTGCACCGTGGTGAACATGGCAGTTTGCAGGGGCAGCAGGGCGGGCAGCAGGTTGTCATCTGCCTCCTCAGGGTCAAGATGCTGGTGTAGCCTGCTCCACAGCAGAAGGAGCCTTCCCTGTAGCTAGCAGGGGTTGCACAGCTGCCTGGCAAAGTGCAGAAGTGTGGTCCATGAGCTGCTCATCCTCCATGTTTCCAGACACAATGGGGAAGGTGCGGAGGTCACTTCCTCTTTTAAAGGAATGGCCAGGAGAGGGGAGACCTTCTCCAGTGCCACGTTGGTACACAATACAGCCCTCCTTGCTCACCCTTGTCCTCCAGGTCAACTTAAGAGTCTGGTGTAGACTCTATAAGTTGAATAATAAAGTCTGCTTTAATTCAACTTAGGAAGCTAGTGTTGACTCTAATTTGAAATAATAAGTTCAACTTAAATTTGAATTAACTAATTTGACTTAACAAAGTTGAGTTACCTTTTCACATGTAGACATAACCGTAAAGATTAACGGATTTATTTATTATATAAGATTTTGAGGGCACAATCAGACTTCATCAGCTGCATGAAATGGAAAATGTAACATGTTAGCAGTAAATATGTACATACAGAGAAGGGTGAGTCACAAGGTAAATTCAAACAGTTCCAGAGTAGACTGCTAACCTATCTCTGCATAGTAAACAGGCTGTTCTGATTTAAACAGGGTGGAAGAAGGAAGCAAAAGCTGTAAGCAAAAGCTGAGAAGAGTAAAAGAAGGGAAATCATGCTTTGTAATACCTTAACCATTCCTGGGGGTGAGAACTGAGGAAGCAATGTGGGGCCCTGTGGCACATTAGAAACTAAGAAAACATTTGGGGGGCATAAGCTTTCATGGCCTGGAAGTCACTTCATCAGATTCATCAGCTGAAAAAGGAAAACAAACAGAGTCCTTTGGCAATTATAAATAGTAACACATTTATTTATTGTATAATCCTTCACAGGCACAATTCACATTGGGATTGTGCGTACAAAACTTATGTGATAGATAAATTCCTTACTCTTTAAAAGTGCCACAGGACTCCTTGTTTGTTTTGCCATAATAGACTAACATGGCTACTCCTCTGGAACTTAAAATCTATTTTTCTATAGTTAATAACTCTGTTTATAATTCTACTTAAAACAGTTGTCTTAAATTGAAGTGTGTAGACTGTCTCAGCTCAATGACAAAGACTGGTATGTGTCTTCCTCACACTGAGGGGGAATCAGAGTATGTAATAATCTTATCCTGGTCAAGCTTTTTATTAAGGCAGGATAGGGGACATTGGGGTGCAAAGAAGGAAGCCAGAATAAACTAGCAACATTTTCCAGCCCTTATGCCAGCCTTGAACTCTCAGCACATGCCTGGAGTGGGGCCAGAAAGGTACTGGGGGGAGACCACAAATGGACAGGAGCCACATGTGCCTATTCCTTGCTGACCCTGGCACTTAGCTGGACAAGCAGGGGATAGGAGGCATGTGGTGAGGCCAGCTGGGGGAGCAGTCATGGTGCTGCAGAGCCAGGAGCCTTATATGCTGCTGTACATAGGCCCATATGCCAAGTGTGGCATACATGCTAGAGCTTCCCAACCCTTCAATTAGCTAATGGCTGTACCCAGAGTAGCTTTGGGAGTGGCTTATGAAAAACATTCCACGTAACTCAGTTGGGTATGTGACTTCAGTTGCTGTCATGTTGAATGGTAACAGGACATGGAGTGTCAATTTGTCAGTAGCAGAGCATTGTTGTGAGCCTGTCCTAGCTAGATAGTTAAAGGAAGCTCAGCAGTTCCACAGTTCCCACGCTAAAACCCAGGAGTTGCATCTATCATGACAAATATCCAAAAGGGAGCATAGTCAATGATCACTGCCACAGCCAAATGTACAAAGGTGACTTTTAGTGCCCTGAAACATAGACACATCTTTCCTAAGAAACATCTAGTTCATTCCTATAACAAAGATTTAGGCCTGTGGAAGTGTCTGTGTTTGAGGGCATTGTAAGCCGTCTTTGTGGGTACATTTGACTTGTTCCGTGAACCAGTCTTATACAAAAGAATTCTCAAGTAGTAGGACTATTTCAAGGACCAAGATCAGTTAACCTGGAAAGGGTTTAGGCGAGACTCTACTGAGATATGAAAACAGATCACAGTCTACAAATTTCAAAAGCAACAAAATATGGTTTTATGTAGTGTATAATTAAAATTTGTGGTCAAAAAGGTTAGAGAGACAACGTTTGTTGATTGACTTGAAATATAACTGGATAATGTATCATCATGAATTGTATTTGCAATTATGCAAACTAAGACAATGATATGGATAGTTAAATAATTTAGTTAGGCGCAATAGAGATTGCCTTTCTCAGTGGCCTACTGTGCTAGTTGTAGACAGCTGGAACTCTCTTACTGTTATTGCCCACAGTAGAACTGTCTCTTGCAGAAACTGGGCAGCAGGGGATTGCTTTTACCATTATTTGCTTGTGTTAGAGACCTTGCATAGCCCAAGGCTGTCAGCCCTAAACACGTGGTGGTAGATTCATCTGTTTATTTAGCATGGTATCTAATGTTGAGTGTAAGGAATAACATGTCTGTTCCTGTGACTGACCATTCTAATGATGCATTTTCATTAGGACATAGGTAAACATCATTATAAATTCTCTCTAAATTAAAGTATAACCCAATAATTACTAGTTAAACCTCATATTTCAGAACATGAGACAGTTAGCTGAAAGATTAAGGAAGAAATGTCTTGTCTTAGTCTACAAGCTTACACAACAGATATGTTATGTTTTCCACATATACCTTTATTCATCCTTGTTTGCTAAGTGAAACACCAGATTTTCAGAGAGTTCAGCAACACCCAGCATAAAGAATAATTAGAATTGTTGGGTGCTGTGCTTGATAATCTGACCCCTTCATCTAGGTGCCAAAAACTTCTCTCTTAAAATTATGTCACTTTGTTTAGAACATTGTCACAGAGCAAAGATGATCAATATTCCATTACTTTGCACTGGTGATCTTGCAAAGGATAAAGCTAGACATTGTACAATTGAAAAAGTTTAGTTATGCATGTAGTCTTTCTCTGCAATACTTGGTATAAACTGCACTGATCTGGTTTAAGCTAATGGCATTGTTTGGGTTCCATTAAGATTAATCTATTAAGATTGTAAAGGGTGGTAATTTCTGAACAATTATGTGTTAACAGTTGGCCACTGTTGAACTATTATGGCAGGGGCAGGTATAATCTGAAATTCTAAATGAATATTAAAAACCTCTGGTCCTGAGCTTTATGCGTGTTCAGTCACTAAAAGGACTTCTCAGCATATGTGGGAAAGTAAGCGTGGTTAGCTCAAATTAAAGGGTTAAGCTCTTGATCAGAGATCTCAAACTCAAATCACCTTGAGGGCTGCATGAGGACTCGGATATTGATTTGAGGGCCGCACCACTAAAACCTTTTCATACAATGATGCGGAAGTACAGTAAAAAATGAAGAGCAATATGGTATGCTAATAAAAGTCAATTTATTAATTTTTTTGAAACTGTAACATGAAGTCTGTTCTAATTTTGACAGTCTTTCCAAAGCCAAAACACACTTTTCCTTTTAGAATTGCTTCCATTCAAGATAGCAAAATCATCAAAAAGAAAAAGAGTAAACACACAGATGTAAAATTTTAAATTATAAATCAGTGGTTCCCAATCTTTTTTGTTTTGAGGGCAAAAAATGTACTTTTTCAAACTCTGAAGGACCACCAGTTAATTTAATTAAAATTAAATTAAAATGTAATTTATTGAATTCAAATTGATGTTAATTGAAATTAATTAATTGCAGTTTGATTTATTAAAATTGAATTAAATTTAATTGAAATTAAATTTTTATAAAGGTTTTAGTTTTTAAAATAAAATTAAATTATTTTAGAAAATATTTGGAGGTTTTTTTGTTTTAAAAAAGAGGGGGCCTCATGTATCCTCAAGCCAGGAGGGGAAGAGAGCACCCACATCCCAGGATGGCCTGCAAACAGGTTGGTCAGAGCCCTCCACAGGACCATAAATAAGCAGCCCCCTCCCTGTCCCTGGGGGCAGCGCTGGGACCGGTGCTGAGGGAAACATCCTCCCCACCACCTGCTCAAATTTGGCCATGCTAGGGCTGGCATAGGGGAAAACACTCCCTGCCCACCCGAATTTAGCCGCCCTGGGGCTGGCAGAAGGGGAAACAACCCCCACCCACCTGCCCGCTTGAATTTGGCTGAGTGGGGCCGGCAGAGGAGGAAACATCCCCTGCCTGCCAGAATTTAGCAGCACTGGTGCAGGCAGAAGAAAAAACACTACCCCACTCTCCTGGGGGGAAACACCCCCTGCCTGTGCTGGGGCTGGCAGGTGGGAAAGCCCTGGGGGCCATGCTGTGGCTAGTGGTGGGGCTTTCTGGTGCACCCCCAGAATAGAGCCCCCTGTGAATGATGTCCCCACAGGCTCAGGCTGCCCTCCTTGAAGCCCCCCCCCCCATCTGAGCCTTCTCTGGACTGCTCAGCCTGCTTCAGCTGCTCCATCAGCTGGTGCATGTGAACAGGGCAGCAAACAATCAACTGGTATATGTGACTAGGGCAGCTCCCAGGCAGCAGTTCAGCTCGTCCCTGTCAGTTGCTGATAACACAGGGGGGAGGTGAAGCTGCTTGGTTTCTGTCTGCAGAGAGGCTCAGCATTTGAAAACTCCAAGGTTGGAAAGGTGGGAGCCCCAGGATTCTGGGGGTTATCAGGGGCCGCAGGAGGCAGCTCTGCGGGCTGCATGTGGCCCACCAGCCGTGTGTGTCAGACCCCTACTCTTGATCCTGTTGAACACAACCTGTGCCACCTAGTTTTCCTTTTCTGCTTTGACCTTTTATTAACTTATAGACGATGTTAAATTAAAGAAACAACACTGCAGCAGGGAGAAGGTTCCACCAGAGATCTTTTGAAAATTGCTCACTTTTGCAAGAAACTTTCTGTTTGTTTGTTTCAGATTCATGACACAAGCAATATCTCTTTAGAATGCACTGATTACAAGGAATAAATAAAGGAACAAAACTAGAGTGTTATAATTTAATTACGCATGATACTCTAAATTAAAAGGAACTATTCCTCCCATGTGTACAGATGCAAATATATTACTATATTTATTTTTGAAAAAGTTATGATTCACTCAGAATGCAGCAACAAATACATCTATAATAAACTAGGAGTGTGAAAATGAATTGTAATAAACAATTTTACTTTTCTGATTAAAATATCAATATTATTTATTATAATTTGCATGTGTATCTGAACTGATGGCAAAACAAATATTAAACACATTGACTACTCAATAGGAATCATTATGAGAATGTTAGGTTGTCAAAAACATTAAATTTCAGTGGACTCATGCTCTGGACTCAAATTTCTTAGGCCCTGATAAACCTGCATTTAGCTGCTGACAAACCCTCAACTCTGAGCTGCACATCCGATAAAAAGATAACCTTAGGAACTCTTAGGCCTTACACATACTGGAGAGTTATAGTGGAATAAGGTGTCTTACTGCGGAAAAAAACAAGACCACTATACACATCTGAATCTTCCTGGCTGTGTTACAAGTGCCCTGTTATGTCAGAACAATAATACCACCTATGCAAGAGTCATAACATCTGTTGCAAAACAGCTTTTGTGCTATAAAGGGTGAGTGAATACAGATTAAATTTTCTTCCGCAATAAGTGGCCCCTGGAAAGTCTCAGAATTATAAACCTGACTACTTTGGTTTTCTACTTGGATTCTGCTGCTCTGACATGACTAGCTGCTCCCTCCTGTGAGTCCCGGGATCTTTGGATTTTCTTCTGTTTTCCTAGGGCAACACTGAAAAAAGGTGTGAGTTTCTAGTACCTACAGTGAATGATGACAAAGAAGCACAGCATCCCATGAGAACTTGTGAATTTACTCACAGTGCTCAGCACTCCTTTCGTTCTACCCTGGCTTTCAGTCACTGGAAGCTGATGAGTGGCATAGTGGGCTTGGTGCCTAAGATTCAATGCTCTTTCTTGTGGAAATGCAAAGACCAGTATAGACACTCCTTTCCAAATCTGCTATAAACACAGTGCAGTTATTAGAGTGCAAAGACTTGCTGTAGAACAATTTTTGAGTGAAGACATGGCCTTAAAATCCATCACACCAGTTAAACCGTGAGTTACTGTAGCATAATGTGTTCTTGTACTCCTCAAATATTCAGTAAAGTACAGTAGTGACCTCTTATACTTTTTAGTAGTTGTGCTTTTTCTTTTGTATTTCCACCAATATATCATATATTAGATTCCGTAAATATGTGGTCTTTTTCAATAAGTAATCCATTTTTCTTGATGAAAGAAAACCTGTATAATATGTGCAATGGTGTATTAATCCCCCACTCCAACTCACATGTGTGCACTCACTCACTCACACTGAGAAGGTTAACAAGAACTGGAGGACTCAGTTAATGCACCTTCTGGCACCTGGAGTGATGTTAAGTAGGTCACTTAGCAAACCCAACTGGGTTTTGAAAGAGCTCAGTTAGGTGGAGACTCTAGAAAGAGAGATGTGTCTGGGACTGCCTACATCTTACAATGGTCTGACAGAAGCTGGGAGAGACGACAATCAGGAAAAGCCACAAGAAGGAGTTACCTGTCATCAGGGGTGATGCTGCCCCAGGGAGGGATCCGGGGCATGGCCCCCGGCCCTGCCCCCGGCCTGCAGGCCCTGCCCCCTTGCCACAGACCATGCCTTCTGGCTGGGGACAGGGCTGGAAGACACTGTGTGCCGCCGCAGGCGGCTGCGCCCACATCCCCAGCCAGGGATGGGTTCGGAAGCGGTGGCGGGCGGCTGGGCCCCAGATCCTCAGCTGGGGACGGGGCCAGGAGCGGCCTCCACAGTCGAGCCCCGGATCCCCAGCTGGCGACGGGGCTGCCACGGCGGTGGGCGGCTGGGCCCCAGATCTCTGGCCTGATTGGGCCAGAGACTTGGGGGAGGGCTGCCAGACCCAGGGTATTGGCACTGGAATTCGTGGCACGTGCCCCGGGTGCCCAGCGCCAGAGATGCCTCTGCCTGTCATTGTTGTCAAAATACACACAAGACTCCCTGGAGCATTAGATTTCAGCTGAGGAAAATGCTGGAAGACTTGTGAAGTACAAAAGCTCAAGCCTGAAGGGTGGAAGTGATTTATTTTTATGGTTGCCTTGGGATTTGTTGAAGAACTCCAGGTCTGAATCCTGTCAGCCCCAACCCTAAATGGAGAGTCTGAGACCTTTGGGAAGTCTAAGAGGAATAAATGGTGAGGGAGGGCTGTGCAAGAGGATTTGGTCAGAGAGACTGAGACAGGAAGCAGTCAGGAAGGAAACAGGTAAACTGAATAGATGGACTTTGTCTATTCACAACAGATTTCCTGAGCTGCAACCCAGAGAATGGGAAGAGTTGTACTGCTATCAGAAGAAAAGACGGTGGTATCATGAGTTGAAGGACTCTGGTTTGAGATTCAATCTGAGGCTACAGGACCATTGTTTATTCGACTTTTGGTTACCCTGGCAGGGCAGAGACCTTAAATTAAGATGGTCAGAAGTTATGTAGCTATGTAGATATTCTGTTTTGCAGATGTAGTGAGCACCACAGTACCTAGCGGCTTATAGTCAATGTCTTCAGCTCCCCCTAAAATTCAAGCTGTTTATTTAGATGATAAACGTAGATTTACATGCCTACCTTTAATTGCCCAGGTTTGAAATATTCAGTTCTGTAACTTTACAGATTTTTCCCTGCACCCCCCAAGGCTGGATTCTCTACTATATTACACCTCCTATACCTGGGCAAAATAAATGCAAATTTGCTGTAAAGTATTACTGCTCTCTCTAATCACATTTTATGCCCACTTCCTCCAGACATTCTACAAAAGTCCAGAAAAGACCAAATACTGCAGACTGTCCAGTGAAGAGTGAGACCAACATTGTGTGGTCAACCAACTCTGGCAGCGCAAGCCACTTAGCTCTGATTGTCTTCTAAAATTATGCAGATACCAAAATAGACAAAAAAAAGTCTCTGAAGACTTATATCTCACAGAAGCATGAGGAAACATTTACTTTTCCTAATGCAAAGCAGTGAAATCATTAAAAAAATGTTACAATGGTGTATTAAAATAGATGTATGCTAATAAAGAAACTGCTTCAATTCTTTCTTCTTCCATTTAAAAGGCATAAACTCCCACATCATACAGTAGGTAGAATGAGATTATTTTTATTATAGTAGCCAGGAAAATTGTTCATTCTGATAATTTCATACTGACAATGCCTTAGGTGTTTGTATTTGCCTGTTTTCTTATGATGGTGCCCATTGCAGGTCTCAGAGAATGGACAACAAGGATACCCTAATTCTTTATATGGTACCAATAAGCAGAGCAGTTTTCAGTCAACAAAAAAGGAATAATGCAGTGGAAGACTAGTGTTGTGGCACTTTTTTGTCACGAACATTATATCAAAAATGCATCAGATGCAGCCAAATATCCTTATATCATAACTATAACATTGCAAAAGATCCATCAGTTATCACTTCTCTATGGACAAACACAGAAGCTGCAATTTTTAAGAATGTTTCTTTTGTCATTATTCAAGTTGAATTCCCACGGCAGAGATCGGAATATGGGTCACCATATTGGTAAAGGGGTTCTGCTTTGAAAAGTGTCTGAGTAAGGAGCCTTAGTAAAGGACACTAAGGCTGTGTTCACACAGCACTTTTGTTTCAAAACAACCTCGTTGTTTCGAAACAAAAAAAAATGTTCACACAACGCACCGTTGTTTCGAAACAACAGGAACCCGTTGTTTCGAAACAAGGGTGTTGTTTCAAAACAAGTTAAACCCCATTTGGGGTCGAGACAACCTTGTTTCGAAACACTTGTTTCAAAACAACTCGTGTGAACATGTTGTTTCGGAACAAGAGGTTCCGAAACAACAGGTCAAGGGCTGCCCCCTCAGCACCCTGGCCAGGGAA
>ML681993.1:20294690-20331250 GCA_007922195.1 Podocnemis expansa | reverse complement strand
GCAGCCCGCCGGTGCCTGCAGCCCCCTGAGGAAGCGAAATAGCAGGTTCACAGTGTGAACCTGCTATTTCGTTTCCCGCTTTTTTTTCTTATTTTGAAATGACATTTTGTTAATTCAAAGTATGTTATTTTGAAATAAGGCTTTATTTCGAAGCAAGTTGTTTCAACACAACTTGTTTCGAAATAACCGTGTGTGTGAACACTTAGTAAAGGGTAGTAAAGAGTAAAGGGCCTCTGCTTTGAAAAGTGATTATTTTTGCAGTCTACCAAAGTCTACATTTGACCACTTCAGCATCTGATGCAGCACATAACATTTGCTGGTGGTTAAGGAAGAAAACTGGAGTGCCATATTTCGTCAAGGGTTTGGTAGGGAGGATATGGAAGTTTGGGTTTTTTTCACCATATTTAGGCCTTCTACTGAGAATCCTGCATCACCCCTTACTAGTCATTACCAAGTGCAACTCTAGTAGGGGTAGTATTTTTCCCCCCACATAATTTGTGGTCTATATTGACACTTTAAAAAAATGCAAAAAAAAAAAAAATAGAATAACGTACCATGTGATGTAACACCTGTTATACATAATTTGGTAGTTAATATACCATAGGAAAGTAAATAGGGATTAATATAAGCCTAGATAAAAACAAAAGGAGAAAGGTATTTTGTCTTGCAGAGGGCACAATAAACATGCTTTGATCATTTAAAAAAAAGTGTAAGAAAGTGTGCGTGCGTGCGTGCGTGCGTGCGTGCGTGCGTGCGTGTGTGTGTGTGTGGGGGGGCTTTGTTAAGACTTAAGACCAACATTAAGACAAATATGTAGGGGACTTATACACATAGGCTATGTCCACACGCAGCGCGTTCTTTCAAAATAAGTTATTTTGAAATGACTCATTTCAAAATAAAGCCCTTATTTTGAAACGAGTTAATTCAAAATAACCAAAAATCAAGTCAAAATAAGGGAAAAGCTGGAATCGAAATAGCATGTCCAAACACAGGACTTGCTATTTCGCTGTAGAGGAAGGATAGCATGGGAGGTGTGGCAACATGGCCCCCTCGCTGGGCCATGTTGGCAACCATGTTGCCAGCCAATCCTATAAAAGCTGGCACCAACCTCAGTTCCCTGTCCATTCTGGTTAGCAGTGCACTGTGAAATGCAGACATGGACTTTGCCCAGGTGCCTAGCCAGCGCCGTGCAACAAATAGACCCTCTGGTCACCTGCAGAGTGTCCTACTGATGTGGGACACTCTGCTTGCAGAACCTGATGGTGCCCAGCCTGTGGCCCAGGCTATCATCCACCTGGGCAGCAGAGCAGGCCTAGTTCCCCTGCCTCCTTCTGTGCCTCGCCAGGTCTGGGCCCAGGAGACCAGCCCAGACTCATGGGAGTGGGTAGTGCTCCCAACCTGGGGAGACGACCAGTGGCAGAGGAATTTCCACATGAGCTGGTTGCAGAACTCGCCCCGCTGCTGTGCCAAAGGGACACCACCATGCGACCAGCTATCCCCAATAAAACCACTCACAACCAATAATATGTGTTTCAAGCTATTTATTGAACAGAACATGGGGTTGGGGCAGGGAAGGGCTGGGGAGGGTTAGGAGATGGGGAAACGTACGGGGAGTCTGGAGGGAGGGCCTGCAACTTGGAGGGGGAGACTGGGGAAGGGGGTTGTGGGGTCTGGGTGGGAGGGGAGTTCTTAGGCAGGGCCTGTGGGGGGGTCCAGGGGTGGTGGTGTTCCCCGCCCCTGCCCACAGCCACCCCGGGTCCTGGGTTGCCTCTGGGGAAGGCCAAGCAGAGGACCTCCGGAAGCTGCTGGAGGAGCCATGTGGTCCACCAGCTGACAGATGCTGCCTGCCAAGTCCTCAACCACAGTGGTGAGGCGGTCACTGAGGTGCTCGATGGCCAGTGCCTGCTACTCCAGTGTGGCGACCACACAGTCATCCATGACCACCACCTGTTGCAGCAGACGGAGGGCAGAGTCCTGCCACTTGGCCTGTTCTTGCTGCCATGCCTGGGTGGATGCCTCTGTCCACTGGCCGAGCTCGTCTAGGCTCTTCAGGATCTCTCTGTGCATACGCTGGGCCCTCCTCCTCCTCCTGAGTGCCCTGGGGCTGCTGGGTGGGCTCTGTGGTGGTGCACGGCGGGCAGCTGGGCGACCTGTTGGAGGGAAGCATAAAACACAGTTGGCCCCTGCTGCCTGCTGGCCTTGTCTGTGTGCAGCCTCTCTGCAGCACACACCTTTGCCCTGACTGTCAGCAGGAATCAGGATCCTATGGGACCTTGCCCTGGAGTAGGGCTACCAGATACCAAACCCTGGAAAGGGGGACAGGGAAGTACAAAAAGGAGGACATTGGAAGACACATGGGAGAAAATGTAGTATTAATATAATATTCTTTGGTTTTTAGGGGGCCCTGGAACACTTTCCCTTAAAAATAAGTATTCTGTGGCATTCCAGGATACTTTAACCCCTGTCAGTAAAAAGCCTGACAAAATCCTGTATTTTAAAATGCCTGCCAGACAGAGAATGTGAGGATAAAAAGAAGAACACGAAGGTAAAAAGGAGACTATGTTCTCCTTTCGCCTGACACCTGGTAACCCTACCCTGGAGGCACACATGCTAGTGGTGCCCACAATGGTGAGCTGGACTCACCCAAGACTTGCCCTAGGGAGTCTCCCAAGGCCACTTGCCAGTGGTGTGGCCTGCATTCGCTCCACCCCTCCCACGGTGCAGCTGCATCTTTTACACCCATCCCCTGTTAACCAACCCCAGGCACGCAGGGGCCTGTGACCCTGGTGCCACATGTCTCTCAGTTACCCGTGCCCATGGTAGGGCCTCTGCACCCGCTGACCCTGTGCCCTACCTGCCCCAGTGCCCAGCCCTGTACCCCCTCGCTGCCCATGATTTGGACAGGCCCAGCCCTGTGTGCTTCTCTGGGAGAGGAAGACTCACCTACAGGGGCTCCAGAGGTCCAGTGCAATGTCCCTGTGTTGGGCTCGGACTCCCCAGGGGCCAGGATGTTGTCAGGATGCTGCTCCTCTGTGCTGATCTCCTCCTTCTCTGGGGCAGAGAACAGCTCTGGGGTCCCTGGCACAGCCTCTGCTGCTGGTGGCAGTGTGGCAGGAGGCTGGTCAATGTCCAGGGGCACCTTGGACTCCGTGTCCACTCCCTCAGGGCCTGAGGATGAGCTTGGGCGCTGGCCAGTGTTGATGGCCCGAGCTGGCAGGCCACTGGGCTCCGGCCCCAGGAAGGCATGGAGCTCATTATAGAAAGGGCAGGTAGCAATGCTACCTGCCCCCTGGAGCTCACATGCCTCCCTGGTCTGGGCATGTTCCTGCCTTAGGGCCTTTGTTTTTGAGTGCACCCGCTCAGTGGTGCGCTCTTGGTCCTGAGCGGACAGCTCTGCGGCTATGTCCGCATATATGTGACGGTTCCAGTGGCTAGCCCGGAACCAGGACAGGATGTCCTCCCTCCTCCATATGCTGAGGAGGCACTGGATGTCCTCAGGGGTCCAGATGGGGGCATGGCATCGCCCCCCTGGGGCAGTGGAGCCACATGCTGCCATGCCTTATCAGGGCTGTGGGCATGCTGGCAGGCATGGGTGCGGGACAGCACTTCTTGCTTCCTTTGGGTGACATGCACCCTGGGAGGAAGGTCAGAACCGTTATTTTAAAACAACCGTTGTTTCAAAATAACGTGTCCAAATGGCGTTATTTCAAAACAACTGATTTTGAAATAACTGTCATTTCGAAACGAAAGTGGTTTAAGCCATTTTGAAACAATAGCTCTTGTTTCGAAACGACAGGCTCCATCATTTCAAAACAGGAAAATGCCATGTGGACTTAGTCTTTTTTATTTCTAAACAGCCAGTGTTGTTTCGAAATAAAAGAGACGTGTGAGCATAGCCTTAGAGAAATCCACTTCCTTTTGTTGAAGATAACTTTCCTTCTGCCACAGTACATTGGACAGTATAACACTCAAAACAGATATGAAGTCAAATCTTCATTAGTCCAAAAAAGTATAACAAGATTTCCTTAAATTTCTCAGAATTATCTTTGGAAGTTGAAATTCAATCCCTCTCCTGCCCCCCCCCCCCAACAATTCATAAAAAAAAAGTGTGGTAGTTTAAAAAAAAAATCCTGACATTCCTAATGCATTAGTTCAAGTAAATAGTATCTGTGGTGTGCAAGTAAACAGTTCTGGTCATAATAATGTTACTATTTGCCCTTCAACACTCCCCTCTGAACAAGACTAATATTTCACTGACAAAGACCCTAAAATTCCTTTCCCAGCAAAGAGTATAGCTTGGTTGACTATCTCACCCATTATTCCTTTTGGCTCATCTACAGTGGAATGAACCCTTTGGAATATATTTCATATGGCTTGAAGTTATCAGACTGCCTCAGTAAGTGGAAGGGGCAGATAACAGCCCTTAATATAGCAGTTAAATAAACTGGTTCCTGCCTCTCCTCACCAGTAGATATTTACTGTATTTGGAGGTGAAGGACGTTGTCCTAACTTAGCAACTCCTTTTGAATCTGAAAATAGGGAGAGGGAACCTGGCCAATATCACTTGAACAGTAAAAGCAGAATCTACTTAAATCAACTAAAAGAGGTCAGTGTCAGTCCACTATTTATTTCAAAAAATTGTTGGAAATTCTTTGTAGGATTGCTGACTGTGGGGATTGCATTCTAGAAATAATTAATTTGCCTTGATAGCTAACCAGTCTTTTAATACCTCTTTATTTCAAACCATATTAACCAGTCTTATTTCCTTATTTTCCCATTTTTATTATTTCACGTTCTGTTGAAAACAGGAATAAGAATGAGGCTAATCAATATCATATGGAGAGCTGAATTAATATATAGTTAGTATGGTGGCCAAATAAACACAAATAAAAATAGATTTCTTTTGAACTAAACTTTTTTCCTCACTAGAAAAGGAAAATATATATTAAAACAAAATATTTTTAATATCAATCAATTACAATCTTATAAAGACTGTCATAATTCAAATGTCATTATGACATTTTTGACATTTTATTTTCATCTTTTAAGTTGAAACTATTTGTTGTGTTTGACTTGAATTCTTAAATATATTCAGTTTCCCCAAGACTATTTTTTTTTTGTAGCTAAATGTACTATCATCCACAATGGGGTGGAGGTGGGGGTGGAGGGAGACGTCTAAGCATGTGTGTCTGAATCAAGCAGAGGAAATTAAATAAAAAAGTCACTGACAACACGGTAAGTTAGATGGACTGCCAAACATCTGTCTATGAAGCAAATATATTCATAGAAAAGACACTCCATCAAGAATAAGTCAGCAAGATATATATGCATATTTTAACCATGCATCATTTTTTTAATAAAAGACCCATTTGCAAAATAAATCTTTTAAACATCTTCCATATTAGGTGTCTGAAATTAAGTACTTAAATCCATACTTAGATGCAGAAGTGAAAGTGGCATGATTTAAAATATTGCTGAACATTCCGAGTTCCCAGTGATGTTAAACGCATCTCAGAAAAAAAAAAGTTCATGTTTTATGTGCCTAAATATGAATAGACGTGCCTCATTTTAGTCTCCACATTAGCAAATTATGGCCTAGACTTCTAAAACTAAAAAGCACCTGAAGTTTTTCAGGAAATCACAATAGGAGGGGATGAGAGAGTTCTTCCAAATGTCACCAAGAAGCAAGACCACTTTTATCCTCCCCCCCCCCAAATGCTGCTCATTTTCCCAAAGCACAATATTTGAAGTCTTGAGCCCAGTAAATCTCAGTCCCCTGCATAAACCTACATGATTTTGAGAACACACTACAATTTTCTACCGTTTTCCTTTAATTCTGCAACATATTTATATTAACCAACATATTTGATTCAAAGATTCTCTTACCATTCTTGATTTCAGGAAATGTGCAGGTCAATGTGATTTAATGTTGAATTAATTAATAATATATAATTGGGAAATAAAAATAAATGTATAATCTCTATAAATAGTTGTCATTATAAGGAAAAGTCTTGTTGAAACTCGACTAAGACCAATATAGGAAAATGTTGGAAAATATATTAAAGATTTTCTTTTTTTGCCCTAATATAAAATTCCTTCACTTATGCTTTGTCTGAAAAATTATTAAAATATGCACATTAATCTGCCAAATTTATTAAAGCTATAAATCTACCACAATATGGATGTTTTAAATCAATTACAATAATGTCATTTTTTTCAGCATTGCTAATATTAGTATAAAAGTATATAAGTTTAAAAAAATAATCTATATTGATTTACATTTTCAAACTTCTGGTGTTATCAAGAAATGACTGAAAAATAGTCATATAAAGATTCTATTATCCAAACCCAAAGTAAAAATGTAATAAATAGGTTTTTAAAAGTTGAAATTGAATATAACACAGATAGACCTATTATGACTACGTAATCATGAAACAAAGTGAAATCAGCCAAAGGTCAAATTTCTTGAAGTATTTAGGTGACTGGTGGGATTTTTAAGAACATGTAATTGAGCAATTCCTCCTATACTCCCAAGGTACTTTGAAATCCCACTAGCTGTTTATCTGAATCCTTAGATACTCAAAGACTGTAAAGAAACTGGCCCCAAGTGCATGATCAAAAGCACAGTGGGGTTAAATTTTCATTTGCACTAATGCCACTTTACCTCTCCAGGAGCACAGAGAAATCCAAAGTGAGTTAAAATATTAGTAGCTCTCACTTTCCAGCTTCAGTAGAGTGGTGATAGTCTAAAAGAATATCTAGGCCAATGAAAATGAGACTATTGATTTCAAAGAGTTTTGGGATGTGCCCTAAGTCCTATAGTCAATTATTTTCAATGGCAGTTTCTCCTGAGGGAGGATTTGAGAATTTGCTTGAATGTAACATCTATTTCAAAGCAAACTACAGCTTTACATATAAGGGTTTTGTTTCTTTATTATGTTTCCCTAATCCCAATTTCAGAGACAAGGGGCCAGACTCTAGCTGATGAAATTTCAGTACTGCCAAACAGTCAACAGTCATGAGTTTGGCACATCAAACATTATAAAATGACTTAAAACATCATAAAATCACTTTAAAAATGGCATTAAAAAAAATGAGAACGCAGGTATAAGGAGGTTGTTTTTTTTTTTTTTACTTAGCAAGTCTGAGCTTTTGAGATTCACCAAAGTCCCTTTCAAGCTGTTCCCTGCAACCCTAAGAGCTCACATACTTTACATAAATAAAGCTGAGATTCTCAGGTAATCATAGTAAGAATAATATCAAATGTCATGAGCCTTATGGCAAATCGCATTATCCCAATGAGAGCTGGTAACACTGGAACTTGTGTAGCTCCATTGACTTCACTGTGCCAGCTATGCCAACTTGCATCACTTGAGGACTTGGGATAAGATGCTTTTGATGTTGTGAAAAAAATCTGTTGAAGAAGAGGAGTTATATGATTGACTACAAAAGAGAAAGAAAGGAATGGAGGGCCTGGTAGTTTACTGTCTTCTGGTTTGTGAGGCCACTTATGTCAGTCCAAGCAACCACAAAATGGATACAAAAAGCTACCATTGCAATCTGCATCCCTTTTGCAGAGGCACAAATGTGTGTATGCGTGTGTGCATATATATCTAAGACACTTCCTAATTCAGGAATTAGTGTCCCAGGACTACCATAATATTCAGATGTTAGTAATGTATTAAGGAAATAGTTCAACTCTACAAAACCATTCCAGCCTTAGGAAATTAGAAAATGACATATACCTCAGAGTAATACAAATAACATAAAAGGTTAATGGAAATCATAATGCCAGATTAACATTTCAGACAATTAATGAAATTGATTAGGAGTAATCTGTGGATGAATTATGGTCATTAGAGAAATATGGACTAAAATGGGAACTCTTGACATAGGTTGATAATGGAAAATATGGTCATGTTTTCTTCTCTGTATCTGTGTTTTGTACTTTATATATTGAGCCTGCCAGAATACTCTGCCTAGCACTGAGATTTATTACAGTACAGCCTCATTCTTTAAATGTTTACGACTTCAAATAAATTACAGTATCTCACCTTTTTCTGTATATAGGGACAATTTTAGGTCTTTGAGTTATAGAAGGTTGTCTAAGAGTATATAGCAGACGTCTATAAGGTTTGGTGAGAGCTGATCTACATAATGAACACTTCCCGTTTCCTGATAAATTTAGAAGAGTACAGCTATCTGAAGCTAAGTAGTAGCATAATACTGTATTTCATTTTGCCCAGCAGTAGAACATAAAATATCAGAATTTCTTTTTAATTTAATTGTATTTTATTTTTATTACTGGATAATGCTACCATATACCCTTGATCATGCTGCCAATACTCTTACACAATCTTCAGTGTGTATATTTTCTCTAAGTATAGACTGATTCATTCAGTCCTTATCTCTATTTATAAAGAAGAAGCATTTTGGGAGAGGGGACTCTTTAATCAACTAGTGTTTCCTCATTAAAAAAAAAAGTCCTCATCTTTCTTTGGAACAAACTAACAAGGAGTCCTGTGACACTTAAAGACTAACACATTTATTTTTTGCATGAGCTTTCATGGGAGAAAATCCCACTTCGTCAGACATTTTCAAGATGGTGGAACTAGACTAACTACTTTGGGATCTTTCGTTGGGGTCCTCTAACTGAAAAAAAAAAAGGATACTTGTTAATGCAACAGGAAATGACCATCTCTTTTATTCTCCCCAATAAGAATATATGTGTTATTTATTTATTTATTTACTTGATTCGTAACTCTGGGTGTATTATTTCCTGATGTTTTCTTATTTGTTTCTTTCTCTTAAAATAACTTTTGTAATGAGAGGGAAAACTTTAAGACTGTCTAAATTTTGGAGGGTTCCTGTTCCTAAAACTGGAAGTATATCTGTATGCATACATTTTTATCTGAGGGCAGGAAAGACAAATTATTCTTATTTATAGAATAATAAATAAAAATGAGGAATCTTACTAGAACATTTTCTCATGCTCTCAGGTAAGCTATGCACTTTACAGGAAATAATGAAACATCTAGAAGTGCTTGACAAGCAATGAGGTATAAGACAGGAGCTAAAAAGAGTAAGAATGTGGGTTTTGTAAATAAGATTATACAGCTACTGAATGTGGATTTAATTCACCCCAGTGTACTAAGGCAGTGAGGATTTTAAGTCCCACCTAAACCCTAGTTTAATGATTTAAGTGAGATTTCAACAATGAATGAGCCTTGTTCTGGCTTTCTGAATTGAGGTGAATTTCATATATACATCTAAGAGGTAAAAACATATGCTTTTTTTTTTAAGGCAGTTAGGGTATGTCTACACTTAGACTGTTAGTTCGAATGGACTCAATTCAAACTAATCAAGTCAAACTAATTATGATTAGTTTGAACTGAGTCCATTCAAACTAACATGTCCATAGTAGGAAAACCAATTCGAACTAGCATGTCCATAGACAGGACTTGCCAGTTTGAATTGGAAGAGGGGCATCATGGGCGGTGTGGCAACATGGCTTTTGTAGGGTGATTATAATGAGGGGAGAGAGGAAGATTGGTGAATAGATGTGGGGACTCAAGAACACATGAATACACATTTAGATTAAAATATATTTTGCATTTTTATTATATTTCTTAAATATATTCTGATTTGTCTATATCTTCAGAAGAATTCCCACAAACTAACAAGGAGTCCTGTGGCACTTTTAAAGACCAACAGATTTATTTATCTCGTCAGTTGTTCTTTAAAAGTGCCACAGGACTCCTTGTTTGTTTTGCTGAACTAGATTAACACAGCTACCCCTTTGCATCTTTCCCACAAACTCTCTCTGGTGCCAGGACATTAATGAAACATATTAATTTATAAATACTGGCATCAGTGAGTCTCAGCACTGTTGAGGGAAGCTCCAAATCACCTTTGCACTACTCTGAACCTGGATTAGTTGGGAACCAAATCAATTCCTTTGTAATAAAGGAAAGTCTCAAGGTTATTATCAGTTCTGCTGGGTACAGAGTCTGTGCCAGCCATGGGTCTTATGGAACCCTGTGCATCTCCATAGCCCTCAGCACTACCATTTCTTTCCTTCATAACATCTGATATAGCCCCACTGGGAATTGGAGGACAGGTGACCAGGAGTGACACTGTCCTGGGAAAAGATCTGGGCCCTGCTCTCTGGTCCCAATTCAGCACCCAGGCCCAATCCAGTCCTGCAGCCCTGGGCAGAGCTCAGATCAGGCTCCTGCCACCTCCAGTGGGGCATTTGGGGCACTGCCACTGGGACTCAGGGCAGGTGCCCCCCCCCCCCCCCCGCCTCCAATCCGGCACCAGGAACACTACTGAAGGTGACATAGAATCTGCTATTCTGGTTTTTCACCTGTCAATAATTTGTCCTAGTACTTAGTACTTACGCAATTTTGAATGAGATATAAAAAACCAGCTTCAGAATATAAGATAGTTTCTATTATTCTATACAAAGGGGTAGTCACTTTAGTCTATATATAGCAAAATATATGAGGGAGTTGTGACACCTTAGGCTATGTCTGCATCTGCTTTTTTAGTTCGGTCTTAGTAGTCCAAACTAAATAAGCCCGAGGTTAGTCCAAACTAGTTTGGGCTGGTTCGGACTAACCACGGCTTTTTAGTTTGAACTAGCCATGCAGCCTAATTCACATCATGCCTAGTTCAAATTAAAGTTCGAACTAAGTGCCTAAATCCAGACTAAGTGGTGGTACTTATTAGGTCAAACTAAGCCTTCCTTAGTTCAAACTAAGAAATTTCTTAGTTCATATTAGAAAAAGCCTACTATGGCCATGGGCTAAATTAGTCCAGATTAAGCCTCCTTAATCTGGGCTAATTTGCCAGTGTAAACATACCCTATATCAACAGATTTCTTGACAGCACTGGTGCTCTCAATTCAACAGAACAGCTCGATTGACAGCAGGACTCACAGTCACCTCCTTCAGCTGCATGAAGTCTGGGCTCCAGGGCTCCTATTCTTATACCCTACTCAGACCTATTGACTCGGCCCCCTTCTGGATCCAAATTTACCTTAATTGGGTCACATACCCTTTTTTGCTGCCCCCCATTAATTTAATAGGCCCACACATCACTGGGCACCTCCGTCTGTCACGGTGTCAGGTTAGACTGAAGCATTACCTTTATCCACAGCCGTAAGTAGTGCTGGCAGAATTGGGCAGAGACCCAGGCAGGGGATTTTAAATGGCAGCCACCAGACCCTGCCTGGCTCAGAAGAGGAATGAGCCTTAGGCAGCGGCTGGGGGATTTTCTCCTGTTCTGTCCCAAATGTCCCTGGGGAGGCACCCCATGCAGGGTCTCTAGCCGCTCTTGCCTGGTGGCTGGCAAAGGACACCCCACTGGGTCTCCGGCCTCTTTCACCTAACGGCTGGGGAAGCACCCCCCCTCGGGTCTCTGGCCATGCTTGCCCAGCAGGAGAGGACGCACCACTGTTAGAACTGAAGTTGAATCGATTTAAGCTGAATATATATAAAAGTCATTATATCAATTCAAAGTAAATCGATTTAACAGATCCAGACTCAAAAAAAAAAAAAAAAATTGAACTAGTGTGTCCAGACACGGGACTTGTTAGTTTGATTTAAGAGAGGGGCACTTGGGAGCTGTTGCAACATGGATCTCTGGCACGGCCATGTTGACACCCAATCCCCTGTCTGGCTCTCCCTCGGAGAAAAATAGTCCCCAGAGAAGGAATCCCCCTGCGCCCGGCATCCCCTGCTGCTTGCTGGGTGGTGGGGATAGGGAGCCCTGGGTCCCCAGCTCTCCCAGCAGCTGCTGGGTGCATGGGGAAAGGAAGTCCCATGTGCCAGGCATCCCCTACCACTTGAAGGGCAGCGAGGGCAGGGATCCCCCTGCGCCTGCATCCCCTGCCGCTGGTGGGGGAACAGAGTCCTGGGTGCCCACATCCCCTACTGCTTGCAGGGGAGCAGGGGCAGGGATTTCTGGATGCCCGGCATCCCCCGCTGCTTGCCAGTTGGCAGGAGAATGGAGTCGTGGGGCCCCGTGTCTCCCAGCAGCTTCTGGGCATGGCAGGAGAAGAGACCCAACACTAGCCGGCTGCAGGGAAGGGCACCTCGCACACCTGGCACTCCCATCGCTACCTGGGCAGCAAGGAAAAGAATGACCCCCCCCATGCGGCTGCAGCCCGATTGCTGGTGCCGAGGGAAGGGACACCTGGTCCCACCAGCAGAGCTGCAGGGAATGTTCCCCTGGCTCTCAGCCTGTTTGCTGGGCTGCAGGGGATACAGGACCCCCACACCCAGGTTTTGGAGTGCTGTGCTCCAAAAGCTGTCTCACCTGCAGCCCGGCAAGTGGGCTAAAACCCCGGGGAGCATTCCCCACAGCCCTGCTAGCAGGTCCAAGAGTCCCTTCCTCCAGCACTGGGAACTGGGCTACAGCCGTGCAGGGGGGGTTGTTCTTCTCCCCACTGCCCAGCTAGTGGTGGGAGCGTCAGGCATGCAGGGTGCCTTCTCCTCCAGCCTGGCCAGTACGGGGGAGCCAGGCGTGCTGGGATCTCTTCTCCTAGCAAGCCCAGCAGCTGCAGAGAGAGCTGAGCACCCAGGACCACCACCCAGCAACTGGCCAGGGATGCTGGGTGTCCAGCGATTCCTGCCCCCACTGCCCTGCAAGCAGCAGGGGATGCGGGCACCTGGGACTCAATTCCCCCACCACTCAGCCAGCCTTCAAGTGGTGGGGGATGCCTGGCACATGGGCCTCCCTTTCCCCATGCAGCCAGCAGCTGCCGAGAGAGCCGGGGACCAGGGCTCCGATTCCCCACTGCCCGTCAAGTGATGGGGGATTCCAGGTGCATGGGGCTCCGTTCCCCCCACCCCCTTGCCCCGCATTGCCACTCCCTGGCCAGGGTCCTCTTCCCTTCCCTGGCCAGGTTGCTGGGGGGGGGGGGGCAGTCTTCCTTCCAGGTTGCCATGCACCCTGGGAGGAAGGTCAAACCTTCCACTCGAAACAATCTTGTTTTGAAACAGCATGTCTGAATGGCATTGTTTCAAAACAACCTTTTCAATTCAAGCAAGGTTCCAATTTAAAAGTAGATCTTATTGGTTCGATCTAAATTTCCTTGAACTGAAATGACAGAGCTCGTCATTTTGATTCAAGCAAACATTGTGTGGACCTAAACTCTTTTAGATCAAAATAACCAATGTTATTTTGATCTAAAAGCTGCGTGTGGACATACCCAGTGAGAGGGACTTCTCACACTTTAGTTTTAACTGATTTTTCTGGTCCTCCTGTCAGAGAAAGCTGCTAGTCAATTTGAATAAGCGTGTCAAAATTTAATGTTCTGATTAATAAAAATAAAAATATACTGACATTGTATTCAATATTATGGATTAATAAGACATTTCAGTAGTTCAGAAGAATGTACTCTATTAGTGACAGTGACATCTTCACTGCAGATCTTTTAAAAATAAGAAGAGCATAAGTTTGATATGTTAATTCAGTCTCACTTTGAAATGTACATTAGTGCTCATTTTTCACCTCCATTACTCACTCCACAAAATATTAAGAGAGAGACAGAAAGAGAGGGAGGTAGAGAGAGACAGAGAGAGACAAGGACTTTGCCAGTAAGAGATCTGGCGTGATCAGCGTTTACACTAGCTAGGATTTAAAAAAAAAAAAAAATCCCCTACAAGAGCTTTCAATTCTCATGCTTCAGGGCATAATTAGGGGTGAAGAGGATGTTTCTAAGATCCAAAGGAGCAGTGGGATTTTCTCACACAAAAGCTCATGCAGTAAATATATTTGTTAATCTTTAAGTGACACAGGACTCATTGTTTGTTAGGATGTTTGTACTATTCCAAATTAATGCACAGCTGGTTAGCTGCATTATGAGGGTTATTTCCCTTCAGTTAAGATGGAGCTGGAGGCAGGATCTGAAACACAGTGGTTTCAGATTCTGTGCAGCAAGGTACTTAGCTTTCTTAGCAAGTGAATAGTCCCATTGACTTCAGAGGGAGTCAAGCATAAGTACTTTGCTGAATTGAGGTATAACAATGAAATTCCTGTGTGGTCATATTCACTCTCAATGCTCAACAAAGAAGGAGTGCTGTGACACTTTTAAAGCATCTAAGGAAGTAGGATTTTCTCCCATGAAAGCTCATGTGATAATAAATTTGTTTGTCTTTAAAACTGCAACAGGACTCCTTGTTTGTTTTCCTGAACTAGACTAACAAGGCCGCCCCTTTGAAGCTCAGTGCTGTCCTTCTGAGGCTTTGTCTACACGTACATGCTTATTTTGACTTAAGTTAAATCTAAATAAGCTAATTTGAAATAAAATCCCTAATTTGACTTAACTTAAATTGAATTAAGGGAAACACCAAATTGAAATAGGAAGTCCAGACACAAGTCTTGCTAGTTTGATTTGGGAGAGGTGTGGCAACATGGCACCCAAGCAGGGCCATGTTCTCCCCCAGTCCCCTGACTGGCTCCCACCTGGAAAGCCAGGCAGGGGAAAATAGCCCCCATGGCAGGGATCCCCCTGCACCCTGCATCCCCCGCTGCTGGTGGGACAGTGGGGGAGGGACTGTGGGGCACCCCACATGCCCTGCTGCTTCCAGGGCAGTGGGGGAAGGAAAGCCGGGGTGCCAGGTTCCCCCCTCACACACAGTTCTCCACAGCTAGCAAGGCAGCCGGTGTGGGAGGCGGCTTTCCCCATTTGCCAGGGTTGCTGGCTGCCACCCAGGCAGCGGATGGGGGTGCTGCTTCTCCCCCCTCGTCGGGGCTGCTGGCAGCCACCCGGGTGGACAATGGGGGTGCCAGCTATGCCCCCTTGTTGGGAGTGCCGGCGGCCACCCTGGTGGCAGATGGGGTGGCTGGCAGTACTCCCGACAAGGGGGAACAGCCAGCACCCCCATCCGCCACCTGGGTGGCCGCTGGCACCCCTGACAAGGGGGGACAGCCAGCACCCTCATCTGCCTCCCAGTTGGCCGCCAGCAACCCTGACAATGGGGGACAGACGGCACTTGCACCCACGACCCAGGCGGCTGCCGGCACCCCCGACAACAGGGGACAGCTGGCACCTGCATCCACTGCCCGGGTGGCTGCTGGTACCCGTGACAAAAGGGGACAGCCATCTCTCCCACCCGCTGCCCCCTCAAGCCCTCCTGCACCTCCCCTCCCTCCCTGGCCAGGATGCTGATCGGCTCACTGGCCAGGGTGCTTGGGGCGGTTGGGTCTTCCTCCTAGGGTGCCATGCACCCTGAGAGGAAAGTCAAACCCCTTGATTCAGAACAATGTTGTTTCAAAACAAGGCATCCGAACAGCCTTGTTTTGAAACAACCCTTCTGCTTCAACGGCTGTTTCAAATTAAACTAGGTTTAAGCTGTTACGATTCAACGTCTCTTGAATTGAAATGACGGAGCTCATCATTTTGATTCAAAAGAACGTCATGTGGACTAAATATTTTTTAAATCAAAATAACCACTGTTATTTCGATTTAAAACAGACATGTGGACACACCCTGAGTGTGTCAGCAGAGGGGATTTAATCTGGGATCTCTGGCTTTTAATTCATGAAGGAAAGGGAAATAAAAAAAAAAGCCAGCTCTCTTAGCCAAGCATGTTCCACCAGAGGGGGAAGATCACCACACTGGAGATGCATAGCTTTCAGATGTTGTAGGTAAGTCTGAGAATTTTGGGAATAAAGCATTAACTATACCTTTTGTTGTTTAAAAAGAAGTAAATGAAAACTAAGGGGAAATAGCATTTGAAATTTTATTTTAAGGAAAGGCTAAGCTTCACAATACTCAAAATACAATGGATATTCTGATGTCTCCATCCAATATTTAGTGTTTACTTCTTTCAGAAAGGATGTCTGATGACTGTGCAGAAACATAAGCCAGATAGAACTTTCTTGCAGTAAAATTCCTGAAAGTAGAACTAGGAGCTCAGAAATGTCTCAAGCATCTCCTCACAGACTTGCTAATGGACAATGCCCTCAATGAGAGGTAACTTCAGAAATTAAGGAAGAGGCTGTGACCATAATATCCAAAACTGGTGAGTTTGGAGATCTGTGGGAGGTAGAAGTTGGACCCCACAGGGCAGTGGTTTTCAAACTCAGGGCTGAGGCCCAATACTGGGTCCCAGACCCTCAGGTACTAGGTTGCACTGCCCCCTGTTGCTGTCTCCAAAAGATTGAAATGTATTGCTCAACTATGTAACTGTAAGGTCATGAAAAGCAAGGAGTCTTGTGACACTTAAAGACTAACAGATTTATTTATCACCTGAGCTTTCGTGGGAGAACATCCCACTTTGTCAGATGCTTTGAAGAGGGGGAACTCACAGAGTTGGATGAAAAAAAATGCAGGGAAGTGTAAGACATGGGATCAGGTCATACTGCAACAGCAAATCAGAGCATTTGTAAGGATTCAAACTCTAGGGAACAGCACATAGAGGGAGGCTGAAGTCAAATTAGTTTTTATAATGTGAAAAGAATCCATAGTCACAATTCAGCGCTGCTTTCACACAATCTAATCTGTATATTATTTGAATTTTGGCTGTTTCTTTTTGAAGTCTTGATGTCCTATTGATTTTCTTGAGGACCATCATTAACGAATCATCAGTGGGGTCATTAGGAAGATGGAAGTATTCAGCAACTATTTTTGTGTGTGCCTGTGTGTGTGTGTGTTGTGATTTCTGATGTCAGTTTTGTGTGCATTTATTTTTCTGCACAGGGAAAGTCCTGTTTGTCCAATGTATAAGGCTTGGGGGCATTTCCGGCACATGATGGCATAAATCACATTAGTGGATGAGCAGGTGAAGGACACACGGATTGGATTTTCCTCAGGAAATCCGTGGTATCTCAAAGATAGCTAGGGATGTTCATAACATAAATTGACAGGGCCAGACGGGTACCCCACAATCAAATACTACAGGAAAGGCCCAAAAAAGAAAAATAGAATACTACTGGTCACCACATACATCCCTCAAGTCAGAACTCTACAACAGATCATTAAGGACCTACAGCATATTTTAGAAGATGACCCCTCACTCTCTCTAGCCTTGGGAGACAAATCTCTCCTCACCTACAGACAACCCCCGAATCTTAAACAGATACTCACCAGCAACTATAGACCTAACAACAGAAACATTAAAGCAGGCACATATCCCTGCAATAAACCACACTGCCAATATTGTCCACATATCTGCACTAAAGACACCATCATAGGACCTAATCAAGCCGGCTACTCCATCAAAGGGTACTTCACCGGCTCATCCACTAATGTGAGTTATGCCATCATGTGCCGGAAATGCCCCCAAGCCTTATACATTGGACAAACAGGACTTTCCCTGTGCAGAAAAATAAATGCACACAAAACTGACATCAGAAATCACAACACACACACACACAGGCACACACAAAAATAGTTGCTGAATACTTCCATCTTCCTAATGACCCCACTGATGATTTGTTAATGATGGTCCTCAAGAAAATCAATAGGACATCAAGACTTCAAAAAGAAACAGCCAAAATTCAAATAATATACAGATTAGATTGTGTGAAAGCAGCGCTGAATTGTGACTATGGATTCTTTTCACATTATAAAAACTAATTTGACTTCAGCCTCCCTCTATGTGCTGTTCCCTAGAGTTTGAATCCTTACAAATGCTCTGATTTGCTGTTGCAGTATGACCTGATCCCATGTCTTACACTTCCCTGCATTTTTTTTCATCCAACTCTGTGAGTTCCCCCTCTTCAAAGCATCTGACAAAGTGGGATGTTCTCCCACGAAAGCTCAGGTGATAAATAAATCTGTTAGTCTTTAAGTGTCACAAGACTCCTTACCTTTTTTGCTTTACTAGACTAAGATGGCTGCCCCTTTGGAACTTGTTAGGTCATGGGCATAAATTATTTTTCTTTTTTTTTCCCCATCTGGGTCCTGAGAAAAATAGTTTTAAAACTATTGCCATAGGAGACCTGCACATCAGTGCTGTCCTCTGAGTATCTCCTCCCCTTTTGGAGTACTGGTCCCTAAGGAATTGTGCTGCCATTTACAAATTCTCTTCTAGAGTGTATGTCTCTCAGGGAAGACAACACAGGAGGAGGTAATGCTGCATATGTTGCTTTTCTTATTCACTTTTGAAAAGGGGGAATGCCACATGCAGTGGCTGTTCCTGCACTATACGCTATGTTTCCCTCCCCAGTCTGAAGAAATAGAGCACTGACTACTCACTGGTCTGTAAAGAAGATTTGCACCGTATCAGAGGGGAGATCACGACATAAAAATGAAGTACCATTATTCCCATTTTGGGGCCCCTTCTCAGTTGGCTGCTGCTAATTCTCTTTGCTGGTATGAGCAAATGGTAAAATCCATCCTGTAGTTTTCATAGGAAGGAAATTTTTTTAGTCTTAGGTGTACAGATTTTTCTAATTACTGTTATTCTTAATTTCTGTAATCTCAGCACTGACTAAAGTTGGTAAAACGTTTTGAATCCTAAAAAGAGCTTTAAAAACAGTTTAAATATGTATGTTTTAAGTAGATATGTGTGACAGATTATGAAGACCATTAAAATCCAGCATCTGATCACCACTTTTGGATACTTGGTGAAACGCAGAGTGACTGTCCTGGGAATAAAGTCTTCAAAGATTTTTCAGAAAGAGTCTCCCATCAGGGAATGAAAATCACTCATTGCCATCTGCAGGACAAATCACATCAGAAAGTTAATGTCACATTTCAAGTGATAATTGATATTGGGCCAGATCCTCAGGTG
This sequence comes from Podocnemis expansa, assembly GCA_007922195.1. Lineage (NCBI taxonomy): Eukaryota > Metazoa > Chordata > Testudines > Podocnemididae > Podocnemis > Podocnemis expansa. The sequence continues at coordinate 20,312,498 of ML681993.1, read as the reverse complement.
GTAAAAATTATCAGATCCTTTAAAACAAAGAGTTCTGTAGCACTTAAAGATTAACAAATTTATTTACTGCATGAGCTTTAAGTGCCACAAAACTCCTTGTTTGTTTTATTGAACTTGACTAACATGACTACCCCTTTGGAGAATAGATCCATTTGTTTCATTTCATTCATTAACCTACATATCTACCATTTGCTCTACTGAACATACTAGTTATATTGCTTGTGTGTTAACCTTAAGCTCTGATTTTACAGATACAATACAGTGGAGTAAGATTAACAACTCCCTTCACATAGAGTACAGTGTCAGTTTGCTTTGACTCTCCATTGCTACAGCTCTTATGCCAGGGGTCAGCAACCCAACAGAGCAGAAGACCCTGTAGCCTGAGATTTTTGCCATCTCTTTAGTATCACAGAGAAGTAAACAAACAAATAAATAAATAAATATAATAAAATACTAAAATATAAGTACACATATGGGTAGAAAATAGTGTAAGGCAATCTAGCAGAAGTTTTATGTTAAAGCTGGAAAAACAGCATAATATGTAGTATTTAATGGTAAAGACTTCATAAATCAATCATCTATCAGTGTTTAAAAATAAATAAATAAATAAATAAATAAATAAATAAATAAAAGGGCATTCAGCAAGTGAAATGGAGAGATCATAGGTCCAGCAGATTCCATAGGTATATCTCTATCAGCAGATTCAACAAATACATTTTTTGGAAAAGTAGGTCAAGATGGAAGAAGATTCTGAACTTTTGAACTCACTCAGTCCCCCTCCCATCATGTATTCTAAGGTGTCCACCCCCTGTCAAAAGACACATCAAAAGTATTGATTTTTGGTCAGGTGACAGGTGAGATCACCTCTTTTCCAATTGGATGGAGATGAGATCACACCTTTGAGATTGGTCTGGGAGAAGATGGAAGTGGCAGAAGAGCGAATAAAAGGCGCTGCACGGAGCAGAGCTTTGGAGATCTCTCCCACTCCTTACCGGGTTCCACTGGCCTCTGGCTATGTTCCCGCTGCACTATGGAGTCTCATTCACACTTACCCCTAGAGAGAGTGACAATGTCTCTAGTGGGAACCTGGGAGCTGTGTCTTTGGACTTAGTCTCTGAAAGGCAAAAAGGGGCTCTGTCTCTGAGCGGTGACTCAGGACTTAGTCCTTGAGCTGGGTCTTTGGACTCTGTCTCAAAAGGGCTTTTCGATACAACTCATAAGCAAATAGCTAACTGAGTTCTATGTAGAGCTTATGAGCAACGGCTGATACTTTGTGGCTCCGGTCTCCAAGCAGCTGCACCTGCAAGCTGCTGAACATTCCAAGCCGCGCCTGAGTTCCAGTTTCCATGGCAACCAGACCAGACTGCACTTGCAAGCTCTGGGAACATTCTGAGCTGCTCTCAGTTTCCACAGCAACCAGACCGTAGCTGAGCAGAGAAAGAAGATCTTCAGCCTGCAGCTGCCAGCCACCATTTCCCAGCAAAAGATCCACCATTTCGCAGCAGAAAGAAGGACTCTGCCTTCTTCTCCAATTTTGGGGTAAGAAAAGGGTCCCAAGGAGGGGAGGAACACTAGCAGAAAGCCCTAAAATCTTTAGATTAGTTTTAGTACTGCCAGGAAGCCTAAGCCTTACAATGTAACTTTATGATTATAAGTAAAATACCTAGAAAGAGTGACATAAGAAACCCAGATTAAGATCTAAAGGAGTAATAGTAAGAGCTTAGATCTCTCCATTCAGTAAGTGACTGGCCCTCACTGTCTGAATGTTCTTTTGTGTACCTAAGTTTTGTGTCTATGTTATAATTGGATAGAATAGTTTTAATGTGTTATGTTATTGTTAAGCTATCTGTAAAGCAAATATAAGTTCCCTGTCAGTTTCCAGAGTAGGTATTACAATAAATCTGATTTTTGCCTTTGACCAACCATTGGCTTCATGTCTTTTATTGCTTCTGGTCTGTGCTTGATCGGTGGGCTGTAGCCGTATCCCCCACTTGGGACATTTACCCTGGGGTTCTGGTATCTGTCCATTTAGGTGAAAAACGGACCCCGTTGCCCCTGAGGGTTTTTCAAATTAAACCCCAGACTGCGGGACGGTCTGGAAATTAGTAAATTTGATTTTGTTATTTTTTGGGTTAACAACCCATTTCTCCCACCTTTCCGTCACAACTGCATGGGCCTGAGCTGGCGCAGCATCTGTGCAGCAGGCCCCTAGCACTGGTAGGGTTGTGCAGGCGGTGTGTGCTCCCTCTGTCCCTCCCTCCACTGGCGGGGTGGAGCAGCTCTGCCCCACCTGCCCCCAGCCAGCCATCCCTCCCAAGAGCAGCCAGCAGTGAGCAGCAGCTTAGGGAGGCAGGGCCCTGGAATGGCCCACTCCACAGAGTTCAAGCTGCTTCAACCTGGCCACCCCAGGTTTGAACAGGCCCGATCCAGGGTCTGGGGGTGAGGCGGCCTCTGTTTAGCTCTGGGGTGGCTGGGGTGAAGTGGCCCAAACTCCACGGATGAGCCATTCCAGGGTCCCACCTCTGTAAACTGAAACCCTCCCCCAGCCAGAGTGCTAGGTGCTGCGGCACCGCCTCTGAACTGCTTATGGCTCATGCGGTTGTGGTGGGAGGGTGTGGGTGTCCCAAACGTGGGGGCCTGCACCAGCTGGGAGCCCCCTTATTTGGCCCTGATGCTGGGGCCAGCTGGCTGTCCCCAGAGCACACCTGGCTCTCTGGACGAGATTGCCAGGGAGCCAGAAGGGGATGCTCAAGGACCCACAAGTGGCTCACTGAGCCTGTGTTGCTGATCCGCATTTTATCCAAAAAAAAACCAAAAAAACCCAAGTATTTTAAGGTAAAAGGCTTCAGCTAATGTTGACATTAAGTGAAGCTTGGAGCAAAAGCTCTGCACCATTTTTGGAAGCACTATAACTCAAACACTCCTATGAGTCACAATTCTCTTCTGCTTCCTCCTTGATCTCATGAAGAAAATATATTGCTGTCCTATAGAAGAGGTAAAACATGACCCATCCACCTGTATGCTGAACTGTGATGGCAACAAGGCTCAAACCATCCCATTCCTTCTTTCTTTCTCCCACTAGCTCCAGAGAGGTAATAAGCAGATTGGTAGCCCAACCTTACAATGTGTCCAGACCCCTGATAAGAAGTAGCATAAGGAGATATCTTGCTCCCTTACAGGATGCACACAGTGTCCAAGTCATAGTTAGCTAATCACACACATTAGTATAGTATTCTGCTTCTGATGCTTAACTAAATTACCTGGAAAATACAGGCATCCCTGCTTTAAAATACATGAAAATGAGCCAAAATCAATATACAACTAAACTGTTGCTAGGATGTAGATTGATCAGTGGAAGACCAATCTGCCTCCTGCCAGTAAATATTCTATTTCCAAAACAGCTCATGTTATTACCAGTATTGAACACTTATTCCCTTTTGTGCTCTTTCAATCAATAATATCATTCTCAGTCTCTTGGCAAATATTAGGAAGAGAATGAGGGTACATTGTTTTTATACTTGAATAAACACTTTACTTGCCTTCTTGTCATATTAGACCAGATTAATCCTGAGTGGTGTCTATGGAGGGTCAATTTCTTCATTTTCCCCTTATATTAATCATGGCTGGTTAATCAATTAACAAGAAAGCAATGTTTTTGCCAGCTAGTAGTTATAAATAGATATATAATAGCATATTGATTAGTATTTAAGAGGCAATGCATTTCTTTCTCTAAAAACTGAAAAGTATGTGTGTCTTGTATTGTATTGTGGGATGTTACCAAGGCTATGCCTCAGCGTATTAGCAGCCTGATTGTCTAGCCGAAGCAAGTCATATAGCAGGATTGGGCTAGGAAAGCGATGCCCCACAGCAACTTCAAGACACATTTGAGGTGGAAGGAACATTCAAAAGGGTATGGTCCACTTCCAAGGGGAAGTGGCTGCACCAAGAACTAAGGCTGATACCTGTTACTGCAGAAAGAGGGACCACTGTCCAAAGGAAGGCAGACGGGGAATGTCTACACTACTGGTTTAAGTTGACTGAAAGCCCCTTAAGTCAACCTAAACAAAGGCCTGGCCACACTGAGAAGGTATTAAGTCTACTTAAGCGTTTGCTTAAGTCATTTTAATAACTCTCGCTTGAAAAGTCGACTCAGCAGTTAAGTTGACATTATTAAGTCAATTTAAGACAATGTGGCCCAGGAGTTGGACTAAGTCAACTTAATTGGCCTCCCAGTTATTAGAAACATGGGGATGGGGGGTGGATAGAAGACACAACACAGCTGGGAGCATTCCCATCTGTGTGCAACACATCAAAATACCCCATGTCTTTGCCCCAACCCCCAGCCTGATCCAGAGTCTTTGCCCTTCTCAGCCCAGTTCTGCATCTTTCTCCCCTTCTCAGTCCAACCCCACATTTTTCCTCCTTCTCAGCCAGACCCCGTATCTCTCTCCCTCTCCAACCTGACAATGCACGTCTTCCCCTTCTCCATCCTGACCTGAACCAGCATCTCCACCCCTTTTCCAGCCTGACCCTGCATCTTCCCCCGCTCAGTCTGATCCTGCATGTCTCTCTCACCTTTTCCAGCCTGACTCTGTCTCTCCCCTTGCCCTTCTCCTGTGTGTATCTCTCCCCTTCTCCAGCACTACCCTGTGGGTGTGTTCACACAGCACTCTTATTTTGAAACAACAGAGGTTGTTTCGAAATAAGAATTACCCTGTTCACACGATGCACCGTTGTTTCGAAACAATGTGTTCCGTTGTTTCAAAACAACAGCGTTGTTTCAAAACAGCTTAAACCGCATGTGGGGACGAAACAACGTTGTTTTGAAACAATTGTTTTGAAACAATGCCGTGTGAACATGTTGTTTTGAAACAACGGTGACTTGTTTCGAAATAACTGTTGTCTGAATCTGCTATTTCACTTTGAGCTTTATTCCTTAATTCAAATTAACAAACTGTTAATTCAAATTAACTTATTTCAAAATAACCCCTTATTTCGATACAAGTTGTTTCGGAACAACTTGTATTGAAATAACCCCCTGTGTGTGTGAACATAACCTGTGTGTCTCTCCCTTTCTCCAGCCCAACCCTGCATCCCACCTCCCAGCCTAACCCATGTGCCTCCCCTTCTCAGCCTGACCCTGTGTGTCTCGCCTCTTCTCTGTCCAAACCTATGTCTCTCCCTCTTCGCCCTTCTTAGCCTGACCCTGCATGTCTCTCCCCTTGCCCATCTCCAGCCCAATGCTGCATGTCTCTCCTCTTCTCCATCCTGACCCCCTGTGTCTTTCCCCTTTCCTTCTGCAGCCCAACCCCATGCCCCCCCCAGCCTGACTCATATGTCTCCCCTTCTCAACCAGAACCTGCGTGTCTCTCTCCTTGCCCGTCTCAGCCTGAGCCTGTGTGTCTCCCCTTCTCAGCCTGACCCCCCCTTATATTGTTGTAAAACAAACAAGGAGTTCGGAGGCACTGTTTAAGACTAACAAAAGTATTTATTGGATGAGATTTCATGGGAGAAAATGCCACTTTGTCAGACAGTTTGAAGATGGGAGAACTTACAGAATGGTACAAAATAAATGCAGGGGAGTGTAAGACATAGGATCAGGTCACTTTGTAACAGCAAATCAAAGCAGTTGTTAAGATTCAAACACTGGCAAACAGCACATAGAAAGAAAGAAAGTTATTATATTGCAGGATTAAATTGTGACTTCTTTTTTCCCCCACATTACACTCAGAAACAGACAGCCCCAGGACCAGAGGGAGAGGCCAGTGTTCCAAGACAATCTGATTGACTGGCTGGACAAGACAATGAGGGAGCCAGGGGAGTGCTTCCCAACCCCTGAACTGAAACTGCAGGCTGGAAATGTGTGGGCAAGCTGGAGAGTATGCGGGGTGGAACTAAGGACGAAGCACTAAGCAGCCAGCAGCTGGGAGACAGAGAACCCATGAAAGGGGGCCAGGCTGAGCTGATTTGTGCAGAGCAGACCCACAGCAGTTGGACCAGCAGAGAGCCAAGTCAAGCTGAGTAGAGTGGAGCTGGAGCCAGAGACATAGCCAGAGTTGTCTGAAGCTGGGTGCAGAAGGCCAGAGAAGGAGCCCAAGGTGCTGAGCTCATCTGTGCAGACCTGTGGCAAAAGAGCAAGAGGAGCCTGAAGAGTGCCCCAAAGAGCCCCACTGAACCAGAGCAACAGCTGGGAGCCAGAGCTGCAGACATCTAGAGTTGGGTGTGGTGAGCAGCTGGGGAACAGTGAAGGGGGGCTGACACTGGGAAGAAGGGCCCTGCCGCTGGAGCTAGGGGACATGTGGCCACAGCCAGAGCCTGCATCTGGCCCCCTGGATCATCCAGTTACAGCCAGGCCTGGGCAAAGGGCTTGCAACATGGAGAACAGACTGAGAACATCCTCTACACTCCAGAGACACTGTGTGTGATGCCCCTGTGCCAGGGGACTTGTTGGGTGTTTTACCTTTAACCTTTTTCCTCTTTTCTTTATTTTAATTTGATTATTGATTGCTGTTTGTTAAAGAAATTGTATTACTGTAAATTGCATTCAGTGAGTGGTGGACCAGAGAAGCACCCAGTACAGTCAGCATCCTGGAGTGGGGACACCCTAACCCTGCACTGAATGACTACAACAAGATTGGGGGTCAAGCCCCCAGGAACTCTGGGGCCGTCTTGTTGGGGTTACAGGGACCCCACCACACAGAAGAGTGATTGGGGAGCCTTTGAGGTCAGGCAGGTCCCTGGGTAAAGGAAGTGGGAGCAAGGACTCAGAACCTGTGGTTACCCACTTTCACCAGGGTGATGCATAAACCAGAAAAGTTCCCCACAATAGTAGGTACACCCCCCCCCACACTTACATTAACAACTGCTGTGCCCTGCCTCCGTGTTGGAAGCTGCATTGTGGCACCTGATCAAGAGCTGGAGGAGTCTGAGCAATGCAGGGAGGGTGTGAAGTGCTATGCTGGCACATTGCTGGGCTACGTCAGGTCCCTGACCTCCCTGGGCTGCCTGTTGCCACATGCTGTATGGAGGGTGGTATGGTCACTCACTTCCTGTAGTAAAGGGGTGGCCAGGAGAGAGGGGCAATTCTGCTATTGTGCACTGTGGGCCACCTACCTACAATGCACCACTGTGAGGGCAACCTAGCATCTGCTAGTGTGGATGTGGGCAGTCTTCTGTCATTGTGAGTTTGGATGCTTTATGCCAACTTAATAAGGTTTACTTTAAACCAGTTTTAAGTAGACCTTATTAAGCCAGCTTAACTGAGCTCTGTAGTGGAGACATAGCCACTGAAAGCAGTGAGCTCTTTTTCCCTTTTCCTCTTCCTTTTGCAGCTGGGGAAAGCCAAAGGATGTGTCAAAGAACAGGATGCTATTTCCTGACAGACCACGTGTCTACTGCTAAGGCTGTGACCATGTCTCAAATGAGAATCTCTGGCCCAGTAGGAAGCGACACCAGAAAGAATATGAGTTTGAGTGTGCTGATGAGTGATCTGGGAACTAAGTCCCCCTTTTAGGGCCCCGAGTGGGGCCCAATGGAAAGGAAGGGCTTAAGCAATTTTCATTGCTGTTACAATAAAAACTTGTGGGAAGAAGTGGGGGCAACGTGGGAGTGGTTATATATACATGACCTGGCAAAGACCCTCCAGAGCAGAGACTAAAAGAAGCTGTGATGCCATAACTTTACCACTAGGCCAGCTGCCTTCAGGACTGACCTTGGTAATGATCTTGAGGGTTCACTAAAGACCACACTATTGAAGGAGTGAGGAATAGAACTTTAATCACACAGACAAGTATAAATCCCAGGTGTGTAGCTGGGAGCAGCCATGTTAGATCTCCACCAGAGCATGTCTTCCAGTTCACACAACAATGGCCCATACTAGGGGGTGTCTCTAAATTCACAACCTTTTATAAGCATATCTCTACAACCTGGTACACCATACTAAACCTAACTTGATATACACAAATATGAATAAAGAAGCTACAGCAGGGCACAGTATCTGATTCCCTAATGTTATGAAGTTGGAGGCTGGCTGAAGCTTCATTGAAATACCTTGAAATGATGTTGGTGGGCTTGGGGAAGAAGGCTATTGAAGAACAATGTTGACAACTCCACTGAACAGTGTACATCTGCTATTTATTTCTTTAGTTTTATAGCACAAAAACAGGGAATGTATCTATCATTCTAAGGATCTTTGACAGCTATTTGCAAAAATAATCCCTCTAAACCTGGCAGCTACCCCCAACAAAACTCAGCCCTTGAACAAGAACTACTTCAGAAAAACAAACATCATTCTTTCTCAAAATCCAGTATAAAAAGACTTATGGTATACATTGAAAGTCAAGAAACCTGCACTGAGGAACAATGGTAGGAAAAGTTTCTGAAGCTCAGGGTCTCTCATGAAAAATGTTCTTTTGCTCCTCAACTCTCTTAAACTCAAGATATTCCAGTCTGATTGCATCAGACAATTGCATATGTGGCAGTTTGACATAAGGAATGAGGTTATGAACAAGATTTGCAGTCATGAATTTTTAAAAGAGTCTGGACTGCTTTTAGAGGATCCTTCCATCTTAAGCTGGCAGAATATCTGTGATCTTTTCCTTTCAATGGAGGACATTGCCACTATTGCTGATATCTTTAACTCAACTTTATTAATTCATTCTATCTGGAAATGCACATTCAGAAGTGCAAACCACTTCTTGAGATGTGTCATGCTGGGAGAAGCTAACAATAATATTCCAAGGGCTACACCAGCTTCCAAAACAAGCAAGGAGTCTTGTGGCACTTAAAGACTAACAGATTTATTTGTCACATGAGCTTTCGTGGGAGAAAATCCCACTTTGTTAGATGCTTTGAAGAGGGAGAATTTGATGAGAATAAATGGAAGGGCATATAACAAATCATCAATGGAATGATTAGGAAGATGGAAGTGCTCAGCAACTTGTGTGTGTGTGTGTGTGTGTGTGTGTGTGTGTCTTGTGATTTCTGATGTTAGTTTTGTGCCCATTTATTCTTCTGCGTATGGACTGTCCTGTTTGTCCAATGTATAAGGCTTGGGGGCATTTCCGGCACATGATGGCATAACTCACATTAGTGGATGAGCCGGTGAAGTACCTTTGATGGAGTAGCTGGCTTGATTAGGTCCTATGATGGTGTCTTTAGTGCAGATATGTGGACAAAATTGGCAGTGTGGTTTGTTGCAGGTATATGTGCCTGCTTTAATGTTTCTGTTGTTAGGTCTGTAGTTGCTGGTGAATATCTGTTTAAGGTTTGGGGGTTGTCTGTAGGTGAGGAGAGGTCTGTCTCCCAAGGCTAGAGAGAGTGAGAGGTCATCTTTTAAAATAGGCTTGAAGTCCCTAATGATCTGTTATCATAGAATCATAGGGTTGGAAGGGACCCCACGAGGTCATCTAGTCCAACCCCCTGCCAAAAAAAAGCAGGACCACTCCCATTAGAACATCCCAGTCAGTGTTTTGTCCAGCTGGGACTTGAACACCTCCAGAGATGGAGATTCCACCACCTCCCTAGGCAGCTTATTCCAATGCTTCACCACTCGCCTAGTAAGGAAGTTTTTCCTAATATCCAGCCTGGACCACCCCAGCTGTAACTTGAAACCATTGCTTCTCGTTCTGCCCTCTGTTACTACCGAGAACAATCGAGCTCCCTCCTCCTTGGAGCAACCCTTCAAGTAGTTGAAGGTTGCTATCAAATCCCCCCTCAGTCTTCTCTTCTGCAGGCTAAATAAGCCTAGTTCCTTCAGTCTTTCTTCATAGGGCTTGTGCTCCAGCCCTTTGATCGTTTTTGTTGCCCTCCTCTGGACTCTCTCTAATTTGTCCATGTCCTTTTTGTAGTGGGGAGCCCAAAACTGGACACAGTATTCCAGATGTGGCCTCACTAGTGCAGAATAGAGGGGAATGATCACATCCCTTGATCTGCTGGTAACACTTCTTCTGATGCAGCCCAGTATGCCATTGGCCTTTTTGGCAGCAAGAGCACACTGCTGACTCATGTCCAGCTTCCCATCCACCATGACTCCCAGGTCCTTTTCTACACTGCTGCTACTTAGCTGATCACTCCCCAGCCTGTAGCAGTACATGGGGTTTTTTCGTCCCAAGTGCAGGATTTTACACTTATCCTTGTTGAACCTCATGAGATTCCTCTTGGCCCACTGCTCCAATTTGTCTAGGTCTCCCTGAATCCTGTCCCTGCCCTCTAGGGTGTCTACCGTTCCCCCCAGTTTGGTATCATCTGCAAACTTACTAAGTGTGCAATCTATCCCATCATCCAGATCATTAATGAAAACATTGAACAGAACTGGCCCCAGGACCGACCCCTGGGGCACGCCACTCGTTACTGCTTGCCAACTTGACATGGAGCCACTGATTCCTACACGCTGAAACCGTTGATCTAGCCAGTTTTCTATCCACCTTACAGTCCACGCATCTAACCCATACTTCCTTAATTTGCCAATGAGAATGCTGTGGGAAACCGTATCAAAAGCCTTGCTAAAGTCAAGGTATATCACATCAACGGCTCTTCCCGCATCCACAAATCCAGTCATCTCATCATAGAAGGCGATGAGGTTGGTCAGGCATGATTTACCCTTGGTGAATCCATGCTGACTGTTCCTGATTACTCTATTTTCCTCCAAGTGTTTCAGGATGGATTCTTTGAGAAGCTGCTCCATGATTTTTCCAGGGATTGAGGTGAGGCTGACAGGTCTGTAATTCCCAGGATCATCCTTTTTGCCTTTCATGAAGATAGGTACTATATTTGCTTTTTTCCAGTCCTCTGGCACCTCCCCTGTTCGCCACGAGTTTTCAAAGATAACTGTTGTAGAGTTCTGACTTGAGGGTTGTATGTGTTAACCAGTGGTGCTCTATTGTTTTCTTTTTGGAGCCTTTCCTGTAGTAGTTGACTGTGGGGTACCCATCTGGCACAGTAAATCTGTTTCTTTACTTCCCTAGGTGGGAAGTTTTCATAAAGCTTGATAGAGATCCTGAAGATGTCTGTCTCTGTCTGAGGGATGAGAGCAAATGTGGTTATATCTTAGGACTTGACTGTAGACAATGGATTGTGTGGTGTGTTTAGGATGGAAGCTCGAGAGATGTAGATAACTGTACTGATCAGCAGGTTTTTGGTATAGAGTGGCATTAATGTGTCCATCCCTAATTTGTACAATGGTGTCCAGAAAGTGGTTTCTGTGTGAACTGTTTTGTTATACTGGTCTTAACTATAAAGCCCCAAAGTGTTTATAATCTGTTTACTCAAAGGATTCTTTTTTCACATCCTATACTTAGATAAGAAGAAGCTCTTGACCTTGAGCTTTCACAGTATAAATAAGGAACTTTGCTGTTCTTTCCCATTGCAATGCACCAGTATTTTGAATTTGTCAACATTCAGCATAGGCTGCAAAGCTTTTCTTTTCTTACAAGCATTTAACTATGATATGACTTCCTAGGTAGAGGGGCTGAAAAGTGAAGAATGCTTCAACCTAGTCTGTCAAGATTATTATACTGTGCCCTTCACCATAGCCTCAGAGCACATTCCAGTAGTGCATTAATTAATCTTGCTAATATCTGTCACAGGTGACATGTTTCCTCATTCTCTTCTCAGGGAAAATCCATAGGATATAGCTGTAGAAAGGACCAGAAGCAAAACTATCATACAATCTCAATCATAAAATCAAACCTCATCAGTATACAACACTATTTATACCTTGTATTCCTTTACCATGATATTCTTTTGCATTGAACCTTAGTCCCTTGAAGTTGCCAAGTTCCAAAGGGTCAGTCATGTTAGTCTATTCAGTAAAACAAACAAGGAGTCCTGTGGCACTTAGGGTATGTCCACACAAATCTTTTATTTCGAAACAACACTCGTTGTTTTGAAATAAAAAACTAAATGTCCACATGACGTTTTCTTATTTCGGAATGACAGGCTCTGTCATTTCAAAATTAGAACCGTCATTTTGAAACAGCTTAAGCCCCATTCATTTCAAAACAGCTGTTATTTCGAAATGGTTATTTCGAAATAATGCTGTTTGGACTTGTTGTTTCAAAACAACACAACTGTTTCAAAACAACATATCCAAACGGCCTTATTTCAAAATAACCATTTCAAAATAACAGCTGTTTTGAAAGCAGGCTTTCCCTTAATTCAAATTAACATTTTCTTAATTTGAATTAACTTATTTCAAAATAAGGACTTTATTTTGAAATAACTCACTTTGAAATAATGATGTATGTGTGGACATAGCCTTAAAGACTAATACATTTATTTATTGCATGAACTTTCATGGGAGAAAATCCCACTTTGTCAGATGAAGTGGGATTTTCTCCCACAAAAGCTCATGTGATAAATAAATTTGTTAGCCTTTAAGTGCCAAAAGACTTCTTGTTTGTTTTACAGTCCCTTGAAGACATCACTAAAAGATTCAGCAGAGCTAGGTCTCCCCAACTTCCTCCAGGAACATTCATCTTTTCTTTTCTGATCCCAAATTCTTCCACTTGTCTTAGCTACAGTACTCACTGTCTCAAGCCTATGGTTTTAAATTACATACTTTTGAAGCTCTTTCTGAAGAAAGTTGCATGCCCAGTGGGTGCAGATACAGTGTCGAGTGGAGTGTTTTGTTTTGGTCAAGTATTCTGCTTCTGTCACAAAGCAAGGTCAAAGAAATGTCCCCTACACTTGGGGCTAAATTCACAACCACTTAGGGGTGGTAGTCCTCAGCATCATTCCATCTCACTTGCAAGTGCCTAGTGAATCACTGGGATTCGTAAGGCCTGACTTAATTATACAATGAAGAAAGAGCAATAAGTGCCTTAGAATGGGATTCACAGAAGCAAGCAAGTTACATGATTCCCCGCTCTTTTTAGTTAGCCAATAGCCAATATCAACATGAAAGCTGTGACTTAAGCCCCATCCCTCTGAGGGAGTTCAGTTTACAAAGCTGAGCTACAGGGAGGATCTTCCCTTTCTGTGTGATATCTCCATTGGAAAACCTCTCTTGGTGTTAACCACCTACATCTTTTAGCAAAAAACAGGGAAAAGAAGGATCACTTCTCCCACTTCTGCCATATTGGTTTGGGTAGTCATCTGTGATGTGGGAGACCCCTTGTTCAAATGCCCCATCGACCTGAGGTTGTGAAGTGATGGGAACTGGAATTTGTTATCTCTCAGATTTGTGCCCTAACTATGAATATTCTGATGTGGGTCTGTGTTAGTATTTCCTCATGAACTGAGGATAATAAAGTCATTGGGAAAGAAGAAGAGGATGCTGGGTTTCTCACCTCCCTGGTGAGTGCACTGACTATGAGGCACTCACTGAGAACTATTGGATTTGGGTTTCTGATTAGATCTCTTCTTGGGACTTAAACCAGGGAACTTCCACATCCTATGTGACCACCCAACCCTAGGGTGAATGTTACCAAAGAACTAGTCCTCTGCCAGACTTTTGTGTAAGATCAGTTATGGGGTGTCAAGCCAGTAGGTTAACTCTGTGTATGTTTACCAGATCAGACTTCACAGGTAAGTTAGGAAGAGGAATACTTTTCTTTCTCCAGTTCCTGGCTTTCTCTGGATCTTGGGCATCCCAGTGATTGGTGTGGAATTGCTGTGTACATGTCTAAAGGAAGTAGCATAGGTGAATAGGGAAGTCTTAATGCAAACATGTAGAAGCCAAGCAAATTTAGGTGCCTATTGGCTTCGTGGACAGTGGTTTGTTTAGTGAAGCCTATTGAGGTCTGACTCTAGGGATGTAAATTGGCAGTTAGGTGACTATGTTCTTTTGTAAAACAAATGATAAGTCTTATGGCACCTTAAAGACTAAAATTTATTTAGGCATAAGCTTTTGTAGGCTAGAACCCACTTAGTCAGATACATATATCCTGTTGTGAATCTAGTCTTTAGAGCAGAACATGGTGAGAATTGTGATGACTCTAAGTTCATGTGATAGTTCAGTCCACAGTCTTTTAAACCTTACATTTACGTACCAGTCCATGTTGCTGGTATGAACCCATGTTATGACCCCATGGGGAACAGAGGAGATTAGTAATCTGTTACCTTAATACTAAGCCATTTTTCATTATGATTGATTAGGCGTTCTCAGAAAATGTGACAGTAAATTGTCTTTTTAATTTTATTTAAGAATTAGTAAACTTGTACTTGTGTAATGGGAAATTTTAATTGCATTGTTGTCTTGCTAAATTTTTGTGATGTGTTTACATTTTGGGAGAAGCCCTAGAGCTTTGATTAGGAGCTGGACAAAGCAGAGAAAGTTTGATAAAATTTATATTAAACAAACAAACAAACAAACAAACAAACATACAAACAGTATCTTTCTCCTTCATAAACCTGGGCTTCTCTTAACAACTTTTTCCACAGTTGCACTAACTTCTCCAGTATAACTGATGGAAGCCTAGATACTCAAGTATCATAGTGACAGTGAGATTAAGACTGATATATTACTAATGTGAATGACTCCTTTTCTTGAAGAAGTTGAATATTATGGTTGTTCAGTGGTCAAGTGATGAAAATTCACCTGGTTTAAAATCAGATTAGCAAGCAAATCTAGTTTTCTATACATTTTCAAACAACCTTGGAAAAAATGGTTTGCCAGTATTTGAATTTGTAGCTAGTAGCCTTTTGCAGTGCCACTGTAATCAGAAATTGCACAGTTGGGAATTAAAAATAAGCCAATGTTGTTAAAAGAGAAAAATTCAATGTTTATTAATTTATAATTTATTTTAGTAAGAAAAAACACTAAGAAACAATCCTTTTGGTTCATAGAAGTCCTTTGAGAAACATGTGAGCAGCGGTAAACAACAAATAAAATAACTCAAACTTTGGATTAGAAGAAAAAAGAAATTAAATCACAAACATAAGAATTTTGCAAGGTGCCTTCAAGTCATAACTAGATGATGAATACTACATAATGGCTCAGGAATTACTTGCATATTTGTACTAGAAATTACTCAGCAATTACCATGTAACATTAAGCTTCCACATCTTATTATAATTCTCTAGTTTATATAATAAAAATAATTACACTGTGCTTGGTGTTCTGTTCTTTCTTGTATCTTTGTGAAACACATTAATGCTAATCATGTTTATACAACCCTATGGAAGTGCACAGAAATCCATAGCTTTCTCTCTATATTCCACTAGTATTTGGCAGAAGTATTTTGCCTTTGCCTTGTTTTCATTATTATTAGTAGCAGTATTCCATCAAAATGTATACTAAAGGAAAGTTTAGTCTGAAAATTTAACTCTTAGAAGAAAGGGCAAGGCAGCAGTGTTAAAGATGTCTGTGCAACTTAACTTGGGCAACTGCTGTCTTTTGAGTGCTTAATTTCAGGCTTATGATTCTTTTAACATGATTTTTTTGAAAGAATAACTACAGAACAAATAAATTTGATAGCATAGATGTATTTGTGAGATGGCCTGAGGACACTGAACCGAAGTCTTGCTAAGAAAGTTGGTGTCCCAGGGAGGTCTGGCTCTTCCCCTAACTCACGGCATGTTAGCGTGCTTCTTTTCCTGTGTGGTTCTTTAGGAATATGGCCTTGTCTACACATAAAAAGTTGTACCCACTTTTATTAGCATTGTACAGTTTCATTGTGGGTTGAATTTTATCAGTATAGAAGTGCTTTATGCTGGTGTAGCTGCAGATATGGGCAATAAGGTCCTTTGGTATTAGCACCAGTGATGAGGTATACACACACCACGCTGGATCAGAAATGGTTAAACGGTGGTAAAGGACACTGGTAGATGGGCCTCTCAGCACTGCAGAGTATACTCTAACTGGAGACAGTGTTGAAAGGCAAGAACCTAAAAGCAGTGAGGTGGCGGAAAAAGACAGACTTATCCTTTTTTTTTTTTTTATGGAAGAGCTGAAGAAGACCCCTAAGGGAACAGGGTTGTTTGCTGATCCCAGTCAGGGCTGACAGTTTGGTTTCTTTTTCTGTTTCCCTTATCTAGGACCAGAAACTGAGGCAGGAAAGCAAAAAAAATGTAAAGTGATTGGGAAGGGAAACTCAAAGTCCCCTGCTCTCCTGCAGAGACTAAACCCTCCGAAAGTCCAGTGTAGTGAGTGGGCCTGGACTCCCCTACAACTACCTACTGACTACTGTGTGAGTGCTAATCACTAGACTCACAGCCCACCATGGACCCTCTTACATTTGGTGAGGAATGAGGGCATGATGGAAGAAGGCCTCAAGAAGGCCAAAAAGAAATAAGGAAAGAAAAAGAAAAGCCACACATACAACCATGCTTGTGGAACCTTAAACTACTCAAAAACAAGCATCAGCAAGCTGTCCAATGGTAATAACAGCAGAGCCAACTGTTCCAATAGCTTACAACAGCAACAGAACATGATTAAGGAGACAATAGCTCAAAAGCAGGAGCAACAACAATGGATAATCCAGCAGATTGTGGCACCCCTACAAGAAGACCTTCAGACTAAGCACTGGCAGGGGAGATGCCAATCCAACTCTGTGTATTCCCCTTAATATGTCAAAAATGGGGCCAATGGATGATGCCAAGACACTCTTTTTTACATTTGAGCACATGGCCGTCATGGACCAGAAATAGCTGGGCCATTTTATTGTCCTCTTACTTGATCAGAATGCCATATCGGGGTCTCAACATGGTGAATGCAATAGATTACACAAATGTCAAAGTGACCATCTTAGATGCATTCCACCCTTCAATGTTCTGTCTTGTGAAACTGCATCCTGGCACATGGCCATGTGCAATTGGTCCGAGCATGAAGGAACACAGTTGATAGGGACTCCAGCCAGAGGGATGTATTTGGATGCAGACGGCAGAAAAGATCATCATAGAAAAATTCAACTAAATTCCTTCAGCAGGGGGATACAAATGGAAAGTGAGACTTAGCTGGAAACATTGGAAAAGGCACTATCATCAGCTGCAAACTACCCAGTGTCCCTTGGGACAGAGTGAGACATTGAAAGTTAGGCCTCAATTTCCACAGACCATGAATACCTGAATACCCACAAAGGTAACTGTGTAGCTTGGACTCTTAACCCTAGTAATGGGGGTGGGGATGAGAAGGAGGAGAGACAGGGACACAAAAAGCCAGGACAAGTACCTGGGAAGCCATCCCGCAATGACTAGAAGTGTCCCTCCTGGCCTGACTGAATTACCTTATCCAACTGGAAATCATCCCTTGGGAGAATGAACTGAGAAACCTATTCCTTTCCCCCAGGAGATCTCTGTGGACAGCAAGGACGTTGGAGAAAGGACTGCCTGTTCAAGGACTGTAATTATGAGCAGGAATGGACAGACAATAACAGGACTCAAGAGGGTCCCAATACATAGGGATGGAGTCACCATGCAAGGGTTGATAGACTGTAGCCAGACCTTGGTCCAGGAGAAGCTTGGGTATTTGAAGCTAGGAAAATAATATATCTCCAGTGTATCTGAAGAGATATATTATCTTTCTCACTAAAAGAAGTATATCTGAAAAATACTTAAACATACAAACTGTACAGGTTGGAGTGGCAGAAGACCAGGCCTATCCAATCATAACTGAACATGACTGCAACTTCTTCACAGTCTTTGGCTGTATTCACACACAGATGGTTATTTCGAAACAAGTTTTGTCGAAACAACTAATTTTGAAATAACTTAATTCGAATTAACAGTTTGTTAATTCGAATTAAGGGAAAATGTGGGAAACGAAATAGCAAGTTTGCACAGCTAACTTGCTATTTCGTTTCCTGCTGCAGGGGGCTGCAGCCCCCTGGGGGTGAGCCGCTCCTGCGGCTCACCCTGCAGCCCAGAAAG
>ML681993.1:20280472-20294290 GCA_007922195.1 Podocnemis expansa | reverse complement strand
TGTTTCGGAACACTTTGTTCCGAAACAACATGTTCACACACCTTGTTTCGAAACAATGGTTTCGAAACAACTTTGTTTCACCCAGAAACCAGGTTTAAGTTGTTTTGAAACAACACAGTTGTTTTGAAACAAGGGCTTCCTCTTGTTTCGAAACAACTGTGCGTCGTGTGAACATGTTTTTTTTTGTTTCGAAACAACGAGGTTGTTTCGAAACAAAAGTGCTGTGTGAATACAGCCTTTGTGAAATGGGTGGCAGGGAGCCTATATGAAGAAAGCTTAGTTGTGGCCAGAAGACCTGGAAGTTCTGAAAAGAACCTTCAGTAGAAGGGGATTCAATTGAAAACAAAGATTCAAGAAAAAAAATTGCCATGGTGAAGGACCTGTCGTGCCACTGACCAGGGTCATAGTATTTTACCATCATCTGTTAACCTAGACTAGCCATATAGCAACAGAAACTTTATGGAATAATGAAGACGTGACCTTACCCTGATTAAGGTTTATGAGAAGCTTGCATATGCAGAGGAAAAAGTATTGGACACCAAGCAACTGAACCAGTGGCTGTTGTACTTAAAAAAATTAAAACTAGCAGGATCTTAGTCAGGGGTTCAAGGCAATATCCCACATTTATTGTGAGGGAAAAGAAAACCAATTATATTAATAGCTAATATCTAGTGTGCACATGCATGCACACAAGCACACCACTGAGACCCACACACCCACCTCAGATGTTCCGTTGTTTGTCATGTATTGTTACCAGTCTTGACTGTTGCTTGTGATTGTATCTTGAGTTTGTGACTGGTGTTTGCAGCTCATGTTGATTAACAGGACAAGAAACCCAAGTATGAGGAGGTGCAGCATCTCTGTTGGGTACACAGCTGTGCGTGAATGCCTTTGGATGCTATACAGTGCATTACCCAAAGCTGTGCAATCTCACCCATCTTTTCTATCTTTTAGTCCTGGATCCTGCTGTATCACACTGCCTCAGAGTACTATGTGACCATGAGTCATCACTTAATGGCAGCTGTGACTTTCATCTTGTTCTTGAGGGGGCTTTTTCTCCTTTACTCTCTAGGCTGGATTCTTGTTGCTTTTGCAGGAGTTGGCTCCATTAGTCTTCAGCCATTAAGGTGGTGCTGGCAGGTTGTCATCAGGGTAGGCTGGAGTTGGAGACTGATCCCGTCACACACACACCTTTCATTCACACATCCAAACTGAGTTTGCACATCTAAATAAAACAGGGCAGACATTACAAAATGAAGTAAACAATTCAAATTAGAGGTTTAGTTACAATATGGAGTTATATCAGATTTTGGTTATGATGGTAAAGAAAAAGTCAATGAATGAGCATAGCATTTTATCAATAAATAACAGGCATTATTTCAGAGAGAATTTTTTTGTTGGGAACTATTCTATGATATAAATTTATCTTTAGCCCTATATGGCAGCATTGAACTAATAGGGGAAAGGCCCTATAAAGTGATGAAGGAGCCTAGGAAGAGAGAGGAAACAACACCATTCCTAGTTCCAAAGAATTTCTTAAGTACAATACTAAAATTGCTCCATACAACCCCAGGTGTAGGGCATTTAGGGAGAGAGAAGAGGA
Organism: Podocnemis expansa; assembly: GCA_007922195.1. Lineage (NCBI taxonomy): Eukaryota > Metazoa > Chordata > Testudines > Podocnemididae > Podocnemis > Podocnemis expansa. Next base: position 20,292,687 of record ML681993.1, on the reverse strand, counting down.
GTGACAGAGTGACCATGAATTTCTACTGGCATATATGGGAACTAGCAAAGGGGATTTCAAGACCTCCTCCAGAAAACACAGAAAAAGCAAGGCACCAGGAATGAGCAACATAGTGAGCTATGCTATACAGCTGCAGGAAAAATGAAGACCCTGGGGGGAAGGAGCTTTCAAGAAATAAAGTTTCCTGGTGGTGCATCATGTGTGCATGAAATATGAGACTGAAACTTTTTTTTTTTTTAAATGGGACAACCGCCCCAGGACACAGTAGGAAAGAGATAAATGAGCACCAGGCCTGAATGATAGCTACTATGGCAATGAGGTTACTATGGGCAAGCCTTGCTGTCCTGTAAATGAGATACTAGTTAAAAGATATGTTATCTTCCTTTTTCTCACTGTCTTCCCCTCCTACACAAGTTTCTGGATGTGAACATTGCTTATCACCTTACTTACCCTTCCTACCTGCTTGTTAACGACTCTGCAGTAATTTCTGTTATAGAAAATAAAGAGTTTGAAGTTAATATATGCAACATACACAATACATGCAACATCTATAAGCAGTAAACCTGGGCAGGGACAATTATATGCACCACATAATCATATCATTAATATTCATTGTATAGGTGTTAATGTAACCACATGAGGGTCCATGAAATATTATCAGTCACCTACGCATTCCCATACTCTTTTGGATAAAATAATAGTGAAGGGGGGGGGGCCCCCCCCCCCGCTCACTCAAGACATCTACAGGAATGAGCAAGCAATAAAGGGTAAAAAGTGGCAGATGGCTTAGAGCCCAATCCAGTCTTCAGCTGCTTGTTGACGGCGGCAGGAGCCAGCTCTGAGCCACCTGCCAGTTATGGAAAGAGGCTCAGGACTGGATCAGGCTCTAAACTGCCTGCTGGCAGCAGATGAAAATGGATCAGGCCCTGGATCCAGATTGGGTCCCCAGAGCATACTGCCATAGTTACGATTTAATCCTGCTTTCCCACAATCAAATTTGCATATTGCTTCTAATTCAGCTTTTTTTCTCTGAAGTCTTGATGTCCCACTGACTTTCTTGAGCACAGTCAGCAACTAGTCATCCACAGAGTGATTAGACAGATGAAAGTGCTCAGAACCTGGTTTTTGAGTGTTGTGATTTCTGATGTCAGTTTCGTGCCCATTTTTTCTTTTGCACAGAGACTGTCCTGTTTGTTCAATGCATAAGATGTGGGGGCATTTCTGGCATATTATGACATAAATCACATTAGTGGATGAGCCCTTGATGGAGTAGCTGGCTCGATTGTGAATGGGACATCAAAGGAAAACAGCTAAATTAGAATTGATAGGCAGGTTTGATTGTGTGAAAGCAGGATTAAATCTTGACTATTGCTTCTTTTCCCAACAGGTGATTTGAATTCACCCATCTCTACCTTCTGTTTCCCAGAGTTTAAATCTTAACAACTGCTCTGATTTGCTGTTACTGTATGACCTGATCCCATGTCATACATTCCCTTGCATTTATTTTCATTCCATTCTGTAAGTCCCCCCATCTTCAAAGCATCTGACAAAGTGGGATTTCTTCAATGAAAGCTCATGTGATAAATAAATCTGTTAGTCTTTAAGTGCCACAAGACTCTTTGCTTCTTTTGTACAAAATAGGCCTGTTTTAAAATGTGTTTATTATAATGACTATCTTTTAAAATTTGTTTATTGCAAATAGAATTCATTAATTGGGTTTAATTAATTGAATTTGTGTGAATTTTTATTTGAAATTTAATTTTCGAAAGCTTTTTAATTAAATCATTTTTTAAATTGTTTGGAATGGAGAGAAGAAAAGAAAGAAAGAGGATGAGAAAGAAAGAAAGAAAGAAAAAGAAAGAAGGAAAGGAAGAGAGAAGAAAGAGAAAGAAAAAAGGAAGAAAGAGAAAGGAAGGGAAAGAAAAAGTAGGAAAAAGAGAGAGAGGGAAAAAGAAAGAGAAAAATAAATAAGGAAGGAAACAAGAAAGGAAGGAAGAGAAAGAAAATAGGAAAAAGAAAAGGAAAGAATAGAAAAAGAAAGGAAAATGAAAAAGATAAGGGAAAGAGAAAAAGAAAGGAAATAAGAGAAAAAAGATAGATGAAATGAAGAGAAAGAAAGAAAAAAGAGTGAGAAAGAAGAGAAATAAAGACAAGAAAAAAGCAGGCATCAGGCTGCTCCTCCCCCTGTCTGCAAGCCTGTGAGTATGGAGGCTGCCGTGCAGCTCGGAGGCTGAGATTAGAGCTGCTGCTCAGCAAGAAGACACAGTCAGCTCCAAAAGCCCCACAGCCAGCACTGTCTCTGAGCATGAGCCTTTCAGGACAGCCATTCTTTCTTTCTTTCTTTCTTTCTTTCTTCAGCCCAGCACTGCTGTAAGAGACTTGGGCTCAGAGACAGGCTTACTGTGGGGTTTTGGGAGCTGACAGTGTCTCCTCACTGGCCAGACACTCGGATTCCCATGTGCTGCCCGAAAATGCCGTGTGCTGGGGCTAGAAAAGTTGTGTGCACGCATGTGCACACGTTAGAGGGAACAGTGAGGGGCGGGTGTTATTATGTCAACTTAAGCAACTGCTAAAGTCAATTTAATACATGCACCATGTGGACCTGGAGTTCCTTAGGTCAACTTAAAGGAGGTTTAGGCAACCTAATTCTCCAGTGTAGATGTAGATGTACCCCTGCTTACGAAGCTTATTAACTGGTTGATTGGGAAATGCTGGGTACTTGCGGGGGGGGGGGGCCCTCCGGGGGGAGGTCAGGACTGGCCAGCCATCCAGGGGTGGGTACAAGCTTTCCTCACATCCAGGTATTCACATAATAAGAAAAAAGTCTATTTTGGTGCAGGCTCTGTGAGGTCTTGTCAGGTTGACGGCAGAAGTTATAAATCTTAGGAGAGAGATCATAACTTTGCAGTAAATTATCTAACATCTAACAGACTCCACAACCCACGGTCTGAATGGGAGGCTGTTTTTTAGAGTATACATCCCGATACTTGGCTGGAAAGGTTAAATTACAGTACTAGGCCCAGATAGCCCCACCCATCCAGCCCTGAAGAGCATGATCCAGAAAAAGAACAAGGGTTGAAAAGGGATCAATCTAGCTGAGAAGGAAGCTAGACCAGAGGTTTTCAAACTTTCTTTTTTTTTTGTCAGGACTCAAATAAAAAAATCATTTTTGCCTGTGACCCAATAATTACATGTTGCTCAATATATAATGGAGTAAATAATTAAGGAATCCATTAGCAAAAATGAAGAGAATAAGGTGCTAGGTGATAGTATGGATTTGTCAAGAAGAAATTATATGAAACCAACCTGAGAGCTGTCTTTGGTGGAGTAACAAACCTTGTGGATAGAGGGAAAGCACTAGTTGTAGCGTATCTAGACTTTAGTAAGGGTTTTGATAAGGTTTTGATTCATTTTCTTATTAATAAAATAGGGAAGTACAGCCAGCATGGAGCTACTATAAGATGGGTGAAAAACTGGTTGGATGACAGTTCTTAGAGAGTACTTATCAACAGATCACAGTCATGATGGAAGGACGTAAAGAGTGGGGTACCACAGGGATCATTTCTGGGTTTGGTTATGTTCAGTATTTTTATTAATGATTTAGGTGATGGTATAGAAAGTACACTTATAAAATTTGCAGAAGATACTGAGCTGGGAGGGGTTGCAAGTGCTTTGGAGGATAAGATCACAATTCAAAATGATTTGGACAAACTGGAGGAATGGTCTGAGGTAACCAGAATGCAATCCAATAAGAACAAGTGCAAGGTACTCTGCTTAGGAAGGAACAATCCATTGCACAGATACAAAATTGGCCATGACTGCCTAGGAAAGAGTACTGAGGGAAGGGATATGGGTTTCATAGTAGACCACAAGATAATTATGTGTCAACAGCAGGGGCATCACTGGTGCCGGGCACACGGGGCACATGTCCCGAATCCCGGCGCCAGTGCCCTGGGTCTGGTGGGACCCGCCTCTCCTGGTCTCCAGCCCAATTGGGCCAGAGATCCAGGTCCCAGCAGCCCATGGCCATGGCAGCCCCGTCCCCAGCTGGGGACCTGGTGCTCAGCTGTCCACGGCTGTGGAGGCCACTCCTGGCCCCATCCCCGGCGGGGGTCCAGGGCCTGGCCACTCGTGGCCACGGCAGCCCTGTCCCCAGCTGGGGATCTGGGGCCCAGCCGCCCACTGTGGTGGCAGCCCTGTCCCCAGCTGGAGATCTGGGATTCAGCCGCCCACAGCCATAGAGGATGCTCCTCTCCCCGTCCCCGGCCAAGGATCTGGGGCTCAGCTGCTTGCAGCCGCTCCCGGTCCCATCCCCAGCCGGGGGCAAGGCCTGCGGCCAGGGGGCGTGGCCTCATGACAGGGGGCATGGCCTGGGCCGGTGCCCCAGGTGCTTCCCTGCAGCAGCGATGACCCTAGTGAACAGTGCGTCATTGTTGCAAAAAAAGCAAATACCATTCTGGTATGTATTAACAGGAGTATTGTAAGTAAGACATGAGAAGTAATTCTTCCACTCTACTCTGCCCTGATTAGCCTCAGCTGGAGTATTGTGTTCATTTCTGGGTGTCTCATTTCAGGAAAGATGTGGAAAACTAGTGAAAGTTCAGAGAAGAGCAACACAAATGATAAGAGGTCTGGAACACTTGACTTATGAGAGAAAATTGAAAGAGTTGGGTTTGTTCAGTCTGGAAAAGAGGAGGCTGAGATGGGACATGATAACAATTTTCAAGTATCTAAAAAGTTGTTGTGGTACGCTGGGCGGAGTGGTCAGGCACATCCGTCAAGATGTGTTCTTGTTAGTGTTTGTCTGTGTGGGACACTGATATCAGTCTGGATGTGTGTATGTGAATGCATGCATGAGTCTCTGAAGAGGTGCTGCCTCAGGATTACCGTTGGCTCAAATCTCTAGTGAAAACTCAGTTAGCTCAGTGATTTGGAGCCTGGCTTGGATCTTAAGCAGGGACTGAGTTAGCCTAATGATCCTAAGCTGAATTGTTCCTTCAGTTAATGCTTTGGGCTACCTTTGGGCCAAATCTCAACTGAGAACTCAGTTAGCTCAGTGATTTGGAGCCTAGGCATACCCTGTGTGCAAGAGGTAAACTAAGGCAACACTCATGATTGAGGAAACCAGCACCATCATGGATCTTTGTAGAAATGAAGGTGCCAGGCTAGGCTTTATTGCAGTGTAGCACTGTGGCAAACAATCCATATCAACAGATTTGTTGGCAGCATTTGTGCTCTCAATGCAATGGAACAGATCAACTGACAGCAGGACTCGCTGTCATCCTCTTGGCTGCACTAAGTTTGGGCTCTGGGGCTCTATTCTTATACTCTACTCAAACCTACTGACTCAGCCCCCTGTGGGATCCAAATTTACCTTGATTGGTCCACATACTCCTTTCTTGTTGCCACCCATCGATTTGATAGGTCCACGCATCATTGGACATCTCTATCCATTAAGGTGTCATGATTTCACTGAAACCTTACCTATCTCGATCCATTAAATGTCATGGTTTGACGGAAACTGTGCTTATATAATACCTCGCTATCTCTTTGGCATTATTTGTTGGCATTAGGACAACTCAATACCTTTCAGGTCCTTTTCCACTTTTCATACTTATTACAATTTCAGCTTGTTTCTTGCCAATTCCAGTAAAGTTGAACTTCACAATTTGTTTCATGTCTGAACCTTCAAAGTTCAGGCTCACTGTACATTCTGTTCAGGCCCACTGTTGGATTACTTTGTTCAGCCTTGAGCCAACACCTAGACACTTGTACTTATTTTTCCTCTTTTAACCTTTTATTTTCTCCTACAGTTGTCATGAGGAGGAGTGAGAAAAATTGTTCTTCTTAACTGCTGCTTATAGGGTAAAAAGCAATGGACTTAAATTACAGCAAGGGAGGTTTAGGTTAGACATTAGGGGAAAAAACAATGCCAGTTGTCAAGGTGTTTAACCACTGGAAAAAGTTGCCAAGTAAATTGTGGCATCTCCATCACTGGAAGTTTTTAAGAGCAGGTTAGACAAATACCTGTCAGGGATAGTTTAAGAGAGTAATTGCTCCTGACATGAGTGGAAGGGGTTGGACTCAATGCCCTCTCATGGTCCCTTCCAGTTTCTGTGATTTTATGATTCTAGTCTTTTGTCGGAGGCAGCAAGGGGGTTATGACCCACTAACTGAGAGTCTGCAACCCAGTGCTGGGTCCTGACCCTATGTTTGAAAACCACTGAGCTAGTCTTCCACCCACCTAGAAAACTGCTGACAAAAGGATTGATAGAGGCTTATGATTTGGTTTCTTTTTACCTTACCTGGGACTATAAGCTGAAGAAGGAAAGAAGATTGTAGGATATTGCCAATGCAAGGTAATTCGGAAGGCTAAATGCTGCTGATTCTCCTATGGTCTTCAGTCAAAACACTGTCACCACTATGGACACTAATCATTTGACCACCCAAGATATCGCATACCCCATTACAGAACCTTTATTTTGATATAATTATACCCACATGAGGGGTTATAACATTCTAGCTTTCTGGTAGAAAACTCATTCCTAACTGAAATATTAACACTGCTATGGAATCTGTACACAGACAAGATCTAGGTATCTGTGAAAAGCTTTTAGCAGTAAAAGGCCCCTGGCTAAAAACACATCAATTCTGGAAAAAATTCAAATCATTCAGTCTCTTGAGCAGCACTGATACTCATATTATTTTCATGTTCATGTCTGTACTGTGTGCTTAAGCATTGTTCACACCTTTAAAAATAAAATAGAATGTATTTTGCTGTTCTAAATATGAACTCTGATCTTGCAAACACTTGTGCATATCAATAATCTATTGAGTTCAATGAGACTAGACATGTGTATATACATCTGTGGAATCAAAGCCTTACTGCCCTTAGTGTAAGTATGTGTTTAACACCTATTGGTCCAATATCATGAAGATTTCCAAAACCAAATGCAAACATTTTTATGGCTTGAAATGCAGATCCAAGTTCTCTGGAGGTGGCAATCCTCCATGTACTAAGCACACAGAAGGACATATACCTTTTTTAAGTGGTTGAATTTATTAGATCCCATGAAAGATTTTTTTTTTTCAAATATAGAATCACTTTTGAGTGCAAATTAATTTAAATCAGAAATGGTTCCACTTTCAGGCAAAACACACCTGTAGTTAAAAACTTTCTAACATTAAATGTCTATATTAATTTAGGATAAAAATCCTCCTTAAAAGAATAGAATTAAACCATATGGCTAGAAGGGACCTTATAAGATCAGCTAGTCTAACCCCCAGAGGTTTGAACCCAGGACTGTCTGTATATAAAGCAGATGCACAAGCCATTACACTATCTTCATGGCACATAGGCATACTCTGCAATTTTTTTCCTAGTTTTTTTTTTTAATGAGAAAATGGTAATTTGCAAATATAAAGCATAAAAGACAGTATTCACAGAGGTACTTGGGCACCATGGTTGAGGTTGAGATCGTACAACAATGCACAGAACTCCCACTGAACCCTCTAGACACCTAAACACATTCAGTATCTAAGTTTTCACAGTAGAAGTTCCCTCAACATCAACAGTTCTGCCTTTGGGTATGCATTCTGGTACTTTGGTCTAGGCTCCATAGTGATCTACTACTAAAAAAGAGGGAAATAGGCATTCATCTGCATAAGTCTGGTGGATACTGATCCAGCGTTTAGAAGTACCTCCTCTTTCTTTGATATTGTGTGGAGCAAGACAGGCAGATAACTCATTTTAACAAGCAACTATGTATATATGCAATGTATTTATAGCCATGTAAGTTGCAGGCTATTAGAAAGAAAAGGTGAGTGAGGTAATATCTTTTATTGGCTCAGCTTTTATTATTGAGAAAGACAAGTTTTTCTTCAGAACTTGTCTCTTTCACTAACAGGGAAATGAACAAAAAATATTACCTCACCCACCTTCTCTAAAAACCACTTAGAAATCCAAGTTGCTTGACTCAAAGAGGCTGATTTCCATTTGTAGATTACTATGCTGGGACAGCCTGGGATGCTCATCCCAGATCTTGGCACTTATCTCCAAGAGAGTGGTGAGACTTAGCAGTCTCCTGTTATTGACATCTCCCATTTGCTATCTTAGGTTGAAACTCTGTTTAGGATACTGGTTTTTGTGTATCACATTCTAATGTGCCTATCTTCCCTCCTTCATTGTCTAGGGAGCATGGGTGCTTAACTCACTTCTGTTGAGTGAAATGGTGTTCCTGTGATTCTTGTAGGTGCCTAAAAGTTAAGATTTCTTGACACTCAGCATTACAACACTTACATTCCCTTTAGGAATCCTTCCCAAAATATCTGTGAAGTGATGAAAATAAAAGAAAGATGGTTTATTTATTTATTTATTCATTGTTATTATTATTATTATTATTATTATTATTATTATTATTATTATTACGTTAAAAACTTGTGGTAAAACTGTGGGTGACTGATGTGAAGTTGTAGTACAAAAAGCAATTTAAAGGCTTTAAATTGAACATGACTTGTCAGGTGCTATAAATGGAAAAAGTTTTCTAAAGAAAGCTTTCATTAATACACTGAAATACATTACAGAATACATTTTAGGGGCTTTCACAATTTTATTATGTACTTAAAGTACATTGAAACAGTCAGAATTCTCTTTTATATCCAGGAAAATCATGGAGCAATTATTGAAAAGAAGAGAGGTGATTTTACTCACTACTCCTAGGCAGCAATGGCTGACATGCTTGAACTTCTCTGATTGCAAATCCAAAATGCAAACCCAAAGGCCCTGTGCTGAAATCCATATACAAATTTGTACGTCTTGAAGTAAATGTCATTACTCACATGAGCAAAGTCTGCAGGAGTCCATTTCTGACCCATTTACAGAAAGATGTCTGAGAGGGACTTGCTGTGAGTCTAATTCAGATGCAAAGAAACCTTTTTTTCTCTAGATTGTCAAACTATTATTTTACAATCTTTAGGTTCATTAAATTTGGAACACTGATGGCTTGTTTCAGCTATAGTTATCTATTCTGGGTCCCAGTCCTGTTCCCATGTGAGCAGCAATCCTGTCCGGTCTCATAACCAAACAGATTTTGACCCAAAGACTATGGCACAACTCTAAGCTAAAGCCAGTTTCTGCAAAAGTGTTGATGAACAGCAGGGCTGCATGATGTTCCTGTAACTGGGTGCATCACCAAACCCACTTGGAGGGTGCCTCCTGGTGGTGTTTTCAGGGAACTTAGCTCAAGCGGTCCCCCTCCAGGTAGTCTGTGCACAACTTTTTCACACACCGACTCTTGTTCTCGAGTCCAATCTTGGGACCTTAGCCCTTTGGCTAAGCCCAAAGTCCACCCCTTCCACGGTACCAGCTGCTAAACAATCTATGGCCACAAAATCCTCATTCTGGCCACTAAAATAGTCAATGGCCCCAGAGCCTTGTGCCACCTTAGGCACTCATGCCGCTCCTGGCAAGCTGAGGGACCAGGGAGGGGCTGGGAACCACCTTCTTCTACAGGCACCAGCTCAGGGACCCTAAATGCCTCCGCTGAGGCCTCCATCTCCCTCCTGTCTCTATAGTCTACGTCGACTCCCCGGGCCACTTCCCCGCAGCCCCAGCCACACTCAGTCTCACTACTGGACTCCAGCCGATGTCCCCTCCTTGGCCTCCTTGCCCTGGATCACTGCTCCAGCCACTGCCACAATCTACTCCCAGGGGATCCCTGGCTCTGGTCAGCCCTGAGTGCCTGCTCTCACTCAGCACTCTCCAGGGTGCTGGATCCCACCACCCGCCTGCCAGGAGGAGAATCTCCCCCCTGCAGCTCCCACAGCAGACTGACCATGGCTAGCTCTGCTACTTTCAGTCTTATACAGGCAGCCTCCCTCTGCTAGATGAAATCCCACACCCGAGTCGGTCCACACCAGCCTCATATGTCTAATCAGTTTAAGGCAGTGGGTGTGCACCCTTCAGCCACTAAAGGGAGGGTCCCACAGTGAGAACCTCCAGCCTCCAGATACTACACTAGGCACATCTGCACTACAGGGATCAGGAACCTTCTCCAATCACCGTAGACTCAGGTTATGTCTACATTTGCAAATTAGTCTGGACTAAGGAAGCTTTTTCATGACTAATTTAGCCCATGGTTATACTAAGCTTTGCCTAGTCTGAACTAAGAAATTTCATAGTTCGAACCAGGCAAAGCTTAGTCTGAACTAGTAAAACCCGGCACTAGTCTGGACCTCCGAGCTTAGTTTGAACTAGGTGCAGGCAAAACCTGGACTAAGGCTTAGTTCAAACTTCAAAAGTCTGAACTAAGCCATTAATTCAAACTAACCACAGGTTCTGTTTGAACTAAGCATTAGTTTGAACTAGAATGCATGGTTAGTTTGAACTAAAAGGTCTGTGGTTGGTTTGAACTAATCCAAGGTTAGTTCAGGCTAACCTCAGACTTCTTAGGCTACGTTCACACATGGAGGGTTATTTCAATAAAGTTGTTCTGAAACAATTTCTATCAAAATAATGCCTTATTTCAAAATAACTTATTTCAAATTAGCAAAAAGTTAGTTCGAATTAAAGAAAAAAGCAGAAATGAAATAGCATATTCACACTGTGAACATGCTATTTCCTTACCCGCTTCAGGGGGCTGCAGCCCCCCTGGGGGTAAGCCGCTGCCGTGGCTCACCCTGCAGCCCCAGAAAGGGGGCTGTAGTCCCTGGCGGGGGGGGGGTCAGCCGCTGCGGGGCTGCTCGAGCCCACCTCCCGAGCTGCTCCCAAATCCTGCTGCAGGGTTGGGGGCACCGGGCTCGAGCCTGTTGCTGCAGGGGCCGAGGTGAGCACGGCCCCAGGATTCCCTGGCACCCCACTCCTGCCGGGGGCGGGGCCGGATTTCAGAGGCTGGGGTGAGCGCGGCCCCAGGATTCCCCGGTGCCCTACGCCCAGCAGGACCGGGGTCCTGGGGAATCCCAGGGTCACGCTCACCCCGGCCCCTGCAGCGACGGGGTCAAGCCCAGCTCCCCCGACCCCACGGTGGGGTTTGGGAGCAGCTCGGGTGGTGGGCCCGAGCAGCCCTGCAGCGGCTCACCCCCCCGGGGGCTGCAGCCCCCTTTCTGGGGCTGAGGGACAGCCCTCAGCACCCTGACCACGGTGCTGATGGTTCCCTGGCCAGGGTGCTGAGGGTCAAATGTTGTTTTGGAACACTTTGTTCCGAAACATGTTCACATGGGATTGTTTCGAAAAAATCGTTTTGAAAAAACGTTGTTGTGACCCCAAATGGGGTTTAAGTTGTTTCGCAACAATGCCCTTGTTTCGAAACAACGGAACACGTTGTTTCGAAACAACCCTGCATTGTGTGAACAGGGCATTTCTTATTTCAAAACAACCTCTGTTGCTTCGAAATAAGACTGCTGTGTGAACACACCCTTAGTTTGGACTAACAAGTCTGCACTAGTGTGCCCTGATGCAGACACAGCCTCAGAGACACTGGTCCACCTGTTTATCAAAGAAGTGGGCATGCCAGGCTCACTCATTCATACCCTCTAAAGTTCACACAGATTTAGATGAAACAACTACTATTTTATTAATTAGGAAAAAAAAGTGAGTACATAGCAAATCAATGCACAAGTATTTAATAAAAGAGTCAGGAGTTACCTCAGGCAAATAAAAGATATAAACCACATGCTAATCTAATGTATCCAGGATTCCTCTCTAGCTTATTTTCTTCATTCTTACCCACAAAACTGGCTCCTGGTAGTGTTCAGCCAGTCTTGGCCCTCTTGGCCATATGGATAGGTTCAGTCTCTTGGGCTATGTCTACACACGGTTTTGTTATTTCGAAACAAGTTATTTCGCTATAACTTATTTCGATATAACCTGTTATATCAAAATAACTTGTTTCGAAATAACAAAATGGTGTCTTCAAAATAAGGGAGTGAAATAGCAGGTCCACAGTGTGGACCTGCTATTTCACTTGGGGAGGGGACTGCAGGCACCCACAGGGTGCAGTGCAAAGGCGCACTGCACCCCGTGGGTGCCTGCAGAGGGCTGCAGGCACCGCGCCTCACCTTGCGGGTGCCCGCAGCCCCCTGCAGGCACCCGCCAGGAGCGGGCAGCGGGGCACTGCGCCCCAGGGGCTTTAACGCCCCTGCTGCCCCCCAAGCTGGCGGAGCGGCTCCGGCGCGCGGCTGCAGCCACGGGGAGCCGGGTCCCGCCAGCCCCTCCGGCC
>ML681993.1:20240791-20280072 GCA_007922195.1 Podocnemis expansa | reverse complement strand
GGTTGTTTCGAAACAACGCTCTTTCGAAAGGCAACGAGGTTTAGCTTCTTTCGAAAGGACCACGGCCATTTCGAAAGAAGCGGTTTGCTTCTTTCGAAATGGCCGTGCGTCGTGTGGCCATGCCATTCCTTATTTCGAAATAACCTCTGTTGTTTCGAAATAAGAACTGTGTGTGGACATACCCTTGGAGTTGTTTTCAAGATGGTATCTCTTTGGCAGAAAGCCTTTAACTGGGAAGCAGGCCTCCCCCTCTTTCTCGCTGCTGTGTGATTCACTTTGTCCCACCTGAGCCAGGGACTTCCATCTGCACTGCCTTTATCATACCCTTCTACGTTCTCTATGCTGAGAAATTGCCCTGAGTCATGTAATATACCTGGAAACATGCTTTAAATCTGTATACATGCATGATGCTGCAGGGAACATAATAACATAACAATAAGGCAAAGCATTCTAAAGGGAACCCTGCATGGCACATCTTTCATCAAAGTACACGAATACTTTGCAAAAGTGAACAGGAAAGTTGCCCAGGTCATAGTCCATTGTGCATCACATGACGCACTGGATTAATGGGCCCCAGGACTTGGCTACCCATTTTTGTGGGGCCCTCCATGGTGGTTCTTTTTTTGTTTGTTTTGTTATTGTTCTTTATTGTGTTTTTGTAAATCCTATGAATGATGGACATTCTGCAAAATATCAATATTTCTGTGTAGATAATAAGAGATTTGACTTCAATTCCTGCAACTGGAACCTATTTCCTTTTCTATCTCCAGGAATTTAGTTATCAGAAGAAATATATGTGTTTCATGTCAGTGCCAGGAATATCCAGTCTTAAATAGACAATCCAGGAGAATTATGTCTAATACTTTGAAAGATATTCTGTCAGTATCTAACATTTAATGCACAGACATCTGTAGAAATATTAATATGTTAGACAAAAAATTCACTACAAATCTTTCAGGCCTTGGTTGTTAAAGTGAGTTAGGTGCCTAAATAGTTTGACAGCCTCATGGAAAGTTACCTTTCAAGTATTTTAGATAATGTACAGAACATTTGTGTCAAAAGATGGAACTTCTGAAAAATAGTGAAAGTCTTTGTCTTTGCTTCTAAAGTAGTCATCTTGTTTCACTGGATGTGCTTATTTTGTTACCATCTATTCTTAAAGGCTGAGCATTGCAGCTCATTGGAGTAGTCCTGTTGATGTGAAAATGTATGAAGCCATTTGTCTGAATAAAGCAAGTAGGATTTGTTTTTTTGATCTTTGAAATTGGGCCCCAAAGACATACCGCTAGCTCTGTTTTGTTCAGGTTCTTATACAGTCTCTCTCAATATAGTGAAGTGTATTAAACAATGTGAGTATCATCTGTAGACATAAATTCAACTGACTATATATTACTTACATAAGAGATTAAAAGAAATTGTAGGCTCTTTGTTTTTCTTGCGAATTTAGCCTAGGAGTTAAGAAATTTAAAAAAAATCTATATCTATATCTATATTTTATATAAAGCAACTTGCATTGGTTTCTATTTCATATATCAATAAGAAGAACATAAGAATGACCATACTGGATCAGACTAATAGCCCATCTGGCCAAGTACTGTATCTTCCAACAGTGGCAGATGGTAAATGTTTCAGAGGAAACAAAGAGAAAAGGTAATAATCAAGTGATCCATCCTGCTGGCCATTCCTAGCAAACAAGAATCCTTGCCTATTGTGATTAATAGTCATTGATGGCCCTATCCTCCACAAACTTAACTAGTTCCTTTTTGAACCCTTTTATAGTCTTGACGGTCACAACATCTGGGAAGCTGACTGTGAATTGTATGAAGATAAACTTCCTTTTGTCCCTTTTCACCTAATTTCTGTTAATTACATTTGATGACCTATAGTTTTTGTGTTAATGAGGGGTAAATAAGACTTCTTTATTTACTATCTCCACAGCAGTAATGATCTGTTTTGTCCTTCCTTAGTCATATATTTTCCAAGCTGAAAAAATTTCCAATCTGATAAATATCTCCTCAAATGGACATTTTCCTATAACCCTGATAACTTCTGTTTCCCCTTCCTGTATCTTTTCCAGTTTCGGTATATCTTTTTTGAGATTGCACAACCAGATCTGGAGTCAGTATTCAAGATGTGGGTATACCATAGTTTGAGTAGAGTCAATATGATATTTCTGTTTTATTATCTACCCCTTTCCTAGTGAATCCCAACATTCTGTTAGTTTTTTTGACTACTGCTGAAAACTGCAATGAGGTCTGCCCTCAGCTCTTAGCATCAGTGCAAATTTCTCTCCTGCACCACAAGGCCACCCAACAGCCAACAGCTGCTGCCACAGGTGCAGCACGGGCACCTGTTTCTCTGCTCTGCTCATGGCTGTGGGATCCAGTAACCACAGCCATAAGCAGGGCAGAGGCGTCTCTTTCCCACTTGCAGCTGCATCTACTGGGCCCCACAGTCATGACTGTTAGTAGAGTTGAGGCACCAATGTAGACGACTGCTGGCCAGCTCTGCAACCACAGCAGCAAAGTTTACACTGCTATGGTGTGTGATGCCACCACCCTTCATTTGAGAGGGCAGCTTTCAATCATTTGACTGGAGGCTGTTCTTAGCCAGCTCCCCCTCCCCACCACATACTTTTAGTGGTCTGGCCAAAAATCAGAGGCTTGCTATGGCCCTGAACTTGCCACTATGATTGTGCTAATTTAGACCCCATCGTTAGACCCCATCATTTTATATGTATAGTTATTATCCTGTTTTCTTATGTGCATTACTTTTCATTTATCAGCACTGAATTCCAGCCATTATTTGGTGCCCAGTTACCCAGTTTATGAGATCCTTTTGTAACTCTTCAGTCTGCTTTGGACTTAACTGCCTTGAGTAGTTTTAAAACTTCCATTATACATGAATGAATCCTGGACAAATACAGGGCATGTATCTAAACCCACTAATACAAGTCAGAACCCATTAAAAAGCTTGATCACAATAGTTCCCAATCTTGTAATACAACTTTCTCAGAAATTCAAAGATCAACACACAGCTTTCTTAATTTTAGGAGCAATTGAAAGTAGAGATGGCGTGTATTGTACAATTATGCAGACAGTAAAAGATCCACTGAAACAAAGTGTCCATGCATTATTAAAACAACTTCTTCCTTGGTTTTAATGCTTTGCCGATTACAGTATTATCCTCAAATCACAGCTACAGACACCAGAGGTTTTTCAGATGCTATATTTGCTTTTACCTGTAGCTAGCAGGCAAATAGCTATTATTGATTGATTAATGGCAGCTGTTCTAAAACACAAGAAAACTTGTTACCAACATATACCTACCACAAAATTAAAACAATATTTTAGTATAATGTCCTATTTTGCTAAGAATGGCAGGGTTAAATTAACTTACAAAAATCGCAGACTATTGCACGCTGTGGACTGGATTTGCTATAGGATGAAAGTGCCAAGAATCAAGCCCCAGTGGGAGTGGGGAAAAATCAAATATTCCCAAGCTGTATCAATGCCTAAAATTGCTTGGCACTTAAACTTTTTCTTAAAAGTTCTTCATGTGCTTATTTTTCACATTGGAGCCCATGCCAGGTGTCCAGACACCAAGGCCTCAGAGTGATGCACAAACTGAGGTGAGATAGGTTTTCCTGTGCTCAATTCATCTATGGGCCCTAATCCAGTAAGTATGCTCAGATCTTCCCTACTTGACTTTACAGATAACAGAGGTTGGGGAGCAAGAAGACCCTTGTTTATAACATTTAGCTCAGCAGTTAGGTTTAAGTCTCCCTTCCCCTGAGTGGGAAAAACAATTTGAACATTGCTCTATAAACCCTTGGTTGAGTGTCTTAGCCACTGAGCTGTGGTCATTATTTTGGCTGAGTTGGATTCCCTTTTTGAGTCCTTCTAATAATAACTCTATAGGAACCTTAACCATTTTCACTTTTAAAGCACTTGCCATCTCTTTCATTCCCAACTTACCCAATTTTGTCTCTGTGTCATTCCCAGCCCTCTCTGTAATTATTTCAAATTCAGTAACAGTTTCTGGAAAGGGAATAGTCCTTGATGATGTTTATTGAAAAATTAAGTAAAGTGCATTCTCTGAACATTTATGAATGTATATGTGTTATAAACTTACTATTAGATTAATATATCATAATTGTATAAGTTTTATTGTTATAAAATAAATTCTCTGTTATTTTTATGATCTTATTTGTGTTATTGTTTATTGTACATTATTTTATTGTTAAAAACTGTATTCTCCATGTTAAGTAGGTACTGCACAATATTTTATCTTTTTCTCCTTTTTCTTCTGTATACTTTTTCTGCATATCTGTAATTTATTATTTGCATTACAATTTTACTTAAACAAGTCAGATCAGACTAGGTGTCACTTCTGTTGTTATTAAGAACATATAGCAAAAAAAAAAAGAAAAAGATTCTGTCCTGAAGAACTTACGGCCTTCACTTCTGTAACAAAAAAGATTTATTTTAATATGCTTCATCTACTCTAGGATTTAAATACAAGTTGTAGTTTGAACAGGAAATAGCCAGTCAGTTGTGGTCTAGGTCCTATTAGGGGTCACCTCAGACCACTAATATATATTAAAACTAGAACTGCCTTGTTGATATTAGGATTTTAGAAATATTAGCTATCACATATTAAAAATATGCTTTATTTTTCTAATGTGGACATGGCCAAAATAAACAAGACAGGATGAGGGTGGGTAAAGAAAGTATTATCACTGTTTTACAGATGGAGGAATTGAGCCTCAAAGTAATTTGCTCAAGTTTACATAAGAAATCTGTAGCAGAACTGGCCATTGAAGCTACATCTGTATAGTTACAGATCAAGGACTTAATAACAAAATCACTCTTGTTCTCAGACACATCTCTTTCCTATTTAGCCATATCACCTGAAAAGTTCTCCAATAAGCTCTTCATCCATATACTAAGTAATACTGATCATTCTAATGTAAGATTGTGATGCTTTCTTGCATTTCATCCTTTAAGCTCCTTAATTTCTAGTATATATTGTCCATATATGTATCAGGTTCATGCTCAGTGAAAATTTTAATTATAGACAGATAACAGTATATTCAGTTGCTCTGAGGTACAGGAACATTGATAGGTGGTGAACATTTGTCCTACATTATGTGTATACAATAATATGCTGTGTTTATACTGTATACTATCTGTCCATCCAGATAGACAATAACATTTAGGGATGATAGGATTTAGTCCCCTAAAAACTAGTGACTATGTATTTAACTTTAGTCTTAACTATAATTCAATATTAAGTTTTGCACTATGGGGGGGGAAATATTAATATTCTGCATACTGTTTTTCACTAAAATTGTTCATTTGGATGCTAAGCCCTCATTACTGTGAACGTGTTCTTCAGATCATTCTCTGCTAATGAATGAAAATAGATATTATTCCAGTCAGCAACCCAGGTTTTCAGTTAGTTGAATTAGCAGCAAATAGATCAACCTCTTTTTTTTTCTTTTTTTTTTTCACCAGCAGAAAAAAAATTATTAACGTACATTAGTGAATGATGGGCTGAGAGTGAATGGAGCATAATTGCTGTAAAATCAGCCACAAGCAAGGAAATGTTCAATCTGGAAAATACACATAAAACCTTTTTTTAAATATATAAGACTTCTGTGTAGTCTCTTTGGTGCTATTGAAGATCATTAATTATTTTAATCCACCCCAATGAATCTGGTAATTTTAAGAACCATAGTTTATACTGCAAATATATATGTTTTTTTTTCCTTCTCTTTAACTGTCCTGGTGCTGATGGTTCTGATTTAGTGAAGAATCACAGTCATCCAGCAAAAGCAAAGTGAGTACTGTCTTGATGAGGTACAATGCCTCCTTAAGGTTCTGAACAGAACTGGAGTGAGAATAAACAATGAAATCTTGTTAAGAGTGCAGCATTAATTAATGAAACAGTCTATATGTGTAAATATCACATGGGGGAAGAAAACTAGTAGAATTTCTCCTGGGGTAGTGTTTGGGGAATATCAGGATCTGATTTATACATGGATAGGGGTCTCTTTAAGGCCTTTAATGAAGAAAATTCTGCAAGACAAAGAAGGAGCCCTGTGGCACTTAAAGACTAACACATTTATTTATCACATGAGCTTTCAGGGGAGAAAATCCCACTTCAACAGATCCTTTGAAGATGCTTTGAATGAAGAACTGATGAACTGGGATTTTCTCCCCTGAAAGTTCAGGTGATAAATAATTTTTTTAGTCTTTAGCAGTACACCTACACTGGGCTTTAGGTCAGCTTAAGGAAGGTTAAGTCAACTTACAGACCCCCACAGCCACACTGGGCTTTATTAAGTCATCTTAAGTGCTTTCTTAAGTCAAGTTAGTAACACCGCCTCTTAAGGTCAACTTAATGCTTAAGTCAATCTTATTAAGTCAAATTAAGCCAGTGTAGACTGGAAATAGCTGTTAAGTCGACTTAATTGGCCTTCTGGCCCCTTCTCAGAGCTCCTGGCTACGAGGAAGAGTTGACCGAGCATCTGCCAGTGTAGATGTAGGCAGTCAACAGGAATTTCCAATATAACCTTTCTAGGTTGATTTAAGAAGGTTGACTTTAGGCTGACATAAAGTTGACTTGTTAAGTCAACTTAACAAAGCCTCCAGTGCACCCTAAGTGCAACAGGACTTCTTCTTTGTTTTGCTGAATTAGACTAACAGGGTTATCCCTTTGGAACTTAAATACTTCTGGGAACTGTGTGATTATGGGAGACTTTAACTTCCCAGATATCTACTGGATAATATGTGCAGGTAGTAATAATAGGGCCCAGATGTTCTTGGTGGTGATAACTGATGAATATCTTCACAAACCTGTTACCAAACCAATGAGAGGGGACGCCATCTTCGATATGGTATTGGTGAGTAGTGAAGACCTCATAGAAGAGATGGTTGTAGGGGATAAACTTGGTTAAGTTACCATGAGCTAATTCAGTTAAAACTAAATGGAAGAATAAACAAAAATATACCTGTAACTGGGGTGTTTGATTTCAAAAGTGCTACTTTTAAAAAATTAAGGGAATTAGTCAGGGAAATGTAGTGCACTGAAGAACTCATCAATGTAAAGGTGGACGAGGCTTGGAATCACTTCAAGTCAATGTTGCATGTACGATTTGAGGCCTGCATTCTAAAGAAGGGGAAAAAATTCATAAGCAATAGTAGTATACCAAGCTGGATGAATAGGCATGTAGGACAGGTGCCGAAGAGGAAGTACAAAGGCTACTGCAAGGAGCGGAAAATGGAGGAATCAGCAAAGAAAGCTGTCTCTTGGAGGTCAGAACATGAGACAAAGTGAGGAAGACCAAAAGTCAAGTGGAGTTGGACCTTGCAAAGGCAAGCAAAACCAATAGCAAAAAGGATCTTTAGCCATATAAATAAGAAGAAAACAAAGAAGGAAGAAGTGGGACTGCTAAACAATGAGCATGGGGTGGCGGTCAAGGCTAATGTAGACATGGCTGAATGGCTATATGAGGACTTTGCCTTTGTTTTTAATACGGGTAATGATGAGGTTGGGGGTAGTGGTAGGGTAGCTAACTGGAATGAAGACATGGAGGTGAAAATAATCATATCTAATGTAGAAGCCAATCTTGAGCTGCTTAATGGGACAAAACTGGAAGGCCCAGATAATCTCCATCCAAGAATATTAAAGGAACTAGCACATGAAATTGCCAGTCCTTTAACAAGGACTTTTAATGAATTTGTAGACTCTGAGGTTGTACCATATGACTGGAGAATTTGCTAGTGTAGTTCATATAGGCTAAAAGGTTAGTTTGAATTAACTTAATTTGAAGTAATTAATTCACACTAATAATGATTAGCTTGAATTAAGTTAATTCAAACTAACATGGCCACACTAGCAACCCTAATTCCAACTAGCATGTCCATGCACAAGACTTGCTAGTTTGAATTAGGTAGGGGACGATGTTGCATAGGGAAAATCAATCCATGTCTAATATGAACTAACAGTTATTTTGCATTAACATGGCTACATTGGGTTCATTCAAAGTTATAACTTCAAATTAACCATAACTTCAAAATTAAGCTAGGTTTTATAACTTCAAAGTAAGCTTTCATTAATTTGAACTAAGGAATTCCTTTGTTTAAATTAATGAAAGCTAGTGTAGCCATGCTTTAATTTAATTTGAATTAATCATCATTAATTTGAATTAAATTGTAAGTGTAGACATACCCAGAGGGAATAAAAGTGATCCAGGTAACTAACAGCTTGTTAGTTTGACTTTGCTAGTATATAAGGTCTTGGGGAAAAAAATGAAAGAGAAAATACTTAAAGATACTGAGGTTTATGTTAACTGGGATAAAATAGAACATGGCTTTACAAAAGATAGATCATGCCAGACCAGCCTGCTCTCTTTTTTTTGAGAAGATAACAGATTTTTTTGGAAGAAAAAGAACATGGTGGACCTAATTCACCTAGATTTTAGGAAAGGATTTGATACAGTATCACAATGGGAGCATTTAGTCACATTAGAGAAGATGGGACTTAATATGAAAATAGAAAAGTGGATAAGGAGCTTTTTAAAGTGGAGACTATAGCAGGTTATTCTGAAAGGTGAACTGTCAAGCTGGAAGGAGGTTACTATTGGAGTTCCTCAGGGATGGATCTTGGGTCCAGAGGCATTTCTGCGCCCCCAAAAGGGGTCAGGTCCCAGCCCTGGGCCCCAAAACATACTCTGCCCCTGGACCCAATCTGTGACCAGCCATTGGAGCCAGCAACAGGTGGCCCAGATCTGTATCTGGCTCTTTTCACAGCATTGCTGGCCAGTGGCAGGCAGCTAAAGCCAGATCCAGGGCAAGACCAGACCAGCACAATGCGCCCTGCAGCCCAAGTGGCAGTGATGTCTCTGCTTTGGACCAACTCTATTTAATGTTTTTATTACTGACCTTGGCACTAAAAGTGGGAATGTGTTAATTAAGTTTGCAGATGACACCAAGATAGGAGGTATTGCCAATATGGAGAATTGGGATATTATAGAGGAAGATCTGGATGACCTTAAAAACTGAAGTTATTAAGAATAGGATGAAATTTAATAATGGAAAATGAAAGGGACTAATAATTAGAATTTTTCCGATAAGTTGGGGACACATCAGTTGGAAGTGATGGAGAAATAGACCTAGGCATATTAGTTGATCACAGGATGATTATGAGTTGCCAATATGATATGGCTGTGGGGAGGGGTGGGAAGGCTAATGATGTATTACAATGCATCAGAAGAGTTATTTCCAGTAGAGATAAGAACTGTGAGTACCATTATACAAGATGCTGTGAGAATACATCTGGAATATTATGTGTTGTTCTGGTCCCCCAGGTTTAGGAACGATGAATTCAAAATGGAAAAGGTGCAGAGAAGGGCTACAAGGATGATTAACAGAATTGAAAACTTGTCTGCTGAGAAGCACCTTAAAGAGGTTGGCTTGTTTAGCCTAACTAAAAGAAGGTTGAGGAGAGATAAGATTGCTCTCATAAATACATAAAAGAGATATATACCAGGGAGTGAGAGGAATTATTTCAGTAGAACACGAATGTGGACATAAGAATAAATGGATATAAACTGTCCATCATGAAATGTAGGCTTGAAATTAGACATAGGTTTCTAACCATAAGAGGGGTAAAGTTCTGAAATAGCCTTCCAAGGGGATCTGTGGAGGGCAAAAAACCTGGCTCGCTTCATAACTGTGCTTGATACATTTTTGAAGGTAATGGTATGTTGGGATGGCCTAATTTGGCAATTGACCAATTTTTGGACTACTAGTGGTGGATATGCCAGTGACTTGAGAAAGGATGTTAAATGGGGTGGGTTCTCACTTATTACAGAGAATGCTTGGGTATCTAGCTAGTATGATTTAGTTGCTCACATTCTCAGGGTTCTAAATGATTACCATATTTGGGGTCAGGAACTAATTTTTCCAGAGCAGATTGGCAAGGGCTCTGGGGATTTTTGCCTTCCCTTGTAGCATGGGGAATCACGCACTTGCTAGTGGATTGTCTGTAATTTAAAGTCTTTAAATAATGATCTGAAGACTTTAATAACCTAGTCAGAAGATAGAGGTTTATTACAGAAGTGGGTGGGTGAGGCTTTTGTGCCTGAATGGTGCAGGAGGTCAGACTAAATGATTATATTTGTTCCTTCTGACCTTAGAGACCATGGGTATGTCTACACTGGCAAGTTAGTTCAGATTAAGGAGGCTTAACTCAAATTTAGTACCCGTCTACACTAAGCTTTAATTAGTTTGAATTAAGGAATTCCTTAATTTGAACTGATGAAAGCTTAGTTGAAACTAGTAAGACCTACAAGTTAGTTTGAACTAAGTCCTTAGTTCTATCGTTAGTTCAGACTAAGGATGGCATAAACAAGCATTAACCCTTAGTTCAAACTTAATGAGCCCAAACTAAGGGTAGGTAGTTAGAACTAATGAAGTGGACTAATTTGAACCAGCATTAGTTCAAATTAGTCTACACTGTTAATTTGAACTAATAGGTTGAAATTTAGTTCAAACTAATCTCAAATTTATTAGTTTGAATTAACAAATTGGAACTAGCTTTTCCTAGTTTAGATATAGCCTAAGAGTGTATGAGCAGACTCCTCACTGAACAGCTGGTGCTACTGGCTGTTGTTTAAAAGGTGTCAAGTACATGACTTAGTCTACTCCTTACCCTTCTTTGTCCCCTTTCTTCCAAGTTGACCCCTTATGAGGTACACCTCATGCTCTACTGTGAGTACAGTGATAGTCAGTGATTCTGTTCCTTTCCATGCAATTTTTCAGTAAATGACACAAATTTACATGATCTGAAGAGAAAGCAAAGAATGGCTCATCCTAGCGAATTCTGCTTGCTTTCTTCCTCTTGTATACCTACCATAGGGTCATATCTTTGTTATACTAACATTTTCTTTCTTTGAAAAGTTGGAAAGATTCTAATGTTTACACCCTGTAACATTACAAAGTACTTGTGAATAGGAAGTGCTGAATAAACTGATAAAACCTATTTTAAAAAGCTTTAAAATATTGATTACCGTATATCATCGCATATAAACCAAGAATTTTGTGCCTGAAAATTGGCTTCAAAGCAGGCTCTTGGCTTATACTCAGAAGAATACGGTAGACAGCCCCAGCCAGCCGTTTCCCTGACCATACGGCAGGCCCGAGCCCCAGTGTTGCCGGGTGGTCGTCTTGGGAAGTCAGGTGGGGCTGGAGCAGGAGGAAGAAAGGGACCCTGGCATCTGGAGTGCCAAATAAGGGGGTTCTGTGGGGGGGGTCGGCCTGGACATTGATTCAGGGTGGAATCAGGGAGGCCAGGGAAGCGGTGGCAGGGACTGGAGGTTGGGGAGGGGGTCAGGGAGTTGGGGAAAGTGATGAGATGGCCGGGGGGTGGTGGTTCAGGGATACCAGGGAAGGCGTGGCAGGGCTTGGGCATTTCGGGGGGGGGGGGGTTGGGGAGTCCAGAGAAAGTGGCAGGAGGACCCAGGGTTTTTGGGAAGCCCAGGGAAGCAGCGACAGGGACCACAGATTTGGGGGAGGGGTGCCTGGCAGGCTGGGAAGAGGAGCAGCAGGGGTTGGAGGGTGATGGGGAAAGGGGTAGAAAGGGTGTTGGGGAGCAACAGCAGGGAACTGAGAAGGGAATAGGGGGGCAGCAGTGAAGAGCCAAGGGGCAGCAAGAGGAGCAGGGGGGCAGCAGTGAGGGAAGACACAGAACAGGGGGGCAGCAGCAGGTAGCAGTGAGGGAAGGGTGGAGTAGGAGGGGGCAGCAGGAGGAGGAAAGAGCAGCAGTGACAAAGGGGCAGAGCAGGGGGCAGCAGTGAGGGAAGGTCAGAGCAGGGGGGCAGCAGGAGGAGCAGGGGGCAGCAGCAGGAAATTAAGAAGTGAGCAGGGGTGTAGCAGTGAGGAAAGGGCAGAGCAGGGGTCAGTAGGGGTGATGGAAGTGAGGAAAGGGGAAGGCAGGAGTGAGGAATGGACAGAAGCCGGGGGAGGGGCAAGGGAAAAGCAGCAGCAGAGATCGCCGGGTAAGGAAGCTGTCAGAAACTCCAGAGGAAGCCAGCAGCAGTAGGTGGGGGGTTAGGGGCCAAGGCCAAAAGGGGACCACGGCTTATACCTGGGTCACCAATTTTAGCTTCTTTTTTTGGGCTCAGAATTGGGGGGTTGGCTTGTGCCCAGATCGGCTTATACCCAAGTGTATACAGTAGTCAAAAATAAATAAAATCAAATTCTGCAAAGCCTACTTATTTTGCCGAATGATCCAATATGAATTGGTGGCTTAATCTGGCCCTCTAAATGTAAGTGACAAATAAGTAATAATATTTGAAACCCTCCTAACACTTCCATTTTTGTCAACATTTTATTTTCAGGACTCAGTGAACACCAGCTCCAATGACCTTTAGAGTTGCTTACAGATAGGCTTAGCTGAATCTGAGCAACCGAAAAACAACATACATACACCCAAATTGCAACTTCAGAAGATACATTCAATTTAAAACTGATCCAAACTAAAATTTATTGGGTCCACCCAAATCTGTGGTATATTTCATTTTTACATATGCACCCTGACCTATATTGTTTGCAAATAAACCCTTTGGCAGAGTTTAGCAGGAAAACATTTCTTCAACTATGGAAACATTTTCATTCTCCTAATTTATAATAGCAACAGTATTTATTCCAAATGATTAAGGTGGAGGAGCATTAAGAATGGGGTGGGGCAGGAAAAGGTATTCTGCATTTGAAAGGTTCCATATACTTTATAGGATGTATCTAATGCAGTGGTGCCCAAGCTTTTCTCTGTTGTGGCACACCTTGATACCTTCAAATTTTTTGAGGCACACTACCATTAAAAATATGAATATTCAAATTAACTTAAATTACATATGAATATTCATGAACCATGGCAGAGTGTTTCAGAAATGCTTCTATGTGGGGTAGTAGGGGTAGCAGAGCAGGGGTTACAAAACAGGCGAGGTCATGAATTGTGTGCATTAATCCCATTTTCATCATCTGGACCTACAGGAAGAGTCCGCTGAAGAATTCCACAAGAATTTCAACAATTTCCACCCCACCATCAATCTTTGCCAGGACCAGTCCACATAAAAGATCTGCTTCCTGGACACTACAGTGCAAATAAATGATGGCCACATAAGCACCATCCTATATGTGAAATCTATCAACTTGTATATATACCTACATGCCTCCAGCTTCCATCCTGGGCACATCACATGATCCATTGTCTACAGTCAAGCTGTAAGATGCAACTGCATTGCTCCAATCCCCTAGAGAAAGATAAACATTTAAAGGATCTCTCTCAGGCATTCCTAAAAGTATTGTATACACCTAGGGAAATGAAGAAACAGATTGTCATATCCAGAAGAATACCCAAAAATCACCTACTACAGGACAAGCCCAACAAGGAAAACAGCGGAACACCACTGGCCATCATAGGCCCTAGTAAGAATCTCCCCAAAATATTATCAAATATCTACAACCTATCCTAGAAGATGATCCCTCACTCTCATAGATCAGTCCTTGCTTACAGAGAGCCCCCAACTTGGAGCAAGTATTTACCAGTAACTCTACACAGTACAACAGAAACACTAACTCAGGACCCTATCCCTGCAACATACCCCATTTCCAACTCTGCTCATATATTTACTCAAGTGACACCATCATAGGTCTTAATCATATCATTCACATCAGGAGCTCATTCACCTGCACATCTACTAATGTGATATATATAATTGTGTGCCAGCAATGCCCATCTACTATTTGCATTGGCCAAACCACACTGTCTCTGTTCAAAATAATAAATGGGCACAAATCAAACATCAAGAATGGTAACATTCAAAAACCAGTAGGAGAACACTTCAATCTCCATGAACAAGCAGAAAAAGACTTGAAAATTGCCACACTTCGGGGGTGGGGTCAGCCTTCAATATGAAACTGCAAAGCTGAAACTCATGCAAAATTAACACCATTAGACTAGGTCCGCATAAAGACTGGGGATGGCTAGCTCACTACAAAAAATAATGTTCCCCCTTTTGGCAATTCACACCTTCTCATCAACTGTTTTGACTGGGCTTCTTCTGCCCTGATTGAATTGACCTGCTAAGCATTTGCCCTCCTCAGAAAATGTAATTCACCCATGCATGTGTATGTATTTCTAAGAAACTGAAGTTTCCACTTCATGTATCTAAAGAAGTGCATTGAACCCACAAAAGCTTATATATATCTATATATATAAAAAAATAAACGTCTCCAAGATGTCATAGGAATCATCATTTAAGGATAGTGCACTTGAGCTACTCTGATTTAATAATCCTTTTTCTCTGTATACAGCAAACAAGTAATTTGAAGCGTTTAAAGATATATATTTAAAATAAAATATGTGTACATTTATTGTTTAGTATTTGATTGATCTAGACTAATTGGTCAATTGACTTGTCAAATATTAGAGAAGTATAGTAAAAACAGTCAAATATTTTAAAGCAATAATTTATTAGAAAAATTGCATAAAAGAGTTAGTATATTTAACATTACATAACTATGCTTAATTACAAAAAAAAAGTTGTGGAAAAGATTTTTTTAACTCAGAACAAATCAAAACATTAAAATTAAGTTCTGAAAAGTTAAAGAATTACAACAAGTTGCAATCAAAATGGTAAGCTGCCACCTACATCAGTATTGTTGGCGAAAGATTTGGAAATATTTGACCATGCTTGAATAGCAGGCAGTCAACTGAGTGGTTTACCAACTCTACTGAATATTTCTCCTGATCTGATAAACAGCTCTTTTAGCCAAAATCTATTTAACATTCAACTTTTAGAAATTCAACATACAGTGAAATTCTCATAGAATCATAGAATATTAGGGTTGGAATGCACATCTGGAGGTCATCTAATCCAACCCCCCTGCTCAAAGTAGGACCAACCCCAACTAAACCAGAAATTATTTTTAGAGCTATTAAAGTTTATGAAACTCATGTAATTCAATGTTAATTAAAACATTTTCAAAATTGAGCATGGATGCAAATAGGTAATTTGGGAGTCCTTTAATGGGGAGAAGATGGACTTGGAATGCACATGGATTTTAAAGACTGATTGAAAACAAACAAACTACTATACCAAGCTAAGAGAAACACAACCCTTTCGTAACCCCTCCAAAATACGCAAAATGAAATGAAAACTTTTTTTTTTTAAATCTTGTAATATTCTAATATGTTGTTAGTAACACAGTTAAGGACTATTTCCTTGGCAAGATATATTACTTTCAGTCAAAAGGTGTTCCTTGATTTGTTTGTTTGTTTGTTTGTCTTTAAATTTCACTATCTTCTGTGTATGATAATATACAAAGTATTGACCATTGACCCTTAACCTCATCTTAGAGTATATCATTTGGGGTAACATAATTTGTTTTCTAAGCACATTTAATGGATGTTATGAAAGTTAAACCAGCAACTAGGAGAACAAATAAAGAGGTTATTTGGGTTTCTAGTCTCTGAGGAGATTTTGACAGATCAGTAAAAGGGTCAGTGACCACTTGTTAATATAAAGAACTATCTATACCAGTAGTTCCCAACCTTTTTGGCTCAAGGTCCATAGATATCATGTTTACAGCCCTGAAGGCCCACCAGCCTCCACCAGCCAAACAACAAAGCAGTTTGCCTGCTTGCTTATATTGATCTCCACTTCCCTGGCTGCTGCAGGAAAACTGCATACATTGTGTAGCTTTGAGCACTCTAGCAGGGTCCCAAGGCAGTGGCTCCATTCTGCCGGTATGGGAACAGATCAGTGCTCCCTTCCAATCCCTCTGCCTCCAGAAAGGACCCTAGCACCTATGGACCAAGGTAGAGTGTTCTGCTGTGCTCTCTGTTACAAGCCACAAGGAGAGGAGAACTAGCCAGTGACTCCATTCTGCAGCCATCAGAAAGGGAACCAAGGCCCACTTTGAAACCCCTGAAGGGCCATTTTTGGCCTCTGGGCCATAGGTCAGGAGCCACTGATCTATACCATATCACTGACTCAATGAGGGGCAACCCACTATTATTGACATAAATACTCCCTATTAATCATATAATATGTAAATTCGGTAATAACTGATGTTCCCAAATTACTGTATGCTTCTTCTTAAAACCATTGAACCCTCAACCCTTTATCCAGAATATTGCATATTATGTATCCCTTGTATTTGTTAATTTCTAGCCAAACTCGACATTTGTCAATAATCTGTATTAAATACATTTATAAATTTAATAATATTAATCTTATGTTAATATTATTTTAGAACTTTAATCTTTATAAAATAATAAATATATTTTAGAAATTAAATATGTTAAAATTAACTTTATTTAAACAATAAAATTATCATTAAAATTAACCTAAAATTACAATTAATTAAAAATAAAAAATACAAATTACAAAAAATAAAAATTGATTACCATACTTTCTGCTAACAGCAGCCAAACTTGCCAGGCTGTTTTGCAGGCCTCTTCACCCTTAGCATGAATAAGGCAGGAGGGGAGGAGGGCTGTTTTGTTCAAGTTTTATCTGACTATACACCCCATCCCTTGAACAAGTCTCTAGTGGATGTGTGGGGATCTGAGTTTTAGGAGAAAAGATACAAGTTTGTCTATGCGTTCCTTCTAGGAGGTGTTTGTCAGGGCCACAAGTCATGCAGGTTCAGCATAGGACTGTCTGGTCAATAAACAGTCCCAGGAAACCTCTTGAATAGCTTCAAAACTGCTTGTTCTACAAGGGTGTTTTTTCCCCTCCCCTTTATGTCTTACTGTCTAATAACAAAGATAATTAAGGGGTAAGAGGTTTGAACTCTTTCAGGATCTCTTGGACACAGTTTGTGATCTGCAATAGCAGCTGAAAGACAGGCCAACCAAAAGGCTGCATCTTTACCTCTCCAAAGCTGCACTAAACTTTGAAAATTATTGGGGGTGGGGGATGAAGACCTGGTTGTGGTATAAACCAGAAATATTAAGTATAGGACAAAAGCAGGTCTATGAGGTTCAAGAAGATATTTGTTTGAGGGTATTTGATGAACTTGTTATGGACATGCATAAGTGCTTGAGACTAAGAAACTATGGCTTTGAAGTGAGAGCACTCTTGTACCATAGTGGTTGTGCCAGCCAACCTATCAGCTAGATGGCTATGTCACCACTGATTTACTTCCTGACACCACTTTGTAAATTAAGGTTTACCAAGAGCTTTGGGTTGAAAGAACCCCAGCTAACAAGAAAGTCTAGCACAGGGGCAGACAAGCTGCAGCTGCCTGCAGGTGGACTCGGTTTCTGCTGTAGAGCCAATGGTGTGATACAAGGGGAGGCAAGCCACAGCTGGGCTTGATTCAGCAACAGGGAGCTCCCAGTGGGTATGTCTATACTACAGGTTTAAGTCAACTGAAGTCCCCTTAAGTCAACTTTAAACAAAGCCCTGGCCACACTGAGAAGCTATTAAGGAGACAAGGGTTCACTTAAGTCTACTTAATTCTTACTTGAAAAGTTGACTGAGCAGTTAAGTCGACTTTATTCAGTTGACTTAAGGCAACGTAGCCGGGTACGTCTACACTATGTGTTTAAGTTGACTTAAGGGCCCTTAAGTTGACTTAAACAGAGCCCTGTCTACACTGCAGAGCCATAAAGTCGACTTTATGGTCCAGTAAAGTCAATTTTATAAGGTCCACTTATAAAGTCGACTTTACCATTAAGTCGACTTTATTAAGTTGACTTAAGGCACTGTGGACTCACTAAGTCGACTTAATAAAATCGACTTAGTGAAGTGGGGCCATTAAGTTGACTTTATAAAGTCAAATTAAGCCAGGACACCCATTTAAAGTCGACTTTATAAGGTCGACTTAATGCAGTGTGGACTCCCTAAGTCAACTTAACAAGGTCCACTTAAAGTCGACTTTAAGTAGACTTTATTAAGTTGACTTAATAAAGTCAACTTAGCTTTTACAATGTAGACATAGCTGCCCAGGAGTTGGCTTAAGTTGAATTAACTGGCCTCCTAGCTATCTGAAACATGGTAATGGGGGCTGGATAGAAGGCACAACACATTTGAGAGTGTTCCCAGATGTGTCCAAATATCAGACCCCCCTTCTGTATCCCCACCCCCCAGCCCCGCAGCCCTGCATCCTAGCACTACAGCCCACATTGCCTTCCCTCGACCTGATATGGCTTCTCCCCGCCTTCTCAGTCCAACCCCATAACACTCCCCGTCTCAGCCTGACCCTGCATCTCTCCTCTTCTCAGCCCGACCCCGTGTGTCTTGCCCCTTCTCAGCCTGTCCCCACTTGTCTCTACCCTTCTCAGCCTGACCCCCTGTGTCTCTCACCTTCTCAGCCCAACTCCCTGTATCTCTCCCCTTGTCTGTCTGCAGCCCAACCCTGCCTGTCTCTCCCCTTCTCAGAACGAACCCGGATGTCTCTCCCCTTCTCAGCTTGACCCTGCATGATTCTCCCAAGGATTTCCCCAACCCCCCAAATTTCCCATGACCCCCCAGTTGTCAGCTAGTTACAGTGTTATACAAATTTAGTGAGCACCCCAACACCCTCCTATATCCCCCACAATTTCAAGTCCTGGAGAGAATATTCTCAGCCCGACCCCCCCCCGATATTGTTGTAAAACAAACCAGGAGTCCTGTGGCACTTTTTAAGACTAACAAATTTATTTATTTCATGAGCTTCTATGGGAGAAAATCCCACTTCATCAGATGGTTTAAAGAGGGGGGAACTTACAGAATGGGAGGAAAATAAATGCAGGGGAGTGTAAGACATAGGATTAGGTCACACTGTTACAGCAAACCAAAGCAGATGTTAGGATTCAAAAGCTGAGAAACAGCACATAGAAAGAAAAAAATAAAAAAAAAATTGTTATTTCTTTTAGATTAGATTGTGCAAAAGCAGGATTAAGTAGTGACTATGGATTTTTTCCGATTATGACAGGTGATTTGACTTCACCCTGCTCTATGAGTATCTCCACACAAGGCTTTTATTTCGAAACAACACTGGTTGTTTCAAAATAAAAGTCCCTATGTCCACACAACATTTTCTTGTTTCGAAAGGAGGGAGCTCCTTGTTTCGAAACAAGAGCCCTCCTTTCAAAACAGCTTAAACCACTTTGCTTTTGAAAGGAGGGTTATTTTGAAACCAGTTGTGTCGAAAGAAGCCATTTGGACATCTTACTTCAAAACAAGGATTGTTTCGAAATAAAAAGGACCTTCCTCCCAGGGTGCATAGTACCCTGGGGGGAAGGTCTCAACCCCCTTCAGCAACCTGGCCAGGTATCAGCACCCTGGCTAGGGTGCTGAGTGGGGTGCAGGGGGTTGGAGGGTGCCCCAGCTGGCTTCACCCCCACTTCCCCTTGCTGGGAGCGGGGGGGATGGGAGCCTCAGCCCCCTTTGCCCCCCTACCCCCAGCAAGGGGAAGGGGGGAAAGCTGGCTGGGGCTGCCCCCAAGCCTGGGGCGACCCGCCCCTGGTCGTCCCTTGCCCCCCCGCAGCTCCTGCCGGGTGTGGGGGGCTTCCCCTCTCCCAGCAGCTCCTGCTGAGGGCAGAGGACTTCTCCTGTCCCCGGCATCGGGGTGTCACTGTGCTGGCATCAGCAGGGCAGGGACCATGGATCTCTGGCCAAAAGCACACCTGGAAGGGGTCTGATCTGGCTCCGGGCCACTTCCAGCAAGCGACGGAAGCTTGGAGAAGGCTCCCTGCTGCTTGCCAGCAGCAGCAGGGGCCCAATCTGGCTTCAAGCCACCTGAAAGAGGCTTGGAGCTGGAAACAGTCCCTGCCAGTTTTCACAAGTGGCGGAAGCCGTCTCTGAGTGGCTGCCACTCAGAGACGGCTCCCGTCACTTGTAAAAAACAGCACAGACTGTCTTCGGCTCCGAGCCTTTTGCAAGAGACTCAAAGCTAGTTTGGGCCCCTGCTGTTGCAAGGAAGTTGCCATGGCAGTGGCCTGATCAGGCCCAGGAGTAGGATCAGGGCTGTGTGTAAGGGGGGGCAAGTCCTGGGTCCAGACCCCTCTCCAGTAATGCCCCAACTGGCAGTTGCCCTGTGGCACCTGGTCCAGAGCTGGAGGAGTTTGTCCAATGCATGAAGGGTGTGGAGTGCTGTGTTGGCACATTGCTGGGCCACGTCAGTCTCCCTGACCTCCCTGGGCTCCCTGGTCCCACACACACACGAAGATTGATGCGGTCACTCACTTCCTGTAGTAAAGGAGTGGCTGGGAGACAGGGGCATTTCTATTGTGGTGCACTGTGAGCCAGCTACCCACAATGCACCACTCCTAGGGTGACCTAGCAGCTGCCCATGTGGACATGGGCAGTATCCTGGCAGTTTGAGTAAGGATGCTCTAAGATGACTTAATGAGGTCTATTTTAAGCTGGCTTAAAGTAGACCTTATTAAGATGGTTTAATAAAGCCCTGTCATATAGACATAGCCAGTGAGTGAGGACTGCACAGAGCCCAGTGGCAGGGGTGCGGCTGCAAGCCACAGCCAGGCTTGGCTCAACTCAGCTACCCATTGTCAAGAGCTGCGTAGCCTATTGTGTTTGTGATGTGCCCAGCTCTTGCAGTGCCTCATGGTGTCAGACTCATTCTGTAGGTTTGCAGCAAGTTCTTTGCAGTTGTCCCAAACACTCAGGGCTCCAACAATCAGCTCATCACTTTCAACATGTTGGCCAGTGGGCATACTTCATCTCCTTATGACCTTGGACTTAGCAGAAGTCCAGCATCCTGTTTTCAAAGGGGATCTTGACGTCTGCCATGATGACCATTTTCAGGTCCTTGCTGGTGATGACAATTTCCAATCACAGCTGGCTGTTGGTTGTGGGGGGGTTAGCTGCCAGATTATTCACAACATGCCTGATGGAAAGGGGCCTTTCTGGCTTGTGAGGAACCAAAGGTCTCTCCTCTTGTGGGAAGGCTTGTAGACACTGTCATATATGATAAACACAAGATTACAAGTATGAAGAATACAGGAAAGCACTTTAATGCACTTATTCTTATATGGCTATTACATAAGCCTATAAATTTACTAATAGCTCACATTACAAGTGTCAAGCCAGGGCATGTAGTTAGTTCCATCTATAAGGAAATTAAGCAGCAGTTTCCATTGACAAGATGGAACAAATACCTCACAGACTTTCTGTGGCGGGATTGATAGGTTTTCTGAAAGCATGAACCCAAATTGCCTCAATATTCCTTTATGGGCCAATGAGGTATCTCAGGCATTCTTCCAATTAGAGTCCTGTAAATCCGTTCTCCACTGCAACATAAATCCTTTGCTTAAAACTTATAGTTGTTCAGTTCTCACTCAGCTGAAATAAAGGAGACTTAGCTTGAGTAACTAATGTGTAAGAATCACAGCATTTGATCCTATATCTATTTCCACTATAGGTGTCATTTATACTATAATTTCAACAGAAGCACAGAAATTGGACAGGAAAATTACTTAGCAGTAATAATCATCATTTAATGTCTCTATGGGTATGTCTACACTGTGTGTTTAAGTCGACTTAAGGGCCCTTAAGTCGACTTAAACAAAGCCCTGTCTACATTGCAGGGGAATAAAGCTGACTTTAGCATGAGGTAAAGTCGACTTTATTACTTCTGCTTATAAAGACAACTTTACAGTTAAGTCGACTTAATTAAGTCAACTTAAGGCAATGTGGAGGGGAAGTTGCCTTAAGTTGACTTAATTGGCCATCCAACCACAGAAAACATGGGGATGGAGGGTGGCTAGAAGGCACAACACAGCTGGGAGTGTTCCCAGCTGTGGGGACCACAGCCAAACTCCCCATGTTCCCTGACTGATCTCCCCCATTCTGAGCCAGACTGGGCATCACAGCCCAACCCAGCATTTTCCCCATTCTCAGCCTGCTCTGCATGTCTCCCCCGTTCTCAGCCCCAGCCCACATATCTCCCTGGTTCTTAGCCCAAACCCATGTCTCTCCCCCTTCTCTGCCCAAACCTGTGTGTCTCTCATCCTGCCCTTCTCTGACAGAGCCTGGGTGTCTCTCCCTTCTCTACCCAAACCTGTGTGCCCCTACCTTGCCCTTCTCAGCCCAATCCTCAATGTCTCACCCTTCTCTGCCCAAATCTATATGTCTCCCGTCCTGCCCTTCTCTGCCCAATCCTTGGTGTCTCTCCCTTCTCTACCCAAACCTGTGTGTCTCCCCTTGCTCTTCTCAGCTCAGTCCTCAGTGTTTCTCCCTTCTCTGCCCAAACTTGTGGGTCTTTCCTTGTTATTCTCTGTCCAGTCTTTGGTGTCTCCCCCTTCTCTGCCCAAACCCCTGTATCCCCCTTGCCCTTTTCAGCCTGACCATGCCTGTCTCTCCCCCTCTCTGACCAACCCTGTGTGTCTCCCCTTCTCAATGGACCCCCCCGATATTGTTGTAAAACAAACAAGGAGTCCAGAGGCACTGTTTAAAACTAACATATTTATTTATTGGATGAGCTTTCATGGGAGAAAAATCCCACTTCATCAGACAGTATGATGATGGGGGAATTTACAGAATGGTAGGAAGCAAATGCAGGGGAGTGTAAGACACAGGATCAGGTCACAGTCTAACAGCAAATCAAAGCAGTTGTTAAGATTCAAACACTGGGAAATAGCACATGGAAAGAAAAAAAGAAACTTATTATTTCTTATAGATTAGATTGTGTGAAAGCAGGATTAAATCCTGACTATGGATTTTTTTCCGCATGGTGATTTGACTTCACCTTCCTCTGTGTGCTGTTTCCTGTTTATGTCAGGCTCCCTGGACTCCCTGGGCTCCCTGTTGCCACACACAGTATGGAGGGTGGTGTGGTCACACATTTCCTGTAGTAAAGGAGTGGCCGGAAGAGAGGGGCACCTCTGCTGTGGTGCATTTTGGGCCAGATACCCACAATGCACCACTCCTAGGGAAACCTAGAATCTGTCAGTATGGATGTGGACAGTCTCCTGGCATTCTGAGTGTGGACATGCTAAACCGTTTTAATAAAGTCTACTTTAAACAGATTTTATTAAGCCGGCTTTGTGGTGTTTTGGACTACATAGGGGTTGCCATAGTGATAAATGGGAGAGTCATTTAGGTGCTAGGAAAACCTGTCTGTCTCCTCTCTCTCTCAGTTCTCTTTCAATAAAGACTTCTTATACAGCTCTGACTATGCTGTTCTCCTTATTGGATTATAATCTCCCTTAAAACTCTAGGAAGATCTAGTGATTTGAGAATCCATTCATATCATTTGGGCCTTTG
The DNA here is from genome assembly GCA_007922195.1 of Podocnemis expansa. Taxonomy (NCBI): domain Eukaryota; kingdom Metazoa; phylum Chordata; order Testudines; family Podocnemididae; genus Podocnemis; species Podocnemis expansa. The sequence continues at coordinate 20,256,782 of ML681993.1, read as the reverse complement.
TGTTCATTGTTCTGGGTCTAGAGTGATATTCTTAAAAGATTACTCTGCTCTTGCATGTGTTTTGTGTTACTTTGTGTATGAATACTTCTTTGTTATTATCTTCATAACAGGAACTATAATAATGCTACCAAGGTCCCCAGATAGCCTAAAGCTGAAATTGTTTACCAGAAACATGCTTAAAAATGATTCTAGCTAGAAGATTGATAATACCTTACATCAAATCGTAGTGTATCCAGGCATAAGTTATGGTATGATATTGTTAAGGTTTTACCTAGGCTATACAAGTTTCTCTAAACCATTTTATAGTGTGTTTAGAGCCAATCTATATGGAATTTGAAACTGTTAGCAGCTACCAAGTACCTGTAAAAAACATGGTCTTAATGTATGTAGTTAGAACTCTAGGAGGGAGAAACCCAAGGTGGAATAACAGTTAATCTTTTTAGTTGATTTACACTATTAGGAGACATAGTGGGGTCAACATTAGCTAAACCAGTTTTCGTGAAACCAAAATGTTATTAACATCCTGAAGTTGGAAATTGAGACAATGGTCAAGGCTCTGTATGACTCAGTCTATAGAAAACACTAATACAAAATAAGGTCATGCCTATTACATTTGTTTGTAGCTTGATCAACTAGCAGAACACTAGAAAGCATATAAAGAACAATGTTGTACTCACATAGGCTATGTCTACACTACAGGGCTCAGTTAAGCCTGTAGAGCTTTCGTGTTGATTCACTGTGCAGGCCACACACCAGCCTGTCACACAGCATTTCCTCTAACACGTTCTTGAAGTCACAGTGTGCTGCCCGCTTCTGCAGAGCTGCTACAAATTGTACAACTGATTCACCTTCCTCTTGGTTCCTTTGGTAGAACCTATACCTCTCAGCAGTTACCCCAATGACCCTAGGTAGTCCAAAACATCACATATTCCTCCCCCTCTAATGAACACCCCCTCCGCCAGAATAAAGCCCTCCCCCCCCAGAAAGAATAAGAACTAAACTAGGAGATGAGGGTAGACTGCCCCATCTCCGGCAAACCCCCAGGGAATTATTCTACCCCATGAAGAGGGGGTCACCACTAGTTAAAGATCCAGCCGATTAGGAGGCCTTCTGTTGCGAGGTGGATTACGTCAAACTTCTGGTGTGCCCACCCCACAAGGTGGTGTTGGTGGTGGTAGGATCACAGGTACTGGGGAAGTAGCCAGAACCGGAGAGGATGTTGTGTCTGGTTGGTCCAGGGAGGCTGAAGGCGTTGAAGGGGTGGCTGGAGCAGGAGAGACAGAAATAGTAGTTTCATGCTCTGATGTTGTATCATCAGTAAGGGTGAAGTCAGATATGTCTGCTGGAGATGCATCTTTTCTGGGTGGATATGACGGAGAAGCAGCTGATCTACATGTCGTTGCCAAACTAGGCCACTTGCTGTCTGGACAGAATAGGAAACAGGTCCTGTCTGGGCAATGACCGTTGCTGGGACCCATTTAGCTCCTGAAGCATAGTTTTGTGCAAGAACTGGCTGTCCAATACTGAAGGTGCAGCCCTTTGCTCTTGGTGAATGTCTGCTGACCTGGTCCTGCTGTTGGTGTTGAACCACTTGCCGTGTGTCTCGTGATTTCAACAAATCAAAGCAAGAGCACAACTGCCGTCCCATCATAAGAAAAGCTGAAGATGCCTTAGTTCTAGCCTGTGGAGTGTTTCTGTAGAACAACAAGAAGTTATCCAGATGCTTATGAAGAGGTGAACATCCCTTTGCAGATTTTAGAGCTTGCTTCATAGTCTGTACAAACCTTTCAGCAAGTCCATTGGTGGAAGGATGATACGGTGCTGACCTGATATGATGTATTCCATTGGCCTTCATAAAAGTTTCAAAATCCTGAGAAACAAATTGTGGTCCATTGTCACTCACCAGCTGTTCTGGAAGACCGTAATGACTAAAAAAGCCACGCAGGGTCTGAATAGTGGCTTCTGTAGTAGTGGACTGCATTACCGAGACTTCTGGCCATTTTGAATGGGCATCCACAGCAATTAAAAACATACATCCTTCAAATGGGCCAGTAAAATCAACATGGATACGTTGCCATGGCCTTTCCGGCCAATCCCACAGGTGAAGAGGTGCCAAATGAGGTGAATTCTGGATGCTCTGGCATGAGGTACAAGTTCTAGCCGTTACTCCAATGGCCTTGTCTAAGCCTGGCCACCAGAAATAGCTCCGTGCAATTTCTTTCATGCACACTATGCCGCAGTGACTTGAATGGAGCTGTTCCAACAAATGTGCTCTTAATGAAGGTGGGATAATGACACGCATACCCCACAACAAACACCCGGATTGAGTCGATAACTCTGTCCTCCTAGACACATGGGGCGGAGGTCAGGAGAGACCTGAGAGTCAGGTAAGAACATTCCATGCATCACGAAATCCATAACTCGTGAGAGTACTGGGTCAACCCGTGTTGCTTTCTTCACTTGAGAAGCCGTGACGGGTGTGTTTTCCACCTGTTCAAAGTAAAAGATTCCTTCCTGGCCCAGATCCTGACGGTGTGCCGGTAAGGGTAGCCTTGAAAAGCCATCAGCATTGCCCTGCAAAGAGGATTGCCTGTACTTGATTTCATATGTGTATCCAGAAAGGATCAATGCCCATCGTTGCATCCGACTAGCAGCCAAATGTGGGATGCCTGTGTGTGGCCCCAAAATTGATGTCAGGGGTCAATGGTCAGTGAGAAGTGTGAACTCCTTTCCCCACAGGTACTGGTGAAATTTCCGAACACCAAAAACAATGCCCATGCTTCGCGTTCAATTTGGGCATAATTAGTTTCTGCCTTAGTCAAGGAGCATGAAGCAAAAGCAAGCAGCCTCTCTTCACCAGAAGGCATAAACATAGAATCCTAGGGTTGGAAGGGACCTCATAGGTCATCTAGTCCAACCCCCTGCCAGAGGCAGGACCACTCCCACTAAACCATCCCAGTCATGGTTTTGTCCAGCCAGACCTTAAACACCTCCAAAGATGGTGACTCCACCACCTCCCTTGGCAGCTCATTCCAATGTTTCACCACTCGCCTAGTAAAAAGTTTTTTCTAATATCCAGCCTCGACCTCCCTAACTGCAACTTGAGACCATTGCTCCTCATCCTGTCCTCCTTTACTACCGAGAATAGTCGAGCTCCATCTTCCTTGGAGCACCCCTTCAAGTAGTTGAAGGTTGCTATCAAATCCCCCCTCAATCTTCTCTTCTGCAGACTAAATAAGCCTAATGCTTTCAGTCTTTCCTCATAGGGCTTGTGCTCCAGCCCTTTAATCATTTTGGCTGCCCTCCGCTGAACTCTCTCCAGTAGGTCCCTGTCCTTTTTGTACTGGGGAGCCCAAAACTGAACACAGTATTCCAGATATGGCCTCACCAGTGCAGAATAGAGAGGAATGATCACATCCCTTGATCTGCTGGTAATACTTCTTTTGATGCAGCCCAGTATGCCATTGGCCTTTTTGGCAGTAAGAGCACACTGCTGACTCATAACTAGCTTCCCATCCACCATGACCCCCAGGTTCTTTGCTACACTGCTGCTACTCAGCGGAATGTTTCCCAGCCTGTAGCAGTGCATGGGGTTTTTCCATCCCACATGCAGGACTTTACACTTGTCCTTACTGAACTTCATAAGATTTTTATTGGCCCACTGTTCCAATTTATCTAGGTCTCCCTGAATCCTGTCCTTGCCCTCCAATGTGTCTACTGTTCCCCCTAGCTTGGTGTCATCCGCAAACTTACTGAGAGTACAGTCTATTCCATCATCAAGATCATTGATGAAAATGTTGAACAGAACCAGCCCCAGGACCGACCCCTGGGGCACACCGCTCATGACTGGTTGCCAGCTAGACATGGAACCATTGATTACTACATGCTGAAACCGTTGATCTAGCCAGTTTTCTATCCACCTTACAGTCCACCTATCCAACCCATACTTCCTTAATTTGCCAATGAGAATGCTGTGGGAAACTGTATCAAAAGCCTTGCTAAAATCAAGGTATATCACATCAACGATTCTTCCTGCATCCAGAAAACCAGTCATGTGATCATAGAAGGAAATGAGATTGGTCAGGCATGATTTACCCTTGGTAAATCCATGCTGACTGTTCCTGATCACTTTATTTTCCTCTAAGTGTTTGAGGATGGATTCTTTGAGAATCTGCTCCATAATTTTGCCAGGGATTGAGGTGAGGCTGACTGGTCTGTAGTTCCCTGGATCCTCCTTTTTCCCTTTCTTGAAAATAGGCACTACATTTGCTTTTTCCCAATCCTCTGGCACGTCCCCCATTCTCCATGAGTTTTGAAAGATAACAGGTAGAGGTGCTGCTATCTCATCGGCCAATTCCCTCAGCACCCTTGGATGCAGTTCGTCCGGCCACATGGACTTGTGCACATCCAGCTTCTTTAAGCAGTCCATAACCTGACCTTCTGTCACCAAGGGCCTCTCTTCTTCTCTCCAATCTGTCATACCCATGGTAGTGGGCTGGGAGCTGACAATATGTGACAATACAGCCCCAACTCCATAAGGGGAAGCATCACAAGCCAACTGTAGGGGCAAGGATGGGTCAAAATGTGTCAGAACCTTAGAGTTTACCAGTGAGTGTTTAGCTTCATTAAATGCAACATCACAGGCTTCAGTCCAGTTCCAGGCTTTTTTCGGCCCCAGAAGCTCATTTAGGGATTTCAGGAGCGTCGCTAATTATGGAACAAACTTGCCATAATAGTTTAGTAAGCCTTTAAAAAGAGCAAAGTTGGCTTTCGTTCTGAGGTAGCGGAGCATCCACAAGAGCCTTAACCTTGGCTGGAGACTTATGGAGACCATCAGCATCAATTATATGTCCTAAATATTCAACTGAGGGCTGGAAAAACTTACATTTGTCTCGGTGAACACGTAGACCATACTCTTCCAGGCTTTGCAGAGTAGCTTCCAAGTTTGTAAGGTGTTCCTCCTCATTTTTGCCCGTGACCAGGATGTCATCCAGATAGCACTGTACTCCTGATAAACCACTTGAAATCTGATCCATTGCCCTTTGGAACAAAGCTGGGGCTGAAGTAATGCCGAAAGGTAAACAACAGTATCTGTACAACCCCTTATGTGTTATGGTTGTCAACAATTCTTGAGATTCTTCTTCAACATGCATCTGTAAGTACGCTTGACTCAAATCAATCTTGCTAAATTTTTGTCCTCCAGCCAAACCTGCAAAGATGTCCTCAATGCGGGGAAGAGGATGTTGTTCTGCACATAACACTGGGTTGACAGTGACCTTGAAATCTCCACAAATCCGAATGGAGCCATCCTTCTTCACTATTGGGACAACGGGTGTCGCCCACTGGCTGTGAGTAAGTGGCACCAAGACTTCCTCTTTGACTAACGACTCCAAGTTTTCTTCCACCTGGGGTCTGATGGTGAATGGCACCATCCTGGCCTTCAAACATTTTGGTTGGCAATCAGGCTTTATACGTAATGTCACAGTGATTCCCTTCATACTGCCTAAGTCTTCACCGAAAACAGCAGCATGTTTCGTTAGTACCGCTGCTAGATTCATTTCTTCTTTAGTCAATTGATGCACTTGTGACCAATCGAGTTGGATTTTCCTGATCCAAGATCTTCCCATTAGGGCTGGGTAATTCCCTTTTACCACAAACAGTGGTAACTTTATGGTCTGTCCATTGAGTTCTACTTTCACATCAATAGTACCCAACAGGGGAACAGTCTCTCCAGTATATGTCTTCAAAACGACTACTGTCGGCTTAAGTGGCAGATGTCTAAAGTCCTTCTCATACACAAGATTAGAAACTAATGAAACTGCTGCGCCAGTGTCCAGTTCCATGCATGTAGGTTTGCCTTCCAACACAGGTGTTACCCAGAATTTACGTGCGCCAGCTGTTATAGACAAAACATGGAGGAAATCTTCATCTTCCAATTGGGTGTCACTATGATCACCTGTATTCTGCTCTACTGCATGCAGAATTTCCCTCTTAGTCCACCAAACCAACGGCCCATTTTTCTCAGGTCTGCCTCTTCTGTTTGGCTCACCCTTCCTTTGTTTGCAGGCATGTTCAATGTGCCCTCTCTTACCACATTGTCGACACAGTAGCTCCTTAAACCTGCACTCAGATGCTAGGTGGTCCTGCTTCCCACACCAGTAACATTCTTGTCTCCCAGGTGCCCTGCGGGCAGGTTGTAGGGATACTTTACGGACACTGACCCCGATCTGTTGCATGTCTTGGGTGACGCGTTCCATGGAGACTGCAATTTCCACAGCCTTCTGCAAGGTGAGTTGACCTTCAGTCAATAGGCGTTTTCATGTTGATTCACTGTGTAGGCCACACACCAGCCTGTCACACAGCAGTTCCTCTAACATGTTCTTGAAGTCACACTGTGCTTCCAGCTTCCGCAGAGCTGCTAGAAATTGTACAACTGATTCACATTCTTCTTGGTTCCTTTGGTAGAACCTATACCTCTCGGCAGTTACTAGTGGCTTTGGGGAAAAATGTGCTCCCAGAACTTCCACTAGGCCCCCGTAAGGTTTATGCTCTGGCTTCTCCAGATAAAGCAAATCACATAGCAAATTATAAGTCTTAACTCCAATGACCATTAGGAAAATTGGTACCTTCTTCTTATCAGTTATGTCGTTTGCTATTACAAATTTTTGAAATTGGGCTGTATATGTCTGCCAGGAAGCTGCCGAATGATCATATGCCTCAAAGGTTGTAGTAAGTAAAGCCATGATGTCCTCTTGTGGTTATTGTTTGTCTCTTCTCTTAACAGCAGGCAGATCAGCTTTCAGAATAGCCAGCCAGCCTTATCTCTTCCTTGTGCTTAACAGGCAGATCAACTTCCAGAATAGCCAGCTAGCCCTTAGGCAAACAGATCAGCTTTCACAGCTACAACCCAATCCCCATGCAAGCAGTAAAATAAAGTTTTGCTTCTTACATTGTATTCTGGTTTTCCAGAGTTGCCAGGATTGTTGAGGATAGCCACTCCATCACATATCCCATCCCCTGTCGCCAGATGTAGAGTTTTAAGGGAGATTATAATCCAATAAGGAGGACAGCATATTCAGAGCTGTATAAGAAGTCTTTATTGAAAGAGAACTGAGAGAGAGAAAGGAGACAGACAGGTTTTCCTAGCACCTAAATGACTCTCCCATTTATCACTATGGCAACCCCAATGACCCTAGGTAGTCCAAAACACCACAATCTTGACAAAGGAGAATTCTCTGGGAACAGGAAGACTGCCCCAAGAGCCCTTCATATGCCTCAGTGCAGGGAATAGAGTGGTGTGAGGACAGGTGATAGAAGGGGATGAGTATTGTGTAGAGATTCTGTACATCCCTCCACCCTTAACAGCTGAGGACAGGATGCAGTCTTCTGTGGTTATCCAAGTTATGCTCCTGTCCCAGGAGCATTCCATCATGGGACACAGTAAAGCCATCTTAACTCCACCATGTCCTGATGGGGCTTAAGTTCTGACTGTGTTTTAGAGCACAGCATGCCACCTACATAATATCGCAGGAAAACTAGGGGAGGGAATAAAACATACAAATAAATTATTCCTGCAATGTCTAATATTTTTACTGATTTACAAAATAAGTAGTGAGACTAACTCAAGCCATCACTCTTGCATACTTTCCATTTGTTGATATATTTTAAGCTTTTATAATTTTATATATACGGACAAGACAACATGGCTTACTGAAAACACTTTCATCTATGTGCAAAAGTTTACTATCAAAAATAAACATAACTTTCTATTTATATAGTGCAACAAGTTGCAATTAGTCTTCTCAATAAAGAGGGTAGCAAACTTCAATTTTACTATTACTCTGATTTTGTGTTATTTTACTCTGCTAACCTGCCTATATAATAACATTGTCCACGGCACTTGCAGCTGATATAACATTATATTTCTCCAAACCCTCATTTTTATGTAAGAATATTTTATGAATTTATAACAGTCATTCTTTTCTTCTGTCCTTCCAAACACTAAAATGTTCCAATTTCTCCACCTCCATTACTCTGTTATACTTTTCTTTTCCAATCCATGAATGACTTAGTGGATGGTCTTGAGCATTGCCACTTATTTTTAAAAGGTTCCATTGTATAGCTAACTAGGAACTGGAATTACAGTGAAAGAGCAAATATGTGTCTTGGGGAACTGGGATTCCAGAGTATTTGGGGCTCAGGAAATCTTAACAGAGATTAAATTCTCAAAGGGCAGTTCTAAATTCTCTCTCTTCATGTAGAGGCCAAAGTCATCCTTGGAAAAAGTGAACAAAATTTCCATCTGATTTCAGTGGGATTCATTCACCTTTAATCTCGGCCATAATTTATCTAAAAATTGTCATATCATCTAATTTTCTCTGTTTAGGTTAGTTCTGTCAGTCAATTCAGACTCCCGGAAGCCAATACCTCCTTTCAAGTACTTGTCTATATCCTTGTTATGCTACAATAAAGTTATATCTGAGAAAACTGTCTTTCAAAAGAGAAATATCAATAAGTTATTTCATAGTAAATTTTTATTTTGGCAAATATGGCAGTATTGTCTGTTACTGTAATTGATCAGTTTTCCCAATGTATTGCCCTATTTTCAGCAGCTTGTGATTTTGCAAAACTTGAGCTGAAATTCACAACTTGACATGAAATTTTAAATCTCACTTCAGATTTCCTCAGGAGATAGTTCATGGAATTTATTAGCTAAACTCACTAAAGATTCCATCCACAGTGACATGTTCCAGCCTGAATTTTAGCAGAATTTTCATTGCAACTGCAGTTTTATGCTAACAAGGCTATCACAGCACCTCATACGAGAACTGAGAGCAGGAAGCTGGTCTTTCTTGTGATCTCAGTGACACTGCTGCACATATGAGGAAAGTGCCTATCTTCAATGCAGAGAGGATAGCATGGAAGAAGAATGACATGGGGAAGGGTGAATAGTGGGATTAGAGATTGGTGGGGATTGTGCAAAACTGAGTTATGGCTGCAAAGAATTAACTGGGAAAGGAGATTGGGACTTGGAGCTGTGAGAAGCAGAAAAGACGAGGTCTGGTTTTCATAAGGACAGTGGGAAGGAAATGGTCTATGGGGGAATTTAAGATCAAACAAGAACTGGGTGATAAGACTGAAGAACTCAATGCATTTTTTACCTCAGTCTTCACAGACAGGGTCAACTTCCAGGCTACTGCAGTGGGCAACACAGAATGGGGAGAAGAGGAGCATCCCTTTGTGATGGAAGGTCAGGTTAGTGACTACTTAGAGAAGTTGAACATGCATAAGTATATGAAGCTCGATGAACTACAGCCAAGAGTGCTGAGGGAGCTGGCCAATGTGATTGCAGAGCTGCTAACCATTATCTTTGATAACTCATGGTGACTGGGTGAGATCTGGGATGATTGGATAAAGGCAAATATAGTACTTATCTTCAAGAAAGAGAAAAAGGAGGATCAGGGGAACTACAGACAAATCAGCCTCACCTCAGTCCCAGGGAAAATGATGGAGCAGGTCCTCAAAGAAACCTTTCTGAATCACTTATGGGAAACAGAATAATCACTAACAGTCAGCATGGATTCACCAAATAGTGCCTGACCAACTTGATTGTCTTCTATAATGAGATGACTGGCTTTGTGGATGCAGGAAAAGCCATTGATGTAACATAGCCTGATTTTAGCAAAGCTTTTGATACAGTTTCCGACAGCATTCTTGTCAGTAAGTTAAGGAATTATGGTTTGGATGAATGGACAATAAGGTAGATAGAAAGCTGACTAGATCATCGGGCCAGCAGGTAGGGATAAATGGCTTAGTGTGTAGTTGGAAACCAGTATAAGCAGAGTGCCCAAGTGGTTGGTCCTCAGGCCAATTTTGTTCACCATTTTCATTAATGATCTGGATGATGGGATAGATTGCACACTCAGTAAATTTGCGGATGACGCCAGCCTGGGAAGGAATGATAGACATGATGGAGGGTAGGGATAGGATTGAAGGGACCTAGACAAATTGGAGCACTGGGCCAAAAGAAGTCTCATGAAGTTCAACAAGGACAAGTGCAAAGTCTTTCACTTACAATGGAAAAATCCCAGGAACTTCTACTGTCTGGGTACTCACCAGCTAAGTAGCAGCTCTGTAGAAAAAGACCTGGGGGTTATGGTGGACAGGAAGCTGGATAAGAGCCAAGAGTGTGCCCTTGTTCCAAAAAAGGCCAATGGAATATTGGGCTGCATCAGTAGGATGGTTTCCAGTAGATCGAGGGATGTAATTAATCCCCTCTATTCAGCACTAGTGAGGCTGCATCAAAAATATTGTGTCCAATTTTGGGCTTGCCACTACCTAAAGGATATGGATCAATTAAAAAGAGTCCAGCATAGGGCAAAGAAAATTATTAGGGGGCTGGGGTACATGATTTATGAGGAGAGATTGAAGTAATTTGACTTATTTAGTCTGCAGAAGAGAAGGCTGAGATGGAATTGGATAACAACCTTCAACTACTTGAAGGGGTGCTCCAAATAGGAACTAGGCTATTCTCAGTGGTGACAGAGGACAGAACAAGGAGCAATGGTCTCAATATGCATCTGGGGTGGTCTAGGTTTGATATTAGGAAAATCTTTCTCACTAGAAGGGTGGTAAAGCACTGAAATGGGTTGCCTTGGGAGGTAATGGAATCTCCATCTTTGGAAACTTTTATGATCCGGTTGGACAAAACCCTGGCTAGGATTATTTAGTTAGGGAGTAGTCCTGCTTTTAGGAGGGGGTTGGACTAAATGACCTTATGAGGTCCCTTCCAGGCCTAATATTCTATGTTTCTATGTTTTTATAAGTAAATAGATTCTGTTTGATTATCATTTGTCAGGTGTACAGCAAAAATGCAGGGTGTTTTTAGGAAATCACGGAAATCATGCACACACACAAACCGCCTTAAAGGAATACCCTACACTTCAAAAGTATCATAATTCCATAATTTCCATGGCCATATGAAGGCAATAATGTTTCCTAACTTCTGAATGTTTGACTTTTCAATCATAATAATGTTATTTATTATTTTAATATTATAACATCTTTACTGTTATTTTTGAGTGGAAATTATTTTTAGAATTTTATCAAAAGTGTGAAAAACAGGAAAATGGGACATTTGGATAGAACTTTAATATTTTCTTTATTTAGAAACTATGGGTATGTTAACGCTGTATGTTTAAGTTGACTTAAGGACCCTTAAGTTGACTTAAACAAAGCTCTGTCTACATACAGGGCAATAAAGTCGACTTAAGTATCAGGTAAAGTCGACTTTATTACTTCTGCCTATAAAGTCAACTTTACAGTTAAGTCAACTTTATTAATTCGACTTAAGGCAATGTGGACTCACTAAGTCAACTTAATAAAGTTGACTTAGTGCACTGGGGCCATTAAGTCGACTTTATAAAGTCGATTTAAGCCAGGGCACCCATTTAAAGTCGACTTTATAAAGTCAACTTAATGTAGTATGGACTCACTAAGTCGACTTAATAAGGTCTACTTAAAGTCAACTTTAAGGAGACTTTATTAAGTCGACTTAATAAAGTCAACTTAGCTTTTACAATGTAGACATAGCCTATAAGAGTAGCTGTGGAGACCTGAATCTTATTAAAAACCCAGTGATGTTAGTGAAATGACTACAATAATTCAGTCTCTTTTGGATCAAGCCCTTAATGCATTGTACATTTTGACAATAGAACAAAATAAAATTCTGTGTAGCACCTGCTGCTAAAGTGCATTTAAATCTTAACAACCTTGTTCTTAATTAAAACATGTTTATAGATGAATAAAATACTTGAAACATCACACAGACAATATCCAGAGAGGCACAACTGTCACCTATACAGAATTCTAAATAACTTCCCTGTCCTAAAGTTCCTATAGCTTTCTGAATTCATTTCATATTTGTCCGTTGTTTACTGTTCTTTCTGGTGGGGGGAAAAAAGACTACATGCATCTAATTGTCCCTGACACAATGTGACTAATGAGTTTTGCCAGCACCACAGAGTATTTTCCATAGCTCTTCTGTTAAATTAGATATTGATGAATCTCACAAGACTTGGAAGTAAAGTTCTGTTAATCAAGGCATTTAGATTTTTTCTCAGTGGCCTCAGATCTTCAGTGGGATTTTAGCAGGTATCATTCTGCCATATGTTTGGGAAGTTAAGACTGGTTTGAAGTAAAATAAGATACGGAAACCATATCACTTTTAGTGACAACTGAAGCTACTACATTTCCTTGAGTACATAATGAGGGTGGGGGAGGGAAGGAGACAATATTAAGTGACCTCCTTTTCGTGGTGAACTTTTGTGCCCATATTATCCAGCAACTGAGTGCATGGAGCCATGAGGCTACTGTGCCTCTTTGCCCCATTCCTGAGGAAAGCTTTTGGTATGAAATCTGCACTGATTACTGTAAATGTTTACATCCACTATTCAACATAGTTCTTAAGGTCACATAGCAAGGTGATATGTGTGACCCTGGCCCCCTGGAATAACCTTCTAAATGTGCCAAAATCAGGGCAAGCTGCAAAACCAAGGGCCAAACCCCCAAACCACTGACAGGTGGTACTTAAACCAGTCTCCCAGTCAGCAACAAAACATGCTTCTGATTCCCCACTCTGATCATCACCAAGCATAACAAAACAGAAACAGCACCCTTACTGCACATCAGTTCCTGTGGTACCCTCTAGCCACCGGGTCTTTTAAGGAAATAAGTTCTCCTGACCCCAAAGGGCCAGTCACATCACCTAGAACAATATAAGCTTGGATCTTACCCAAAATGTCGCACTGCCAGACAAACCTTTAGTAACTGCAACTGAAGGTTTAATATAAAAAGGAAAACAAACAATATGTGAGAGAAGTTAAAGGGTCAAAGTGAATCTCATATGTATAAATTATTTAGAATCCATAGAAAGCAAATCCTTGAAGATCCTGTAGTTTGCAGGTTAGTCCCATTCCTCTGGTGTGCACCCAGCAGCAACAGCAGCTGGGTGGGTCTTAGTCCTTTGTTCAGTCCCAGAAGGATAGTTCCAGAGGAAAGTGTTGATTACAGGTTGCAGACTGAAAACTAAAGACAAAATGGAGATGGGTCCGCTTCCTTTTATCTCAGAGTCCTTGTGAAATCAAAATGGATTTGGGCCACATGGTCAGTCTGGGTAACTTGTCAAACAGGTTTCTTCTTGAGCCCACTGCAGATGGGAGCCCCCCAATTGGGGCCATCAAGAGGAACAATAGTTTTGCAGACACCCAGTCTGGGATTGCCTTAAGAACAAATCACTTGGAACACACATAAAGACAAACAGATTTCTAATACAGGCATGATACCTACATATAAACCATATAATCATTCTTAACAGATCCTAGCTTTTCCATTAACACCAAACATGGTATATCACACATGGATTATTGCACATATGAGATATTAATATGAAAAATAACCATAACCAATCCCCTAGACCCAGACAGCCTCACAGAATGAACTCTGCTTTCTCACACACTCAGGTAGCCAAGACTGTCATTTTTGTGAGTATGGTACATCACTTTTCCATAGGGACCTAGAGTAAGATCAAACATATAAAGTACAAAACCACAATTCTCTTAAATAGCTACATGACAAGAAGGCTCCTACCACCTTGTAGCTTGCAGATCCTGAGTACGGCTGCATCATATGAGAGACCAGGACATCTGGTGACTACACATGACTAATTTTAAGGCTGTGCCACTGTACAGGAACAGGAGCCTGAATAAAAAGGAACTAAAACCAGCCTGGCGATTCACCCTCACCACAGCATCCTCAGTCTCTGCAAAGGAATTATGATTTTGTAGAGATTAAAGTAAAAGGGGCTAAGAATTTACTCTTGTGCTCCCACTGAATATCCTTACTTTCCTTTGCATCTGGATGAGGGAAGAGTAAAGACCTACCCTTACTCTGCTCCATTCCTTTAAAATTTTGATTTGTCTTCTTTCCATCTTATTGCAACTCCTCAAGTCTCAGCTGTGTATTTCTCTTCTTTTTTTTTTAATTGTTACATGTGCTGATTCATTATTTGATTTGTTTGTTAGTAACCCTCAAACACACAAACAAAAAAGAGTTTTGAACAAAAATGAAAAAACAGTCTTTTGGGGCAAATTTTGAACCTGCTTAAATAAATATAGGTTCAAAGTTTGGAAAAATAATACAGTCACCTGAGCTTTTTATTCCATTTAGTCAGAGAGAATTCATTCGTTGTTTTGCTCATTTACTCATCTTGTTTTGGTTGCCCAAGATCCTCCTCTTCACACCCCGCTAGTCTTATTTTCCTTCTAGTCTCACTTATCCATTATTCCTCTTCTCTTAGCTGTGTTCCTTGAATTGATAATCTACCTAAGACCATGTATCTGACTTCAATATTTGTTCTCTTCATACATTTTATAATGTTTTGTTCCTTTCTATCAGAGCATGAGCAATGCTCACTCAGAGAGGATAATATTCACAGTGGGATTTGTGGCAAAGGAAATACATGCTTCAGGTATCATTTGAACCATAATAAGATGCCTAATGACGAAGAGTACTGTAGTTCTGGGGTTGGTAGTTCTATTGAAAAATCAGCATTACTCAAGACCAGTGGTTCCCAAACTCTTCCTTTGCATGGACCACTACATCGTCATCAAAAGCTTTTGCAGACCGTCATATAAGCAGCCTGTTTTAAACATTTTTATACGGTCAGTGGCTGATGGGAATCAAACTTGTATATCAAAGGGTATTAAAAATGCAGCTATTTCTAATAATTTATTAGGATCACTCACAAACATATTGTACTTGTCAGTACATTTACCTGCAGTAATTATCTCACTCCACCCCATCCCCACAGACCACCTGCAATAGCCACATGGACCACTAGTGACCAACAGACCATCGGTTGGAAACCACTGCTTTAGACTATTAACAACTGATTCTGTAACGGTTTTCCACTGTAGCTACTGGATGCATAACAATGGTTTAAGTAACCTATGTGAAATAACCAAATTTGTCCTGCTTACAGGACTGCTTTATTCATCCAGGACACTTGGCGTTTATTCATCCAGGACACAGGAGATTGTCCAGGGCTGCGAACAGGCAACCCAATCGGTAGCTCTATGGCTTTTTCCTTACTTCCCAACTCATGTGATCCAATGCCAGTGATGGGCCATACCAGGCCTGCAACAGCCAGATATGTCATTTCTGAAAGTGTACTTTAGAAGAATAGGAAGAGGCCAACGACAGCAGGTATCAAAATACAGATTTGCTTCATGATAGTAGCAATGATAAATTCAGATGATGTTTAATTGTTATATTGGATATCATCTTTATTCCCTTATGGAACTCCGTAACTAGAGAGAACACTTTTTTTTTTTTTTTAACAAACAGATTAATCTTATGTATGCCATTCTTGCTAACTGTGTCAAGGATCTTTCATAGGTAACTGAATGTTAAACAGAGCCATGCCTGTTGTTCACAGCCTTTTTTTCCTTAAACTGTATAGAAAGAAGTATAAACCCCATATGCTATAAAATGAATAGTCCAGATACCACTCCTGCTTGTTTGGCCTTTACTCACCTTAATACGCCAATTGATCTGAAAAGCTAATGAGAACTATCTAACAAACTAGACCCATTTGCTGATATTTTCAAAGGTGTCCACTACTTTTATAGTGCCTCAATTTTTGGTTGACTAACTCAGGATACTTTCAGAGGCTCTGGTTTTCAGAAAGCATGTGCTCAGCCAGTGCTTGCTGGAAATCAGGCCTTTTAAAATTATCTCCAGCTAAGCATTAAAAATCACCAGTCGCTACTGAAAAACTTGTTGATTGTGTTTAAAAAATAAGTTTTAGTTTAGAAGACATTCTCCAACATTAAAATAAATAACTAATTATAATGAAAACTGAAGCAGGCAGAAGATTATCAAATATAGATAGATAGATAGATAGATAGATAGATAGATAGATAGATAGATA
>ML681993.1:20225516-20240781 GCA_007922195.1 Podocnemis expansa | reverse complement strand
ATAGATAGATAGATAGATAGATAGATAGATAGATAGATAGATAGATAGATAGATAGATAGATTTTAAAAAAATTGGAATGAACTTTCTTTTTAGGCACACTAAAATTCAACTGATAAATCTAATGATTGTCTCTGTGCTCCATTCTTGTTCATTTTGCTACTTGTTGCTTTTTGTCAGCTATCTGTGGCAGCAACTATGTGCTCCTGTGTTTTTGCAGCGCTTAGTGCAGTAGGATCTCAATAAACACACCACTGGAATATTAATAATAGAATCTTCTTGGGTGAATTTTTAAAATGAACAGTAATTAGGAAAGAGGAAATTTGGATAACATGTACAGACGATTACAAGCAATTTTCCCTTTAATTTAGATAAATGTTTTTCCAGCGTTGAAACTGACCATAATAAGTATTAATTATTCAAAGTGTAATCATTAAGAAACTGGGTAAATCACATTGCATTGCCAACTGAAATTAAGCAATGGCAGCTTATTGCATTAAAAGTTCATAATTATTTCATTACACAAAAGCACTGATTCTTAAAAAAAATTATATGCCTGGGAAAGCATGTCATTTGTAAGACAAATGCTACAGACAGGCAGATTAAAGACACTAAAATTTTATTCTTCCACTGCATCTGTGTCTTGCGATACTATTTGCTGTCTGAACTGGAAGAAGAGTTTTAGTATGAAAAATGTCAGATTTCTATAATAATTTTTTTTCTTCTTTTCACATATAAAAGTGAATTATTCAGTATCTGCCAGTATATTATTCTTCCTGTTTTATTACTTGTGAGGATACAAGAGCTGAACTAACAATCCTTTAGTAGAATTTGGTATGTAGGTGCATTTAATAAATATAGGCCTAGATCTTCTTTTGGTGGAATGGAATTTGACTTAACTCCACTGATGTCAGTGAAGCTATACTAATTTATAACAGTGGAGGATCTCAGCCACACATCAATGGTCCTGATTCTGAGACGCCATTATCCAGGTTTGCAGGAGCAGGAAATAAGGGTTACAGACTGGAATACTGACTATTGAGTCTATCCAGGGCCGGCTCAAGGAGATCTGTTGCCCTGAGATGGCTCTTTCTTTTGCACCACCCTCTTGGGGGGCAAAACCCAGCCTTCACTCTGGGCCTGCTCACCCTGCCCTTGGGGTGGAGAGAATCCAGCCTGGGGGTCAGGTGGGAGGGCCCATGGGGTGGCCCTCGTCCCCTCCCACCACTGGGCTGGCCCTTCCCACCCCTAGGGTGGGGAACAGCCAGCTCAGGGGCAGAGCACACTAGCCCAGAGGCCGGGCTCCACTCTCTCACCCCTCCCCTGAGCCAGCTGTTTTGCCCTGGGGTGGTGCAGGGTGGGGTGGTCTGGAGGCAGGGCAAAGGAGCGGGGTCCACTCCATGGGCCAGCCTGTTCTGCCCCCAGCATGGCGCCGCATTGCCTATAAGCTGGGCCACCCCATGCCATGACCTTATTGGCTTGTGGCTCAAGCCGGCCTTGATTCTATCATTATTAATATTCCATTGGCTGACACCACCCCTCGGCCAAAACTCATTCACTTACAATCTCATGTAAACAAGTATATGTTTGTCCTGCTTACAATCTCATGTAAACTACCATACATTTGTTGTCAGGGCCAACTCTAACCGTAAGCCAGTAAGGCACTGGCTTGGGGCAGCAAAACTTAGGAGCACTGGTGCCATGCTGGCATCCCTGAACCCAGGGGCGTTGCTGGCTGGAGGAGGGACCCAGGACACGGGCTAAGGCCCCGCCTCTGACCCATAGGCCCTGCCCCCAGCCTGGAGGCCCCACCCCCTGGCTGGGGACAGGGCCAGGTGACGCTGTGCTGCCGGCAGCGGACAGGCCCCACATCCCTGGTCAGGGGTGGGGCTGCTGCGGCCGCAAGTGGCTGGGCCCCGGATCTCCGGCCCAATTGGGCTGGAGATCCGGGGCACTGGCACTGTGGTTCGGGGCATGTGCCGCGGCATGCCCAGCGCCAACGATGCCTCTGCCTGAACCCCTGCTTTCTGTTGGCTGATCCCACCCTCAGGACATGAAACAGACGGCCTGGGGTGGAGCAGGCCAGCCCAGAGGCCAGGCTCCGCTCTCTTGTAGGTTGTGGAGAGTTTTACAGGCAGCATACATTCCTTTTCTCTTAAATAAATGAATTAAATAAATAAATAAATAAATACCTGTTTTAAAGTTCACACAACATTAATCTTAACATAATTTTGTATTGCAGCTAAAGCCTAGGCACTCATTTTAACCAACAAAAATAGGATCAAACAAACAAATATATAAATTTGAAAAATTATAGATAATATTGCTTTTCAAAAATAGCAAGCCTGTAAAACAGATCAACAGTACAGCAATAATAAACTGAAACATCTTAGATTTTCAAGATTAATAAAAAAAAGCAAAGCTGTGACACATAGATTATAGAATACTTTAGCATAAACACCATCTAGAGGCAAAGGAGTGGCTAAAAATTGTATTCCCCTAATGATTTCCAAATCTTTATTAAGCATTAACATTAGTTAGCCTAGTATGGACCATAGTCCCACAATTATTTTATGCATATGGGCATAATCCACTGATGAGCTAGATTGAGTTTGCCTGATTTCCTAATTAACAAAACCAACTTTTGGGGCCTCATGGGGAGAGTAAGAGAAAATAAGAAATCCTAGCAATTTTACTTCTGAAGATTGCTTAGAGCACTGCATTTTCAAGGCTAACGGAAACTGATTGCTAGAGCTGAAAAGAAAAAAAAAAATACAGCTGGGCTCCATTTGTGTGGGACAAGGTCTGGGGATATATAACATTCTCACATACCCATGCAATCACATACTCATTAGTATGCAAAACTAGACATTTTAGTATACATACCTATAACCTGCAACAAACCTGTAATGCATTTTCTGCTGTGATTAACAGACTGGAAGCAGTTACTGTTGAGCTTGCAAAAACTTTTTGCATTATGGTCATCATTTTCTACTAAGGGTAGCCAATGCTAAGGCAAGGACTGAACCAGCTGCAGTGCCTAGCTTTGACCTAATTTATACCCTGAGCCTATGTTCTTCACTTTGTGTTAGTAAGGAAGGTTCTTCGAGCACTGCTTGCAACCATTCTGACTCAGCAGTACACAGTCATCTCTGAAGCTTTTTGCCCTATCTTGTCCCTGTAGGGTTAGTTGCCAATGCCCCGTTGATCCTGCGCTTGTGTCACTTTACATAAATGGCAATGATCCTTCACCTATTTCAGTTCCTTCTTTCCACATGAGTGATGGTCTTAGAACTACTTGCCCTTGCCATTCTGCAGGCACTTGTTTTCCAGTGTTTTTCACGTCAAACCGATGTAGTAGTCATCCTATAATTCATGTGGCTCTTTGGCTGTTCCCTTGCAGCTGTGGGATCTGGGTAACCCCTCCCCCACCAGCAAACCCTGTGGGTAGTCCACTCCTGTCTCCAGGCTCTCCCTGCCAACTGGGATCCCTGCGGGCAACTCATGCCAGGCTCCAGTCTCTCCCCACCACAGGGGGACCACACTGAGAAGCGCTCCTGGTTTCAGGCTCCACCCCCATCCCCATCAGGGGACCCTATGGCAGATGCCCTGGCCCAACACCCCCCACTGTGGTTATCAAAAAACTTGGTTATTGAAGGTTTTTTTTTTTTTTTTTTTTAAATGGCTCTTCTTATTGTTCAGGTTCCCAGTCCCTGATACAGTTGTTATACAGTCACCAGATTTACTTTAGTTAGCAGTTTCATCAGAAAATTTATTCCCAAACCTTGCAGAATACATGTGGGAGTTCATGTGGCACCCAACACTGACCTTGGCCATGCCAGGTTTCAAAATACATACCCCCTGCAGGAAGGCTTTTCCAGTCAGTGATCCCCATGACAAATGCCTTCAGTGTCTGGGTGAGGGTGACAGGGCTGATAAATGCCACATGTGTTGATCCTTCAAGCTGAGGACTCAAAAGGAGAAGAAGAGTCATCTCCAGGCCATCACAATGGAAGCAGCCCTCTTCCCAGTGTTGGCGCCAGTCCATGCACCTTTGGCACCAGGTGTGTTGACACAGAGAGTCCACTAGGCACTAGCATCACCCTGGCACCAATCTTCCTCAGGAAAGAGGAAGAAACTCTGTGTATGTTGGGAGGAGACAGCACCAAATTTACCAGTGACGGGGGAGAAGAACTGCCCCACCCCCAGCACCAGTCCATGTCCCCAACACCCTTCCCCAGTCTCCCCCTCCAAGTTGCAGGCCCTCCGCCCAGACTCCCCCCACATTTCCCCATCCCCTAACCCTCCCCAGCCCTTCTTTGTCCCAACCCCATGTTCTGTTGAATAAATAGTTTGAAACTCATGTTAGTGGTTATCAGTGTTTTTATTGGGTGTGCTTCATAGTGTGGGTGGATGGGTGGGGGCTGGCGGTAGGAGAATGGGGGAGAGAGTGGTGTGAGGCAGGGCAGGCCTGGCCCTCAGAGTTTCTCTTTTTCCTGTGACAAAGTTGTTTATCAGCATGTCACACACTGTGACAGCCCCCTGTGATGGCCACTCTCCTGGGGCACAGGTGCGGGCTGCTCGTATTGGCCCCCAGTGAGCTGGGCCTTGGCCTCCCAGGCGGCAGCAACACTCTTGCTGTGCAGCTCACAGAAATTGTGCAGGGCCACGCATTCGCTGATGACCTCCGATGTCGTCTCCTTCCAAGGTGGAGGTGGGTAAAGAGGCACCTCCAGCATGCCTTCAGCTGTCCAAAGGCCTGCTCAACTATCTGGTGGCAGTGGCTCACACACCGATTGAAAAGCTGCCAGCGAGGATTGAGGGGGCCTGCATAGGGGTGCATGAGCCACAGGCAGAGGGGATAGGCCACATCAGTGACAATGAAAACAGGCACCTCTATGCCCCCGACATTGATGTTATGGGGGGGGGGCAAGAAGGTGCCCGCCTCCATGCCCAAGTACAAGGCAGAGTTCCAGAGGACTCTGGCATCATGCAACCTCCCTGGCCAGCCCACATAACAGTTCTGGAAGATGCCCCAGTGGTCCACAAGGGCCTGCATGATGACAGAGTAGTACCCCTTCCTATTGTGGTACTCAGCGGCTCGGTGCTCTGGGGCCCTCACAAGGATGTGCGTGGCATCCAGTATCCCTGCACAATCGGGAAATCCCAGGGTGGCCATGCCGTCCATGGTGTCCTGCAGCTCCCCTTGAGTGACAAGGTGCTGCAGCAGGATCCTGTTGATGGCCCTGGTGACCTGTATCAGGATGTTCCCAATGATGGTCCTGCCAGCACCAAAGAGGTGCACCACAGACCTGTACGACTCTGGAGTGGCCATCTCCCAAAGAGCAATGGCCACTCTTTTGTCAACAGGGATGGCTGGTCTCATGGCAGTGTCCCTTTGGCGCAGGACTGGGGCGAGTTCTGCAATGAGGTTGTTGAAGCTGGCCCTGGTCATACGGAAATTCCTCCACCGCTGTTCGTCCCCCCAGGTTCGGAGCACTACCTGCTCCCACCAGTCTGTGCTGGTCTGCTGGGCCTAGACCTGATGAGGCACAGAAGGGGGCAGGGGAACTAGGTCTGCTCTGTGGCCCAGACGGATGATAGCCTGGGGCACAGACTGGACACCATCAGGGTCCGCAAGCAGAGTGTCCCACAGCAGCAGGACACTGCCGGCAAGCAGAGGGTCTATTTGCTGCATGGTGATGGCTAGGCAGCCAGGCAGAGTCCATGTCTGTGTCACACAATGTACTGCTAGCCAGAATAGACAGGGAAGTGAGGTTCATGCCAGCTTTTATAGGATTGGCTGGCAACATGGCTGCCAACATGGCGCAGTGAGGGGGCCATGTTGCCACACCTCCCATGGTGTCCTTTCCCTAAAGCAAAATAGCAAGTCCTGTGTTTGGACATGCTGTTCCAATTCCAGCTTTTCCCTTATTTCAACTTGATTTTTGGTTATTTCAATTCCGGTTATTGCAAAATAACATTTTTATTTCAAAATAAGTTATTTTGAAATAAGTTATTTTTAAATAATGGGCTACGTGTGGACATAGCCTTACTCTCTGAGCATGGACTCAGGGCTTAGTCTCTGAGCTAGGTCTCTGGACTTAGTCTCAGAAGAGTGGTTTTCTTCCAAAGAGCCACATCACGCAGTCAACTAAGTTCTGCCTATAGGTGCTGGTTCCAGAGGAAATCCTTTCTGTTTGTAGTCCCAGTTAGTCTCTGACTCTGCATGCACGCTGAAGGACCCATTGCCACTCAGTCACTGAAAGACTGTGTCTTCAGTTGCTAAGAAGAACTGTTGCTGCATAAAAATGCGGAGTGGCCAACATTGGACAAGAGACTGCCAGACAAAGTTTAAGATCAAACTCCACTGGACTGTGGTAAGAAACGCCTAAGTTGGAAACCCTTATTGTGCAAAGAAGGGAAACAGATGTAAGACCTGAGATCTCCCCATTACATAGGTGATTGCCCCTCACCTCTGGAATGTTATAGTTTGTTAAGTGTTTAGGTATTAGTTTTGAATGTCTTAATGTGTTTTGTTTTACTGTTAAGTCTGTAATTGTATGTCTGTAACCTCAAGAAACGTAACCCAGAAAAGTAGGATTCCATTCCAAACTTTCACTCTGTAATGGTTGCTGTGATATACAGGCATTAATTTAAATGCATATTTTCCATCTTTAAATCTCCTTATAAGTTTGTAAAATCTTAAGTAAATAGTAATGTCTGTTTTCAAAGAATTCCTAGCTCTAAGTTTCTTCATTGCTCTGAATCTGTTCTTGATTGGTGGGCTGTAGCCATGTTTTCCACTAGGGGTTTTACCCATTTAGGCAGCACTGATCCCAACCTCCATCTCAGAACTAATGTGGTTTGAAGGCAATTAAATAATATTTGTTGCTTTCAGGCAGCTTAAAACCCGCATGTGAGTTCTGAGGTAACAGAACAGTGTGGGATAAGGATTATGAAGGAGCTGGTTGTAGCCCTGTTTTGCCACAGAACAAGGCACTTACTGTGACCCAGGCTTCCTGGGATAACCTTCTGAATGTGCCAAAATCAGGGCAAGCTGCAAAACCAGGGGCCAAACCCCCAAACCACTGAGGGGTGGTACTTAAACCAATCTCTCAGTCAGTAACAAAATGTGCTTCTGATTCCCCACTCTGGACATCAAAAGCATAACAAAATAGAAATAGCCCCCTTTATTGCACCTCAGCTTCTCCCCTAGCCAGTGGGTCTCTAAGAGAAATAGGTTCTTCTGACCCCCAAAGGGCCAGCCACATCACGCAGAACAATATCGGCTTGGATGTTATCCAAAATACCACATTTCCAGCCAATCCTTTAGTAAGGTTTATTATAAAAAGAAAACAAACAAAATATGAAAGATGTTAAAGGGTCAAAATGAATCACATACATGAAAATGATTTAGAGTCCATAAAAAGCAAATCCTTGAAGTATCTGTAGTTTGCAGGTTAGTCCCTCTCCTCTGATATGCACCCAGCAGCTAGGTGGGTCTCAGTTCTTTGTTCAGTCCCAGGAGAATAGTTCCAGAGGAGGGTGTTGATTGCAGACTAACTGAAGACTAAAGACAAAATGGCGATGGGGCTAATGCCTTTATCACCTTTTGCTCTTCCACGTTCTCACAGTCCTTGCTAAATCAAAAGGTAGTTGAGTCACATGGTTGTGTGGGTGACCGGCCATACAGGTTTCCTTCTTGGCTCTCTGCAGCTGGGAGTCCCCTTAATCATGGGCCAATAGGATATCAATAGCTTTGCAGACACCCAGTCTGGGCTTGCTTGGGACCAAGTAATTTGGAGTACAAATAAAACAATACATTCCTAATATCTTTTACAGATATAATACCTACATATAAATCATATAATCA
The DNA here is from genome assembly GCA_007922195.1 of Podocnemis expansa. Classification (NCBI taxonomy): domain Eukaryota; kingdom Metazoa; phylum Chordata; order Testudines; family Podocnemididae; genus Podocnemis; species Podocnemis expansa. The sequence goes on along the minus strand of ML681993.1, from coordinate 20,232,907 downwards.
TTCCTAGGAAATTACAACTTTTCTATTGATACCAAACATGGCATATCACATATGTATTATTCCAAATATGAAATATTAATATGAAAGATAACCATAAACAGTCCCCTAGACCCACACAGCATCATACTTATACCGTTGGAAGATCAGGTGTAATTAATCTCTGTTCTGCATTTATAATATGTTTATACACCCTTGAACATCAGGAAGGTCAGATGATCCAGGAAGTTAACTGGTTCTCAGGTTAATTTGAAGTGCAGCACCATCATTCTATCTGATACATACAGCTCCCCAAACAAAGGAATCTGGTGAAGCCACATTTCATCCTGCATCTTTTGTTTGTATATGCATACCACCACCCTCTCCACACCTAGGCTTTACAGTCTGTTCTGATACTCATGAGGTTTTTAACATCTGTTCTTATATATTCTGATTCCTCCCCCCCACCCACATCCTACCTATGCTCTGTTGTGAGGGCAGATAAAAAAGTGAAATGAGCAAGATATGTGCCTACAGTGACTGTGATGATTTTGCCTTTGTGTTCTGCCTTGATCCCCTACTTTTGTCTGTTAATTGTCTGTTTCGATTATCAGCAGATAAATTAGTCATCAAGATGGGAAGATTAAGGAGGGATTTGCAATAGCCGTAGGGGAAGAATCAACAAGGTTTGGTCATCAAGTGGAGGAAATCAAAAGAGAGGAGTCAAAAATTACTCTGAGTCCAGGGATCGTAGATAGGATATAACACCTGAAATGTTCTTTGGCTATCTTGAATATGAGATGATGGCATGCTATCAAGATGAGGCACCAGAGAAAGAGTGAGAGTTTCAAGCTTGTACTGGAGATGAGGCAGGAGTGGAGAAGTATATTTAAAAGTCATCAGTGTAAAGGTGACAGTTAAACACATGGTATGGGAGGAGAAAGATAAGGAAGAAGGTCACAGGCAGAGCCTTAAGAGATACTAAGAGAGAGGGGGAGCAACAAAGTTGTTGTCCCAGGGAGCTAATGAGGACAAGAACTCAAGGAGGAAAGCAGGAGGGAACAGTCAACAGTATCAAAGACAGCAGTCAGTCTGGGGACAACTGGGGATGAACTTATTCAGGCATTAGTCTATTACAGAGGTCTGTAACCTGTGGCTCCAGAGCCTTATATGGCTCTTTGGGTGCCTTTTTGTGGCTCCTGGCTCCCGGCCCATCCCCATCACTGCTGACCCTGCAGGATGTCCACTCCTGGCTCTGACCTCCACCCCTGCCTCCAGTGGACCCTGCAGGTGGCCCATTCCAGGCTTTTCCTCCCCCACCACTGCAAGATCCTGCTGGGGGGCCTGTTCCTGGTTCCAGGCTACCCCTACACTACCACCAGGCGACCTTGTGACAGGAGCCCTGGCTTAGCTCTCCCCACCCCCAGCCAGGAGGTTACACTCCTTGACACTCTCACCACATTTGGTTATTGACCTTTTTTTTTTTTTAATGACTTTTCTTAACATTTGGGTTGCTAACCCCTGGTCTATTATGAGGAATGAAGGTTTCTAAAGGGAAGGGGGGAAAAAAACAGAGATGTATACTATGGAGCTACAATTTTCATAGTCTGCACATGTGCACTTGGTGTGCATGCAAGGCAGCTATTAAATTTCAGTAGCTGTTTAAATAGTTCCCAAATTATGTATGTATTCAGTGTATATATTGATTCACTAGACTATGCTGATTCAGAGGAAGCTATTACTGTCAATCAAGTAAATTATACACATTTTCAAAATATTTATGTTTAGCAAATTAGATATTTAGTAGGGTAAGTAAAAGACATATTTGACGGGGCATCTGTCACTTTCCTATGATGTATTACAATGCATCAGGTCCTTCGTAAACATATAGCTGTGCATTATAAATATTTATTTGTTCATTTAAATGAACCCTTTGAGGCTTAATTCTGCTATCAGTTACACTAAGATATATCTGAAATAACTCCAGGGAAGTCATTGTAGTTACTCAGGATTTATACTGCTGTAGATGAGAGGAAATTTTGACCTACTGGCTCTGCACCAGGCTGACTTATAGGACACAAATAAGCAGAGGAAGAAAAGGGACCTTTTAAGTCTATAAGACTGGCCATGGCACTGCTGTACAGGCAGAGACAGGGACCTCAATAATCTCTCTAACTTCCTTGCAGTACAACTGCCAACCCAGGACTTCTCTTTCCAAATTAGGACTGCACAGCATGCGAGAGATAATTGGAAGCTGAACAGAAGAAACCAGTCAGCTATTTCTATTGTTGTTGAGGTCACTGGATATCTGGTAGTCCTTCACACTTCTTTCTGTTGAGCAGTTGGCTCTCTCTGGGGATGTCTACACTTCGAGTTAGGGATGTCATTTCTCATTCACAAAGACATAGTCAGGCTAGCTGTCATCCATCTAGTGTATTAAAAATAGTATAGCTATGGCAGCATGGGCAGAGATAAGCAACAATACTGGCTAGCCATCCTTAGTACAAACCCATCTGGATGCCATGGATATATAATTGAAGTGGCTAGTGCAGACTGCCACTCACTGCTGCCTGTGGTACTAAACCAACAGTATGTTTTTTAGAACTGTAGTTCATTAAGAATTAGCATGAATATGTCTGTATATGCTGGGAACACATCCCTAGCTTTAAGTATAAACATAGCTTTAGTTATTGAAAGAGGCTTGGATGAACTTCAAGACACAGAGTAGTTATCCCAAATGTACTGATTATTGTCCCTGATTTGTCCCATAATGGAGCTGTCATCTAGGAAGACGTCATTTGGCTGCATAATAATAATAATTATTATTATTATTTTTTCTGTTGCTGTCTTGACTGTCAGCCCAGTCCACTTTTGTATTGACTAGCCACAGCCAGAGAAAAATCTTAGTTCCCTCTATTTTAACTCCTCAGGAGAACCACTCAGAGCAGTCATTGTCGTTTCCAAGCAGGAGCCTGCATGCTGTGTCCATTTTCCATATGGGATGAAGCAATTTGGCTAGGTAGTATCTGTGAGTAAATGTTTACACTGTAGCTGGGAGCCTGATACCCAGCTCACAAAGTCAGACACACAGTAGCTCTTCTGGAGCTAGGAAAAGTGAGAAATAACAGTGTAGTCAGCAGTGGTTTGGGCTTGCAGCACAATCCCCTTACTGTTGACATAATTATAAGTTTTACCAGTGGCACAATTCTGGAGTTACTGATGGTTTATCCTCCTGTCTGGTTTTTGCAAAACCAATAGAGTGCCCTTTTTCTACATAAACAGGAGTCATAGGGTATGTCCACATGTAGCCTTTAAATCAAAATAACACTTGTTATTTCCATTTAAAAAAAAAAACATTTAGTTCACACAACAGTTTCTTGAATCAAAATGACAAGCTCCATCATTTCAATTCAAGAAAAATTAGATCGATTCAATAAAACAAACTTTGAAATCGAAACATCTGTTGAATCGAAATAATCATTTTGAAATAGCACTGTTTGGACATGATATTTCAAAACTACTGTTATATAGAGTCAGGCGCGGCTTGCTTTTCCTCCTCCCAGCATGCATGGCATCAAGAAGGAGAAAGTTCCCCACCCCAGCCAGGCAGCATGCTTGCAGCCAGAAGGCAGCATGGCAGCATGTGCCCCAGATGCCTCCCAGGGGAGATGCCCTGCCCTGGTGTTGACACACGAGGAGGTCCTCTGCCTCCTCCAGATATGGGGGAGACATGACATTTTTGCCCGATTCCATGCCAGGCACAGGAACCGGAATGTCTGTGTAGACATTGCAGATGCACTGTCCACCCAGGGGCACTTACTCATGAAGGAGCAGCTGTGCTCCAAAGTGACGTTCCATTTCCAGGACTATGCTCAGGCCAGCGAGGCGAGGCAGCTCCCGGGGGCAGCTAGCACCACCACCTGCCCCTTTTATGAAGATCTCCATGTGTTCGTGTAGGAGGAGGTCAGCAGCCTCCCAGCCAGGGCCATGGACTCTGCAGAACCCACCCCCAGGGCCATAACCCCCAAGGGGGGCCTCTCAGACATGGAGGTGTAGCTGGACATGGGTGACATCAGCCAGCCCAGGAGCACACCACCACCTGAAACCCCACCATACAGCCCTGAGCTGTTCCCTGCCCAGGAGCAGAGGACTGCCACCGCTGAGGAGGAGGAGGAAGAGGGGGAGATGGCAGAGGCACCCCCCATGAAGTCAGACCCTGAGGAAGGGACATCCAGGTGAACATTCACAGCACCTATAGGTGAGTGTTCCTCCCCCCGCCATACAGGCAGGGCCTAGCCTGCCTGTGGCATGGGTGCCAAGGGGGGCATGGCCCGGAAACAGTCAGGGCATAGGGCCAGGGGGTGTGGAGGCCCTCGCACCAGCTGAGGGACATGTGGCACTGGGGTCCTGGACCCATGGAGGATGGGGGTCGCTGATCAGAGAGGTGGCAGTGACCGGATGTGGCATCATTAAGGACAGACAGCATGTTGTCCACACAGCTGGCATGTGGCTTCAGGAAACTCCCTTTGGCAAGACCTGCCTCACTGCTGCTCACCACCATGGGTATCACGAAGCCGTGTTTGCCTTCAGGGCAGTGTCCCACAAGACACAGATCAGCTGGCTGCAGGCAGTCAGGGCAGAGGTATTTGCAGCTGACAGGCCACATACAGCCAAGGCCAGTAGGCAAAGGGGGCTAAGCATGTTTTCTCCCTTTCCCTCCAGCAGCTCACACAGCCACCCACCACACCGCTTCTGGGAGCCCACCAGCCACCAACCAGAGGAGGAGGGACCTCAGGACCCAGGATGAGATCCTTGGAAGTCTCCTCAAGCTGGGCCAATGAGCAGAGGAGTTCACCTGGGCACGGCGGGAGCAGCTAGCCCGCCGCCAGGATGCTGCCATCGAGCAGCTCAGGCAGGCAGATGATGCAGATGAGTGTGTGGTTGCTGTGCTTGAGCGACAGAGCACAGCCATGGAGCACCACAGCAATGCACTGTAGGCCCTTAGCAGCACCATGCAGGATGTTGCCTCCAGCCTGTGGCGCTTTTCAGGGTACTCGCTCCCCCAAGAGCCAAGGAAGTTCCCCAAAGAGAACCTGGTGTCCCTTGAGGCAGGTGCCCCTAGACCGGGGATGGCCTTGGGGAAGGCCATGGCGCAGTAAGCCAGTGGCCCAGTACGGCCCCTCCCTAGTGCTCCAACCATTCCAAAGTCTACATTCCCCCAGCCAGATTCTTCTCCTCCAGTTGGATGCCCACCTCCAGTTCACCCCCCAAAAGTTCCAAATCCCCTTGCTGCATCCCAAGCCCATCTGTGCCCCAACCCCCCCCCCTTGCTATGAATAAATAAATAAATAAATAAACTATAAAGACTTGTGTTGATAGATTTACTGGCTGAGGTTCAGGGCGTGGGTGGGTGGGGGCTGGCTTTTGTGGAACAGAGAAGCGGAGGGCTGTGTTGGGGCTAGCTGTCCCTCACATGTGCATGCCGAGGATAAGGTCCTTCACAACCTCATGCACAAGAATCAACCTCTGTAGTGTACACTCTCTTAGGGGCACACCTTCTGGTTGCTGGAAATTTCCCATGATGAGCTGTGCTTCAGCCTCCCATATGGCAGCTCCTGTCTCCCCCACAGAGCTTGCAAAGACTGTGCAGGCCCACACATGTGCTGATGACCTTTGCTTTTGTGTCCTCTGCAGGGGCATCACTGGTGACTGGCACATAGAACCCATGCCCTGAATGCCGGCGCCAGTGCCCCAGGTCCTAGCGGGGCCCCGCCTCTCCCAGTCTCCGGCCAGATTGGGCTGGAGATAGATTTATTTAAGCGGCGGCTGCTTCCAGCCCCTTCAAAGGCCGGGCAACCCTGCGGCCACGGCTGCCGCTCCCCTCACTGCTCTTGGCCAGGGGCAGGTCCTGTGCCCATATGCCGGGTCATTCCCAGGGGCAGTGATGCCCCTGATCCTCTGTGAGGTGGAGGCACATGAGCAAGCACCTCCAGTGGGCTTTCAGTCTGCCAAATGCCCACTCGACAACCTGGCAACAGGAGGTCAGGTGGTAGTTAAAAAGCTGGCAGCCAGTGTTGAGAGATCCCCTGTAGAGGCGCATGACCCATAGGTGAAGGGGGTAAGCCACATTGGCAACAATGAGGATGGGCACCTCCACTTCCCCGACGGTGATGTTATGGGAGGGAAGAAAGTGCCCGCCTCCATGCCCTAGTACATGGTAGAGTTATGGAGGACTTTGGCATCATGCACCCTCCCCAGCTATCCAACACAGCAGTTTTGGAAGATACCCCACTGGTCCACAAGGGCCTGCAGTATGACACAGTGATACCCCCTGTGGTTCCAATACTTGGCTGCAAGGTGCTCCAGAGCTTCCAGAGGGATGTGGGTGGCATCAAGTATCCTTGTGCAGTTAGGAAACCCAAAGGTGGCGATGATGGCGGTGGTGTCCTGCAGCTCACCTGAGGTGACAAGGTGTGGCAGCAGGACCACATTGATGGTGCTGGAAACCTGGACCATAACTTTCCTGATGGTGGACCTCCCAATGCCAAATAGGTGTGCCTTGGACCTGTAGGACTCGGGAATGACCATCTTCCAGAGTGCGATGGACACTCTCTTGTCCACAGGGATGGCAGCTCTTATTACTATGTCCCTTTGGAGTAGGACTGGAGTGAGCTCTGTGACAGGTGGGTGAAGGTCTCCCTGTTCATCCTGAAGTTCCTTCACCATTGTTCATTGTTCTATGTTCCCATCACAACCACCTCCCACCAGTCTTTGCGGGTCTCCTGTGCCCAGATGTGCTGAGGCATGGGGGGAGGGGAACTAAGGCTGCTCAGAGGCCCAACACTAGGATCGTAATGGCCTCAGGCTTGGGGCCATCGTGGTCCAGAAACAGTGTGTCTCAGGGCAGGAGGGCACCCTGCAGGCTAGCAGAGGGCTTAGATGCTGCTCGATGATGGTATGGGAGCCAGGGAGCATCCATACCTATCTCTCTAATAGTTTCCTGCCAGCCAGAATGAACAGGGAGCTGAGGCCAGTTCCTGCTTTTATGGAATTGGCTGGGGACATGGCCTACCAAGAGGCCATGTTGCCACACCTCCCATGGGGCCCCTCTCCTGAATTGAACTAGCAAGCCCTGTCTTCAGATGTACTAGTTCATTTTGGGTTTTTTGTGTGGACCCGTTATATCAATTTAGCTTAAATCAATTTAAGAATTTTATATAGATTTGGTTAAATCAATTCAAGTTAAATCAATTTAACCAAGTATTTGTGGTCATGGCTGTAGTGGGTGTGTTCACACAGCCTCCTTATTCCGAAACAACGGAGGTTGTTTCGAAATCAGGTTTCGGCTGTTCACACGACGCACAGTTGTTTCGGAACAACGGTTTCCATTGTTCCGAAACAACCACATTGTTTCG
>ML681993.1:20047171-20225116 GCA_007922195.1 Podocnemis expansa | reverse complement strand
TTCCTTATTTCGAATTAACATTTTGTTAATTCGAAATAAGTTGTTTTGAAATAAGCGTTATTTCGATATATGGTTCTTTTGAAACAACCATATCGAAATAACCCGCTGTGTGAGAACACAGCCAGTGATACTAAATTCAGCAGAATAACGTGACTGCAGTTGAAGGTTTGGGGCTATTGGCTCCTGTTCCTATTCCCCAGTCCTTTTGGTATTGTTCCAGATTCCACGACCCCAAGAAGTTGAGGATAGTGGAGGTTGACCTCAATAGGTTCTGTGACCCCAGGAGTCTGGGTGATACTGACTGCTTGGGGCTTGTCAAACTTATCTTGCCCAACTAGTATACCAGAAACTGCTGTGTCTTTGCAGGATGACTACATGACCTTTTTGAGAGTGATTTTCCTGAAGCCTCTAAGGACCTCTCTTAGGAGCTGCGAATTTGATGTCTGCTTTTTTCTGAGAGCACCCCAGGATCTTCCTGCTTTTAAACCATTACTCCATTCCTGACATGATTGAAATGGCCAGAGAGGAGGAGCCATTCCAGCCCACTTCAGCCTTTTAATCCCTTTGTCATCCCATAGTTAAGTATTTTAGAATGTGTGTGGAGAGGAGAGTCCTCCATCACAGAAGAAAATAAATTGACATTCTGATGAGTTAGGCCAGCTCAGGGGTAAACCTGGAATTTGTAGACATTCAGTGATAAGTACAAATGCATTATGTGAAAGTTGGTCTCCTTCAATGTGTTCACCGCTTTGACAGTCACTAATAAATGAAAAGGTCCCTCACTGAGTAATAGCATATGAAGTCCACAGCTCACTTCTTTGCTAACACCTTTTCTTCCTATGACTAAGTATGCTTTTATCTCCAGCGAATATCTTCCTGCTGGTGAATAGTATTGGATGTTCCTCACCTTCAAACATCTGAAAAAGCCCTCCCCCCAGGACCACATCCAAGGCCTGTATTTGTAACAGGACCTCTTTTTTGAAAAATCTAGGTTAAAAGGACCAGTTCTGTATACAGGCACTCTATAGGTATCTTAAAGTGCCTGTCATGTATTTCCTGAGATGTCATTTTTTTCTGAGACCTTTTCAAGGGGTGTGTGATGGTGGCCAATCATGAGACAAAATGTTGCTAGCACCCAGCTAATCCAAACGGTTGCTGCACTTGTTCTTTCATTGAAGCAGTAGCTGGAATTCATCAAAGCATGGAACTTGTCCACCATGGTTTGTAGACGACTGCTGCTTAATTCATACCATAAGTACATAGCTTCATGATTTCTCATTTTGCATTTTACCAGATTGACTGTTAAACAAATATACAGAAGGGATTGAAGTACTGACACTAAAGGTGTGTTCACACAGCACTCTTATTTCGAAACAACAGAGGTTGTTTTGAAATAAGAATTACCCTGTTCACACGACACACGGTTGTGTCAAAACAACGTGTTCCATTGTTTCAAAACAACAGTGTTGTTTCGAAATAACTTAAACCCCATGTGGGGATGAAACAACGTTGTTTCGAAATGATTGTTTCGAAACAATGTCGTCTGAACATGTTGTTTCGAAACAACGTTGAAACAACAAACTGTTAATTCAAATTAACTTATTTCAGAATAACCCCTTATTTCGATACAAGTTGTTTCGAAACAACTTGGATCGAAATAACCCTCTGTGTGTGAACATAGCCTAAGTGTTTCCCTCAATGTCAGCTATATGTAACAATATCAAACAGATAGACTGAGGCATATTTGCCATGGAGGCTGTCATAGAATTTTATCTAATAACATCTGGAAGGCTGCAGATGCTTCCGGGAGACCAAAGGGCATGGTATGGAACTAGTACTATCTGAAGGAAATTGAATTTTTTTTTTTTTACCTCCCTCCCTGGTGTCTAACATGAGGCCAATCTGTCAGTGGCTTTTGGTAAAGCCAAGAGTAGCTATACACTTGCCTGCCTCTAGATGCTCCAGTAACTTACTCATATTTCATGTGAGATAGGCATTGAATTTACGGTTGACCTAGCATTGACTTGCAGAAATCCTTACAGACACACACCATCTCATCCAGCTTAGGGACCAACCCAGGTTCCTCCACTTGTTGAAGGATATTTCTGCAAGCCCCAGGTATGATACTGCTTGAAGTTCCTGATGAGCTATGTCCTGCCTTTTTCAGGGAAAGTGGTGAGGCTTTTTCCTCACCATTTAAATATGATGAGAAATCAAGCAGATTTTTCCTGAGATGAATGAGAATATTGTAGGGAATGAGTCCTTTAGTTTTCCTACTTGTGAACTTTATTTGCATTGTAAAGTTTTCTTCCTCCTTACAAGCTCTCATTTTTTCTCCCTGCAGTCCTAATTTGGGGTTGGGTGGAGGGTAGGAGAGAAAGGAAGCCGACGTCATTGAAAAGCCCCTCCTTCTAGGTCTTTAGAATATTTACATGGTAAATTTGTGATTCTTTCCTTTTCCCTAGGTGTTGCATTTTATCAGTAAGTCCTGCCTTTCTAATGACTTTGAAAGGTCCTTGCCAGTGAATAACAGAGTAAACTCTGAACTTGGTATTAATAACAATACCTTATCACCTTGCTTAAATTCTTGTGGCTGAGCCTCACTCTGTTGGGCCTTCAGAAGGTTTTCTCTGACAAATACTCCCATCTTCATCTTCATATCCAGAGGACACATTAGATAACATAGGAACCCTAAAAGTACAGTTCTTCCCAGAACCTCCACAAAAAGTTTAGGATGCCACAGGGTTATCTTTCTTATAAGAGCTCTAATGATCTCTGTGAAGGACTGAGAAACTTATCTGATGATGAATAGTAGGGGCAGAAGTAGTTGGTCACAATATGGGGATCCACAATCAGAATTTTTTTTCAATATTTCTTTTATAGTTTTATTAAAATGTTTTACTAGGCCATCTGCTTATGAGTGATACACTGATGTTCACAACATCCTGACTTCAGTAGATTACATAGTTACTTCATTAGTCAGGACATGAAATGAGATCCTGGATCCATCAGGATTTCTTTAGGGAGCCCCATGCAAGAAATACATTCCATGGGTTCAATTGCTGTGGTGACTGCATTTCTCAAAATAGCAGAATGACTTTGGAGTGCCCAGTGGCATAATCTAGGGTGAGCAAGATATGCTGGAAACAGTCACCACTTGTTTCCAGGGAAATCACAAAATGTGTTCCTATCCTTTCAAAGAGTACGTCAGGAAGTGGAAGTGGGATAAGAAAGTTCCTTTCTAAATACCCATAGTTTACTGGGAATCCTAGAATGGACCGCACCTCCTTCACTCACATTCTCTGCCACCTCAAAACTGTTTCTTAGGGCCCATATTGATCTGGTCTGTCTTCCCAACTGTTTCTAGGTTGAGTTCCTCAGTTTCCCATATGCTACTTTGCAGTTCCACCAGTAGGCTGTCAGCAGCCAACATACTATTCCTTGAGGTGGACAACTGCTGTTAATAACGTTTCTGGGCAGTGTTTTAAAAACCAGGCTCTTTCCCCAATTAATGAGATGTTTCACTAATGCAAGTTTCTCTACATGTACCATATTCAGTTCTCTGGATTTAAACAGAACAAACAGCAATCTCTCAGTGCTGAGACATCACAAGGGGTTCTGGTCATGATGGATATGTATCCTTTCAGAAGCACTGGCTGGATCTCTTAGGCTATGTCTACACTGATGGTGGCAATTTCACCACCATCAGTTTGCCCTTACATGAGTGGTTTGCGGTGAGTATGAACTCGTTGCTCCACTTCCAGAAGTCAGCCCCAGAAGTCCTGGGGGCCAAGGAGAATAGGGAAAGGCCAACTGCAAGGGTCTTACAGTCGGCTTTTCCCTAATGTGTAGCTGTGGCTTTAAAAGTTGTTGCTAGTTATGCAAGGAATTTTGCATTCCTTGTGTAACTGGCAGTTGACTGCTGCTGAATTTATCATATGTGTATACTAGAGCATAGGGTATGTCTACACTTGCAAGATAGTCCGAATTAAGGAGGCTTAATTCAAACTAACTTAGTACCCATTTACACTAGCCTTTCATTAGTTTGAATTAAGGAATTCCTTAACTCAAACTAATGAAAGCTTAGTTTGAATTAGTAAGACCTTCCTATTAGTTCAAACTAAGCTCCTAGTTTGATCCTTAGTTTGAACTAAGGACAGTGTAGATTAGGATTAACTCTTAGTTCGAACTTAATAAAATTTGAAGTAAGGACAGTTCATTTGAATTAACAAAGTGGACTAATTTGACTTGATGTTACATCGAATCAGTCCATTTTGTTAATTTGAACTAATAAGTTTGAGTTTAGCCCAAACTTAACTCAAATTTATTAGTTCAAATTAACAAATTCAAACTAACTTTTCCTAGGCTATGTTCACACATACATCATTATTTCGAAATAACCCATTTTGAAATGAGCTATTTTTAAATAAAGTCCTTATTTTGAAATAAGTTAATTCAAATTAAGGGAAAGCCTGCTTTCAAAACAGCCATTGTTTCAAAATGGTTATTTCGAAACAAGGCAATTCTGACATTTTGTTTTGAAACACTTGTTTCAAAACAATGGTGTTTTGAAACAACGTGTCCAAACGCCATTGTTTTGAAACAACCATTTTGAAACAACGGCTATTTCGATTAGATGCAAGGTTTAATGGTTTCAAAATAATGGTGCGTCGTGTGGACATGCCGCTTCTTATTTCAAAACAACCTCTGTTGTTTCGAAATAAGAAGCCTGTGTGGACATACCCCTGGGCTATGTTCACACACAGGGGGTTATTTCAATACAAGTTGTTTCAATACAAGCTGTATCAAAATAACACCTTATTTCAAAATAGGTTAATTTGAATTAACAGTTTGTTAATTCGAATAAAGGAAAATAGCAGGAATTGAAATAGCAAGTTCAGACAACAGTTATTTCTAAATGAGTCACCATTGTTTCGAAACAACATGTTCAGACGGCATTGTTTCAAAACAATCATTTTGAAACAACGTTGTTTCGTCCCCACATGGGGTTTAAGTTGTTTTGAAACAACGGTGCGTCGTGTGAACATGGCCCTTCTTATTTCAAAACAACCTCTGTTATTTCGAAATAAGACTGCTGTGTGAACGCACCCCAAGTGTAGACATAGCCATAGTGTCTAAATAGTCCAAAATGATCATTTTAACTTCCAGGGGATCCTGTGAGGCTGTCAAATCCAGTTCTTGGTACATTGTCTGGGCTTGTCTAGTGAGGAATGAGCCGACTACATGGACAAATGTTCCTGTGGCCACCAGGTTCCTTTGAATTTATAGGTAAGGATTCAGGGTCATTGTCTGGGTCCATATTCACCATCTTAACTGGTGTGAGTGCAGCGTCCATCATTAAACTTTTCTGCTTCTTGATGACCCCATGCCATTTAGCTTGAAAGAAAATGATAGCATTTGTTGGTTCAGCTATGGAACCAGCTGTTGTTGTTGGGTCTGTACCCATGCTGTTTTCTTCCATAACACCTGGTGTTGCTGCTGCACCATCTATTGCTGTTGGGGTATAATTGTTTCTTGTAGCTGTTGCTGTTGCTGTGCATTTTGCAGCTACTGACTGTCTGTGTGCCATTTCAGTAGCTTGTTCAACTTCATCGTGTTTAGGTTAACCCTGAGTCCAAGTACTTTGTTTTTAAATGCTGCCCTTTCCCTCAGATGTGATTTCTAGACCGCATTTTCCACTATTTGTCTCAAATACAGATTTTTGGTAGGTGCCTCTTGCTATCTGGCTGCTGCAAAACCCCTGAGCACCTCCATGTGTGTAAACAAGAGCCACAGTGGTATTAAACTGAGCAGAATCCTCTATATTTGAAAAGGAAGAGGCTTCTGGTTCCCACTCCCCAGTATTTCAGCATAGTCCCAACTTCTGCAACCCCAGGAGGGGGTTAGGATGCTCATACTGATTTCATAAAAGCTTAGGGACTTGCCAAACCTATCCTGCCCAGTCAGTACACCAGAGTCAGCTGTCTCCTTGTTGGATCCACATACAGAATTCTGAAGGAAGGTCCCAGAAGCCTTCCAGGAGTTCCTTGTGGGAGCTGTGCATGGATTTAATACATTCAGTTACAAAAAGGATAAACATCATTAATGCTGATATAATTGTGCAACACTGGGGTTGAACTGGTATAATTAAGGCAGTTTATTTTATTTATTTATTTATATTAGGTCATAGCCTTAACTATATCAGTTATATTGATAAAACATCTCTATAAAAACCAGGCCTCAAAATAAGTAAACCTGAAATAACAATAAACAAAAATAAAATGCAAGGTTGTTGTTTATTATTAATTATTATTATTATTATTAGGGAGGAAATTATTACAGATACATTTTATAACAAAGTGCAAGCTTCCTAAAAATCACCTGACATGTCTGCTTAATGTTCACATAAAGCATTTATATTTTATAGAGTATGACAAATGCACTTCTTTACAGTGAGCAGCAGGACTTAATATTGCATATTATTAAAAAATATGACTCTTTCTATTTTACAATGGTACAGTAAAATATTGGCTATCCCTCTCATGGAAAACTTTTACAACAAGTATATACTTAAGACAATTATTAAAAAAAGGCTAGATCTTTAGACACTTAGGACAGATTTACACTACCTACCCTTTTTGGTGGCAGTTGAATGGAGACATGTAAGTTACTTAAAATAACTTGCATATTTGCATTCCTATCTCCCTACTCCCAGCATGTCCACTGTGTTGAGTCAAAGGTAGGGTCCTCCCTTCAATTCAGTGCTAATCTAGTTGTTGGAATGGTATTAAGTGATCAACTTCCTGATCAGCTAATCGGGTCTTCAGAGACCCAATCAGTTGACCAGGAAGTTCAAATTAGTTCTGGTGAATTTGCCAACCTCAGTGAAGACTAACACTTACTCATTTTCTTTAGGATACTCAGAGGAGGAGGGCTCCCCATGCAGCAAACTGGAGTCTTTAGCTAGGTTCTTTGAATATTAACTTGATCCTGAGTAAGTTGTGCACTATGCAATGTGTTAACATTTTATTGTAAATTTGTCTTTATAAAGTTTTTAAATGAATAAAATAATATATAGGATTTTACTATTTTCTTTTGCGGCAGCAAGAAAGCAGGTGATTGACTCTGAAGATTTCATTCTTGGATGTTTCACAGTGCAGAAGGTAATATAGATAAACAGTATTTACTTTAACTATAGTGGAAACATACATGCAAATATTAGGAACAAGTCATATAAGGTGCCATTCAGGAAGCTAAACTTCTATACCAAGGACACTGTGAGCTTCCCTGACTGGATTTGAACAAGATTTGAGGAAATATATTAAAAAAAAACAAAAAAAAACAAACACATTTGAATTAAACAAACAAAATTTAATGTTTGCCATTTGCAGCTTTCTGTATTCATAAACCATATCCAAACATCTACGGTTGAGGGCCTAAAAGTCCTGGAGATTTGCAGTTTCTAAGAGTTGCTATTCCGTTTTATCTGCCTCTAGAAAAAAACTGTATGTACCTTCAACAAGAGCACACCCATTGTCTTCAGGTGTTGTGGGGTGTTCCCATTATGAATATCTGACAAGATAGTATTTCATCACTCTTATAAAACTTTATGTCATTCCTGCCATATTGAGGGAAGATGCAAGTGTGGGGAAGGCGCTCCTGAAGTCCTTCTGATTAGATTGCTAGCCTCAAGGTCCTGGGTTCAATTCCCAGGGGGTTGGACTCGATGATCTCATGAGGTCCCTTCCAGCCCTATGATTTGACTTGACTTGACTTGACTTGACTCTTCTCCATCAGAAACTGCTTTAATGGACATACATAATTACTCGAAGTAGAAACATTTATTCACCTTTGTGTAACCACTATTCTTCAAGATGTTGCAACCCAAGATGTTGCCCCATGGATACCACTAGGCAAAACTCTGGCACCTAGAGATGAGGTGAATACACACCTAGTATAATGGGCATATGCAACACGTTTAGGAAAAAAACAACAGTTATAAGAAAATGAGTAACCCTTTCTTCTTTTCCAAGTCTTGCCACTGACATGCTGGGTGATGTTGAGTAACACACTTCACATCTTTATGCATCATTTTCCCCATTTATAAAATGTGAAAGTTGCAAATCTTCTTTGCAATCTAAAGTATTGTATAAGAACAAAGTATTACCTAACTGAAAAACTTTCTTTTATATTTAACAATTAGGATCAAGTTTCTTGATTACAGAATATGTAACAAGAAGCTATTTTTTATTGATATGTACATAGATTCTAACACTGTGTGTTATACTAAATTTCTCAGAAGTTGCATTTGTACCCATTTAAAAATAACAGCATGCAGTTTGCTTGGTGGCATTAAGAATTTTCCATA
This sequence comes from Podocnemis expansa, assembly GCA_007922195.1. Taxonomy (NCBI): domain Eukaryota; kingdom Metazoa; phylum Chordata; order Testudines; family Podocnemididae; genus Podocnemis; species Podocnemis expansa. Next base: position 20,216,748 of record ML681993.1, on the reverse strand, counting down.
GCAATAATGCAAAGCAATATATAGGACTAAATACTCAACCGGTATAAAATGGCATAGCTCCAAGGAACCATATGACCTGTGCTAGTTTACGCAAGCTGCGGATCTGACACACAGAATCTTAGATTTAGGTGTTTCAAAACTAGAAGAAACAGTTAAAATGATCTAATCTGACCTGCTATATAATACATAGAAGATGATGAAACTGATCCTGCACACCTTATTCTTTGCATCCCATTGCTGAGATTGCATGAGAGGTCTGAATGATTCAACCCAGTATAAAATATACACTGCATTGCCTCACAAATAAAGAGACCCCAGACAGATAAACATATATATTCATGTATTTATCACTGTTATAACTCAGGCATCAGGGACTAAAATCTCTATTGCAGAGTATTGGCTCTGCAGCAGAATTGGCAAAGCAAATTCATTTAAGGTGTCTTGTGGGGAAAGGAGTACATACGCATAATTCTAATAACACAGTGGCACAATAACAATAGCACAATGGCTGTTGGGGAATATGCTACATCATGGAAAAAAAACAAATAAATAAATTTTAAAAATCCATAGTTCCTTGCAAAGGAACATGTCAGTCAAGAACTTAGTTGTGCTAAAATTAATGGCACTTGACTGCCTTTATTGTTTTCTTTGAGTTGTACAATATGCAGGACATTTGTCTTTCTGAAAGCCCAAACAGTCTGCTGGTAGAGGAATGCTTATAAATACTAGCTGTATAGAACCTCTGACTCTTTTTCTTCACACTTTCTTTCAGAAATTTAAATAAATGGAAGTGAGAATTCCAGGAGGTCTTTTTTAGAAAGATCACAACAAGTGTGAGTATTAAGTAAAGTTGGTCTTATCTCCCCTTCATCTCCCCCCCCAAAAAAAAATATCTGACCACATATTAGTTTGTCTTGGTAATATTTCTGCTTATGCTGAAAATCTGAAGCTGTTAAAAAGAAATGCCCAGCCCAACCTGGAAATTACACATGTAACATCTAGTGCTGTGGTTGCCCTTTAAACTGATACGTTGTCACTTCAAATTATTTTGCATTGGCAGCTGTAGTTATTCAGAATTACAAGTTAATTTGGCCAGCATCCAAAATAAATAAAACCAGTGCAAAAATGTCTCACTGCAGTCATTGTGCTTCAATAACTGGAACTTTTTTCAGCTTTAATGCTTTAGAATAATTTCATCTAACAACAAGAGGTAGGTAGATTTCCAACTAAACTGTTCTACTGGTGTAACTTTTAAGAAACTTACATAAAAGGGATAGTTAATTTAATTACTAAAGAGAATCAATGATTTTATGGACCATTTCAAGCCTTATCAACAGGCTTATTTAAAACTAGAGGCTAGACCTTTACTAATGTTAATTTTCTTAAACTTGAGTAGTGGGGGTTGGAAGGTGGAGGCAGTCTGTCCAATTCACTAAGAAGTTAAATGCAGTCAAAAGGACAGATTGGCACATACTTTCTCCCAAAGATAAATCAATCTACTAAAAGGTGAACTGGGCAATTAGAATTGTATTTTTTGAAAAGCCAGTTGTGCTAGCTGCAAATCTGGTACTATGGAGACTATTAGGAACACCTAATATAGAATGGTCATAGCATTAGAAACTTCCATATTCTACAGGTTTCTTTCTGATTTTCAAGGCCACATGTATTTAATTGCCAGAATATGGATTAAAGAACTTAACTGTAAGTAGACATGTTTTAAAAATTTGGGCTGAATGTCCTCCTAAAGGTGATTCAGTAACAACAGTGAATACTACCCAAGTGTCTTGACACCTTGTCCCGTTCTACAACCACTAGTAACTCTGCTTCACCTTAAAGTAATATTAAATAGTACAGCTGATAAAGAAGCAAATAATGCAAATACTTTGGATAAATATTAGTCATAAAGATTTAGGGGTTGCGTTTGTTGAAAGTCAAATTTTCTGTGACTAAAATCATCATAGTCATTAAATCTCAATCAAATCTACTAAATAAATATTGCAAAAACAATACTGTGGCACCTTGTAGACTAACAGATTTCTTTGGCATAAGCTTTTGTAGGCTCCAACCCACTTTGTCAGATGCATAAAGTGGAAACTACAGTTGAGAGATGTATACACATCCGAGGATGGAGGAGGGCAAGTGTTAGCAAGATCAGTTCAGAAAGCAAATGGGGCCTATTCACACCATTTGATCAAAGGGATAGTATGTGTGAAGAGAACAATCAGTTTTTGTAATGTGCTAGCCATTCCCTATTCAGACCCAGTCTGATTGTGTCAGGCTTGCAAATTAGCTCCTTGACTGACTGTTAGATATTTGCACAGCCAGTCTCTGCCTGAGGTCAGGCAGGGCCCAGATCCTGCTTGAAGTTGTTTCCAAGTGGAGAGTCCAGGCCAAAAACCCCTAAAAGCTGCCAGGTCTCTCTTTTTGTTTCCAAGCCCTTGGCCTCTTCCTTTCTGGGTATAGGTGATCCCTTTGTCTCTTTCCCATACACCTAAATCAGCAAATCTTGTCTCTTTTAGGTAGTTGCTTGATGCATCATACTAAATATGTTACATGTCTGTGCACATGCCTGAGGCTGTAAGAAACATATAATCACAGTAATCATGTAAAATAGGTCATGAGCATCCATAAAGAAACACTGAATAGTGTAACTGGCAACAAATCACACAATCCCAGCACACAAGTGAACAGAAAAATCACATAGACCACAACCCAGGGTGCACAGATAGGCAATCCTTGACAGTTAACACATTACAAAAACTGATTGTTCGGTTCACGCATTCTCTCCCTTTGATCAACTGGTGTAAATGGGCTGCATCTTGCCCTACTTCATCCCGGCATATGTATAGTTCCTAAGAAGGGAGCAATTGTTTGAGTCACGTCTGACATCACAATGGCCTGTCAAATGGTATACCCCCCACCACTTCCCTTCCCTCATCTCCTGCCCATTCCCTTCTTCACTACCCACCACTTTTCCACCCCCCATCTGCTCCCCATGGCCCTCTACACCACTCTGGCACATCCTGGCTCCAGCCCTCCCCTTCGCTGCCCCCATCACTTGCCCCTGCTCTTAGCTACCCTTCAACATGCCCACCTGCCATCCGTGCTCCATTGTTGCTCATCCCTCCCTCCACATCCTGTGACCTAATGCTTCCCTCATGCTCCCACCCTTCACCCCCACCATCACTTTTCCCATGCCCCAACCCATCCTTCCTTACCCCTCCAATGCATATGGTACTTAGAAGTGATTGCACACCACCTCCTGCCCCCACCAACCCCTTCTTTGCCCCCGTCTGCTGCCCATGGCTCCCTTCACCACTCTGGCACATCCTGGCTCCAGCCCTCCCCTTCACTGAGCCCATTACCTTCCCCTGCCTCCAGGCACCCCTTCCACACCCCCATCTCTTGCCTCTGCTCCATTGTTCCTCACCCCTCCCTCCACAACCTTCATCCATGCCCCCATGCCAAACACCTGCACCCCTCCCTTTCACTTCTGCCATGCCCTCTACTCCAACTTTCCTTATCCATCCAATGCACATGGTACTGAGAAGTGGTTGCACCCCACCTCCTGCACACCCACTCCTTCTCTGCTCCCATCTGCTGCCCCTGACACTCTTCTCAGTGTAACACCCACGTGGCCAGATAGAGTCTGCCTGCTCTGGCCAGCGAAGGGTGTATGTGGGGACACAGCAAGGAGAGCCCCTTTGCTCCAGGGGCACTGTAGTGATATGCCTGTAGAAGGTTGTGAATTTAGAGACTCCCTAGCATGGGCCATTGTTCTGTAAATTGGGAGATGTGCCCCAGAGAAGATTTAACATGGCTGCTCCCAGGTACACACCTGTATACCTGTCTGTATGATTAAAGTTCTATTCCTTACTCATTCTGTAGTATCATCTTTAATGAACCCTCAAGATCATTACATGGTGTCAGAAGATGGGGAATGAGTTTGGAAACTAAAAAGACTTGGAGGAAAATTCCTACATTTGCACCTGAAAACAGCAAAACATCAGGGATCTCTGAAAACAAAGAAAGCCTTCAGCAAGTAAGTGTAAGCTCTAACAATAGATGGTTTACAGGCTCCTTCACCTCTCCAAATGTCTGGTAATGTTGAAGAAAACTGGCTAAAGTTTAAGCAGCACTTTCTGTTGTATTTGTCTGCCATTGGAGCACAGAACAAAGATGAAAACCAGAAATCATCTATATTTTTTCATGTTGTTGGGGAGGAGGCACTGGATGTATATAATAACTTTGAATTTCAAGATGGTGAAAGCATGAATTTAAACACTATACTGACTAAGTTTGAGGAATATTGCTTGCCAAAAATGAATGTGACTTTTGAGAGGCATAGATTTTTTACATGCATGCAAAAACTGGATAATACCATAGACCAATATGTTACAGAATTAAGGAAACTCAGTAAAAGCTGTAACTTTGGTGGCTTGGCAAAGTCTCTGATCAAAGATAGACTCATTTGTGGCATTACAGACAATGGATTAAGAGAAAGACTGCTCAGAGAGGGAGAGATCTCTTTGAATGAAACCCTTCAAACATGTAGGGCCACTGAAATGGTAAAAACACAAGTAAAAGAGCTGAATTCACCAGAAGGGACAGTGCATGCACTTAGACAAACAGCATGTAGCCAGAGTGGTTCAAATCACAATGTGGAACCAACCCCTGCTAACAAGAAGACTGAGTCCAGACAGTCTTGTGGCAAGTGTGGATCACGGCATGGCCCCAAACAGTGTTTTGCCTATGGGAAACTCTGTCATAACTGTAGGAAACTTAATCATTTTGCAAACTGCTGCAGATCCCAAAGGCGCAAAAATCAAGTGCATTTAGTTACTGACAGTGAGACTGAGGACTGCTTTGTAGATGTACTGGCATCAAGCAAACCTAGTGAGAGGGATTGGATACTGCCTCTGTCAGTGAATGGAACAATCATTCCACTGCAACGAGACACAGGAGCTCAGGTTAACATTGTCTACACGAGATTATGAGAGACTGAGAATAAGACGCAAGCTTGGACCAACAAACATAAAAGTAACTGGGTATTCTGAAACAAATATACCTGTGTAGGGATGCTGCTTCACTAGTGTTAACCATAAGAACACCATGTACAGGCTGCCTTTCATTGTAGTGCCACAGGAGGTGACACCAATTTTGGGCTTGGCCGCCTGTGAGAAACTGAATCTGGTAAAAAGGGTGCTCTCACTACAAGATAGGCCTGCATCTGGCTATGAGGCGCTCCTTGAAGAATATCAGGACCTGTTTCAGGGATTGGGTTGCTTGCAAGGTGAACATACAATCCGCATAAACAAGCAGATCTCTCCAGTCATTAATCCATGTAGAAAGGTGCCATTTGCACTCCGTGATAAACTCAAGGCTGAGCTTGAAAGGATGGAAGCAATGAAAGTAATACAAAAAATAGAGGAGCCAACGGAATGGGTGAGCTCCCTAGTTATAGTGCAAAAAAGTAATGGCCAGCTACACATATGCTTAGATCCCAGAGACCTCAACAGAGCTATACAAAGAGAACAGTTCAAACTACCAACTAGAGAAGAGATTATGGCTCAGTTTGCAAATGCTCAATACTTCAGTAAATTGGATGCATCCTCTGGATTTTGGCAGCTAAAATTAACAGAGGAAAGCTCGAAATTATGCACATTTAATACTCCTTTCGGAAGATATAGATTTTTATACTTACCCTTTGGCATAGCTTCCGCACCAGAGGTGTATCACAAAACTGTACACATGATTTATGAACATATTAGAGGTGTGGACACCGCCATGGATGACATCATTATCTGGGGCTCTTCAAAAGAGGAGCATGATCGTTGGCTTCGGCAAGTGTTAGATGCAACTAGAGCCACAAGCCTCAAACTAAATAAGGACAAATGTGTGTTAGGAGTTAGAGAACTGACTTTTATAGGGGACATTGTTTCTCATGAAGGTGTAAAACCAGATAAGAGGAAGATTTCAGCCATTGAAATGATGCCACATCCCCAGTCAAAGAAAGATGTCCAACGGTTCCTGGGAATGGTTAACTATCTTGGAAAATTCATCCCCAATCTTTCTGCCAAGTCAGAACCATTGAGACAACTCCTACAAGACAAAAATGAATGGTGCTGGGATGCTGCACAGGAGGAATCATGGAGAAGTTTAAAACAAGACTTGATACAGGAACCTGTACTGAATTTTTTTGCTCCAGAGAAGCCCATTAAAATTTCAGCAGATACATCACAGTCGGGGTTGGGTGCCATGATTTTACAAAAACATGAAGATTGCTGGCAACCTGTGGCATATGAATCGAAATCACTGACTGATGCAGAGACTAGATATGCATAGATTGAGAAGGAGCTTTTAGGAATCTTGTTCACCTGTGAGAGATTCGATCAGTATATTTGTGGACAGAGAGTGGAAGTTGAAACAGATCACAAGCCCTTGATTGCATTATTTAACAAACTACTAAATGACTGTACCTTAAGGATTCAAAGAATGATGGTCAAATTGCAGAAATACAATTTATTGGTGACCTACACACCAGGCAAATTTATGTTCACTGTAGATGCACTTTCCAGAGCAGTAGCACCCATGGTACCTGAGAAGACACTGGAAACAGAAGTGCAAGCCTCTGTAGATATCATTGTGAGCGCAAATCCCATAACAGAAGACTGCAACGCATAAGAGAAGAGACTGAGAAAGATGAATCGTTCAGACTCCTCAAAGAGTGATAATTAAAGGATGGCCTGAAATAATAAGCAGTTGCTCTCTAAGTATAAGAGACTATTGGACCTGCAGGCATGAACTGACTGTGGTAGATGGGGTGATTTTCAAAGGTGGTAAGGTTGTAATACCACAGAGCCTCCAAAAAGAAATGTTACAGAAGTTTCCTGAAGGTCACTTAGGAATTGAGAAGTGCAAAGAATGAGCACGAGAGGTCATGTATTGGCCGCGGATCAATCACGACATTAGCAATGTGGTAAAAAAACTGCTTTTCATGCTTGAAATACAGGCCATGCCAACAGGCAGAGACACTGAGACCCCATCCTGTTCCATAGAGACCTTATGAGAAGGTAGGTGTGGATTTATTTACCTGGAGTTCCAAGGATTACTTAATAGTCACTGATTATTACTCTTTATATCCAGAAATTTGCACACTGAACAGTACTAATAGTAATTCAGTGATCACTGGCATGAAAGGGATTTTCTCCAGACATGGAATTCATTGACAAGGTCTTCAGCGACAATGGGCCACAATTTTCAAGTGCAGAATTTAGGCAGTTTGCCTTAGATTGGGATTTTCATCATGAAACCTCCAGTCCCAATTATCCCCAATCAAATGGACTGGTGGAAAGGTCTATACAGACTGTAAAGAAGCTGATGAAAAAGACTTTTGAAAGTGGAGCTGATCTGTATATAGCATTGCTGGTCTACCGAAGTACACCCCTGGAGAATGGCTTTTCTCCAGCTCAGCTGTTAATGGGAAGAAGGATCCGATCTAACTTACCTATTACTGATAAATTGCTGCAATCTAAGAACAATGCTAACGTTTGGAAGATGAAAGAAAACCAGAAGTGAAAGCAGAAATATTATTTTGATAGAAGGGCTCGTGATCTTCCATCCCTTAACCCAGGCAATAGAGTGTGCCTGAGGAATCACTCCTCTAATACCTGGGGCCAAAGAGGTACTATTAAAAAACAGCTGCATCCACGGTCTTACGTGGTCCACACAGATCAAGGAGACACATTTGGATGTAATCGATGGGATCTATGACTTATTCCAGAAAGTTCCAACACTGTGGAAGTTGAGGTAGATTCTGGCATGCCTCCCTGACTGATCTGATACCTTCAACACAGGGTAATGAAACCATCAGGGAACAAGAGAATTCAGGCCTGAACGAAGGACCAGTACTGAGAAGATCTAATTGAGTCATCAAACGTCCAGAAAGATAGAGACTTGCTAGGATATGTAAGGGAAGTGAGTGGTTAAAGACTCACTTAAGAGTGATGTGCTAGTAACCTCTCCTCTCTAGGTAGTTCAGATTCTGGGTTTATGGAGTGTCCTTCTGCATGTTTTTTTTTTAGATAGCTGGTATGTGTTGTTAGACGTTAGTGCATGTATCATTAGCTAGCTTTTATATGTATCTAACTGTTTACTTCTTTTCCTTAGGGGGGAAGGTATAGTGATATGCTTATAAAAGGTTGTGAATTTAGAGACTCCCTAGCATGGACCATTGTTGTGTAAATTGGGAGACGTACCCCAGAGAAGATTTAACATGGCTGCTCCCAGGTACACACCTGTATACCTGTCTGTATGGTTAAAGTTCTATTCCTTACGTATTCTGTAGTATCATCTTTAATGAACCCTCAAGATCATTACAGGCACCTGTTCCAAACCCCCAGAGTGACCACACACACAGTGGGATAGCGCAGGGATTATGGGAAGGGGGAAGGTTTATTTACAGAGGTGCAAAGGGGAAACCAACAGGGGAGATGGGGCAGCAGTAACACAGAGTAACAGCTAAGACAGGACCCTGCAAGGCCCAACAATGCAGCAGGTGGGAGGCAGACGTGAGCTCTCCTTCTGCACCAAGAGTTCAGGAGTCCCAGCACAGCTCCAGTCCAGTGTTCAGTCCAGCAACTCCTAGTCTTCGGTGCCAGCACTTTCCCAGCAAAAGAAAACCCTCTGATGCCTCTTCTGCCGCTCTCTGCAAACCCAGAGTGACACCCTCCCCACTTAACTAACTACAATCTCCCCCCTGAGTTCCAGGTGCTGTACTCACGGCCCCACAGCTCCAGATGGCCAGTCACTGGGTGCTGCTCTGTCTTTGGGCGACTCTCCCAAGCACAGTGTCCTTCTGTGGGTGCTGGCCTGGCATCCCAGGTCAGCCGCTCTGTCTTCCCTGGCTTCAGGCAGGGCATCTCCCTCTGCTTCCTTCCCAGGGCCTCCGGATCCAGCCTCTCTCTTCAGCTCCACAAACCCTGTCCCACAGGGCAAAGATTTAAAGGAACCACACTCCTTAAAACCTCAGGGGGATTACATCATCTTTCAGCTCTTTCCAGTATTTCACACTGATTCTTCAGACAATTGTATGTGGTGCTCACTCGGGAAAGAAACCATGATCTTCCCCCATCATTTCTCATGGGTTACAGCTACTATTTTTATATTATATGACAATAAATTACATTTGAGGTATTTTAATTTAAAAGATTTATCTAACTTTCTTAGGTTAATTGGAGGGTTTGGTGTTTTTTGGGGGGGTTTGTTGTTGTTGTTTTTTTTTGTTGTTGTTTTTTTGTTTGTTTGTTTTCACACACACAAACTTGGCTGTTCAGAATGGGTGTGACTGGGTGGACAATGTCCAGACGACCCCTACATGAGGCCTCAGGGTCCTAACACACTCATCCCAGGAAAGGAATAATAAAGCAAAGTCCTCTGAGTGGCCCAGAGATTCTGCACATGAAGCAGTTAATCAGGAAGAAGCTTCAGGGTCCAGCCAATTAAAGGATTGCTAAATCATACAGAAATTGCTGCAGTTCAGAAAAGTCAGTTCCTTGGTGAAGGCAGAGAAATGCAGATGTTGCCTCTGGCTGTCCAAAATGAAATACGGCATCACAGATGTCTCATTGCTGGCAGGACCCAGGAAAGCAAGAATGAGTCTTTGGCTGCTTGCTAGGCCTGAACATAAAAAGCCTGCAGGTAAAGATGAAGCTTTGGTGTAAGCTGACAATGAAGGAAAGTGGCCCAGGAAACTGAAAGCAGTTTTGTTAAAGGGATATTGTGGTCTGCAGCTCCTATTCTCAGGAACCTAGCTTGCCTCTGGAATAGTGGATAGGCCTGGGTAACTCCTCCCCATGAGACACAGAGACCTACAGCCCGACAGTAAAAAACTTCTTAACTACTAAGAGGCCCAGCTGGAGAGCTCGGACCAAACCTGAGCAGAGAAAGTGAAACCATTTTCTTTAGGGACGAAGCCTTGGGGATATGAACTAATGTAAGGGCTGGGACTGTTTAAGAACTGAGTGCACACCTGAGTGGAAGGGATGCTTGTAAGAGGTGGGTGTCACACTGTTAATAGTGAGTCATAATACACTTCACATTCTTTAAGGAGAAACCCAAGAATTGCAGATTGTGATTTAGCAGGTGACACTCACGCTAGTCAAATGGTTACGTATGAGGTAGTTCAACCCAAAATGAAGGCAGTTGTCAGTTGTCTGATCAATCCAGAGACCTTATTTAGTGTCCTGCATTTCAATCTCTATCAATTTACTAGTTGGTATAGACTGAAAACAGTTCAAGTCACAACAGTTTGTTTTGCAGATTAGAATTGGAGATGCAGCTCTCTGGACATATTCATATGTAGCACCATATTATTTCTACACATCCCTGAAACATTCATTCAATGCTGGCTTGACCATATGGCACAATGAAGAAAGCTTTCATCATTTTTGTTAGATGCATGTAATTCTTCTCTTGCAAACCTCCTTCATTAGAAACAAACTGTTAGCTCCAACACACATCTGATATCTTTTCTCTGGGAGAGAAGTCGAGTGACAGAAATCTGCTGGAAAAGCATTCTGTTGATGACAGATCTTTTCTCTAAGGAGACTAATGTGGGAAATGTCTAAGGAGATGATGAATAGTCTCCATCAGCATAGTTCCTTTTTTTTCTTAGGGATGTAATATTCCCAGAACCTTTAGACTTTGATCCGGCAACGGCAGCGTCTTCAACAACTTACCAACTCTTTCAGTACAGAATGTATTAACAACACTATATAAAATTTTGTCTACACAATATGATCCAGACCACAGCTGCCTTACAAGAAAACTTTACTCCTGACGTTAAAGCCTATAACTCCAGCAAATCTGAGCCCATTTCTATGAAGCTGGCAAGTAGCACATCCTTAACACAAAGGCCACTACTCTGCCAGATATACTGTCCCTTCTCTTAGTGATGAGGTGCTAAGCATTTCAAATATAACTTCTCAAGAATTTTTAACATGAACAAGTCAACTTAGTTACCTAGCCTCATTCTCCAAAATAGAGGAACCAATTTGTGTGAAATTTTCAGGCAGCAGAAACTGAGCATAGAAAAGTTCAGTCCAAACAGCTACATTTCCTCAGATGCATGGATCTGAAAACAGAGATTTAACTGGGAAGTGATCCAATTGGAAATTATGATTCATGCCTCTCCTTTAAATGTATATAATTAAAAAAAAACTGCTGGAAGAAGGGTGGTGATTCAAAGATGAGTCATGTGATAACATTTCCAATGTGTTCATAATCATTCTAGTTTGCAAACTCAGTGCACTTACAAAGGGTATGTCTACACTCAAAATTGAATTTGAATTGATGACAATCAACTCAAATTCAACTAAGTGCATAGCCACACTTGCTTTCCTCAATTTGAACTGATGAACTCCTCAGTTCGAATTGATGAAAGCTGACTCTAAAATCATTGAACCTCATTTGACTTCAAAGTCTGGGTCAATTCAAACAGTAATTTGAATTGACCCACTATGACCATGCCAATTCAAACTCACTGTGTGTTCAAATTGACATGGGTTGGCCTTCCTCCCAGGATGCATGGCACCCTGAAAGGAAAACCAGCCCATCAGAACCTGGGGCCAGCAACCCCAAAGGTGCCTCCACCCCCCACACCCCGATTGGGCTAGGGATGCAATGGGGTTCCAGTCCCCTGCCTGGGGACAGGGACCACAGTTCATGCTCAACCCCACTGGCGCGCGTGGGGGAGGGACCCCAGTTCATGGTTCCACCTCCGCTGGCTGTGCGCGGGGAAGGGGAGCCCTGTGAGTGGCTGCCACCCTGCTGGCCACACATGGGGCTTGCTTTCCCCATGCATGGGTGCTGCTCCAATGGACACATGAGGGGGAAGTAACTCCTGCATGCGGCAGGATCTCCACTGTCTGTGCACAGGGGAGGGATGCCTGCTCATAGCAAGAGCCCTACTGGCTGTATGCAGGGGGGAAGGGACCCCAGCCCATGCTCCAGCCCCGCTGGCCGCATGCAGGAGAGAGACCCTCACTTGTGTCTCCATCCCTGCCAGTGGAGCACAGTCAAACGGACCCCCACACGCAGCTGCCCACCAGCTGCCCATGCACAAGGGAGGGATCCCTGTGTGTAGCTGCAGCTCCAATGGCTGAGCACGGGGAAAGGAGCCTGCACACGCAGCAGGATCCCCACTGTCTATGTGTGGGAAAAGGAACCCCTGTGTGCAGCAGGACCCCTGCTATCTGTGCATGGGGGAGCAACCCTCACTTGCAGCAGGAGCCCCGCTGGCTGCACACAGGGGGAGGAACCCCACTGGCTGCACATGGGGGAGAGACCCCCGTGCGTGGCTCCATCTCTGCTGCCAGCACCCGGGGAAAGGGACCCCCACGTGCAGCTGTCCCCCAGCTGTCAGCACACTGGGGAGGGACCCCCATGCATGGCTGCTGCTCCAATGGCTGTGCACGGGGGAAGGACCCCCATGCACAGCTGGGCTCCCTCTGTCTGCACGCAGGGAAAGGGACCCCCCACATGGGGCAGGATCCCTTCTGTCTGTGTGCAGGGGAGGGACCTCTGTGCATGACAAGAACCCTGCTGGCCACGCGTGAGGGAGGAATTCCCCGCACACAGCAGGAGCCCCAATGGCCATGCGGGGGAAGAAGATCCCTCCCCCAAACATGGCCAGCGGGGCTGCTGCATGCACTGGGGTCCCGCCTCTGCATGCGGCTAGTGGTGCTCCTGCTCATGTGGGGGTCCCTTTCCCTGCACATGGATGGGGAGCCCTCCTGCATGCAGGGTCCTTCCCGCATGCACAGCCAGGGTGAGCCAAACTGTGCATGGGGGTTCCTTCTCTGCATGCACCCAGGGGAGCCCACCCATGTGTGAGGGTTCCTTCTCCGCCGCCCGCTGCCCTATCAGCAAGGGCAGAGGGAATTCCCCCCACCACAGGCTGACAACATAGCGGGAGTGGGGGAGAAAGTATTTCGCAGGCCACCGATGACAGTGAAGCTGGGGTGGGGGAGAAGGGATTCCCCCAGCCCCACACTGATAATGCTGGACCCCGGCAGGGGATTGGGTGGTGGCATGACCCGTTTTGGGGGCCATGTTGCCACACCTCCCATGGTGCCCCTGCTCCAAGTTGAATTAACAAGTCCAGTTCATGAACCTGCTAGTTTGAATTGGAATTTCCAGTGTGGCCATGTCAGTTTGAATTGACTGAATTCAAACTAATAATTATTAGTTCAAATTGACTAGTTCAAATTCAGACAATTCAAATTAACACACTAAGTGTAGATATAGTGAATGATTACATTTGTTTTAAAGCAAAGTAAGTAAGTAAGTAAATAAATAAATAAATAAATAAAGGCGAACATAAGCGTTCTACAAACACCGATGAGGAAGAGAAAAGATCTGTACTTTTACACTGGATAGCTTGAGTGCTTTCCTGTGCATGTCTTCCCTACATGACCAGAGAAGTTTTGCGTAGTTCCTGTCCCAGCATCAATCCAAAGAAAAGGACTGGGTGATAGGGTATTGGCTGATTTTTTTCTTCCTTCCTCTCTTCCTTGGGTAACCAGCAACTACACCCAAGAAAACCAGTTATACCTTGGTTTCTGTGCTTTAGTTAATGTCACCGATTAACCACTTTGAGGCTATAGTTGGATACAAGTCACTAGTCCATGGTCCTCTTCAGTTACCCCATGCACCTTCTTTTGTTTTCTTGCACCCTGGCCCTACAATGTGGGGATGACTGGTGGTTATAGAGGAGCAACATTTCAAGTACCAAGAAAGTCTCCTCTACTACGTATATTCACTGTAAATTTATCTTTGCGGAGTGATTTGCCATGTTAAAACTAATTTACAATGAAAACTTCAAGTTCTGCAATGCTTAGTAAATGTATAGCATATTTCTTTCTCTCATTGTTTACAAATATTATCTATTGACCCATCAGTGGAACTGAAGGGTTGTTTATTTATTTTGTCTATCATTCTGGTCACAAAATATGTATTGTTAAGCTTGATGCATTCATAATTAATCAGAACTAGTACTATGGGAACATCAGTTCCTAACCTTTTAGTATAATAAATGTTTTTAATCAGGGCCAGCTGGCCATAGAGGAGACACTGGTGGTCACCTATGGCAGCTGCCTATAGGGGGTGCCAAGGGCTGGAATGGGGTAAGTGAGTTTCCTGCCCTACTCCCCTGGCATCTGGCTGCAGGCAGGGAGCTGGACCTGGCCAGGGGAGCAAAACTGCCACCACGATTCTGCCTGGAAGCCCATGCGGTGCCTGCCCACCACCTGGCCATGTTTGGGGAGGGGTACAGGGGGCACCATCTGGCCCGTCCTGGCTCACCAGGGGAGAGGGGCCCCAGAATCTGAGGCACCTAGGGCTCCAAAATACCTTCAGCCAGCCTACTTTTAATCAGTAACTTAAATCAAATATTAATTTAAGATTGTATCTCTGTAGGCTCTGGATGCATACTGACTGACACTCACTAAAATTAGTAACCGACATAATCTCGGTTGTGGTTTTTAATTAGTATCCAGAAGACTGTGACAGCAAACTATGTTGATAGAGTCAATACCTACTTGGAGTTTACAAAGCGACTGAAAATTGACACATTTTGTATTAGTATTCCATCTTGGAAACTTACATGATTTTCATTATCATTGTACTTGGAAATCTCACAGTCTTTACTGTATTTACCCTCACTATATCCCTATGAGCTAGGGAAGTACTATTATCCCCATTTTGCAGATGGAACTGAGGCACAAGAGTCTATGTGATGTGGCTAAGGCCACACAGTGAGTATGTGGCAGAACAAAGATTTGAACCACATCTTCCGAAGCCCAGGCTAGTGCCTTAGCCCTCTTCCTCTCTCTTATAGATAACAATTAACCAAAGAATAGTTTTAGAAATATGTAGATACTTTAAAGACGCAAAACAATGTCTTTTAGCTGTTGTTCAAATGGCTCTCATAAGATAGCTACCTAAAACAGTGTTACAATTGTTGTGATTCCTGCTAACCCTATCTTCTGAGCAGTACAAGTTAAATGAGCTTAAAGGCTAATAAATATCTAGTCCTGCAAATTGTCATTTGCTTGATCCCCCCTTGTTCCAAGGATTACACAGGTGCATAATTGTGCTCAATCAATCTCAAAACAGCAGAAACCTTTATTTTGTTTTACCTAATCTAATTCCAAAACTGCATAATTAGCAGATTTCTCTAGATGTTAGAAGTAATTCTAAGCATGTCAGATCTAAATTCCTTCTCAAAACGTCGCTTTAGATGATTGATATTTTTGACTCCTTAAATACTTGTTTCCTTCCTGTTCCTGATGTTGTTGTTAATAGTATAATTATAATGCCTAAAGGAAATAGTTGTGCAACAGATAGGAAGAAATAGTTTTTCCTCTGTAAAATGTACAAGTTAGATAGACAAAAGTGAGAAGGGAAACAGAAGTTACAAACATATATAGTGACTTGCCCCAGGTCACACAACTGTTCAATAGCAGAGCACAGAATGAATGCATACTTTCTTCTTCAAGTGCTGCTCATATCATTCTGTTACAGCAAGGGTCTCAAATTCAAATCACTACAACAGCCACATGAAGACTAGTATAAGGCCGCATGACGACTAGTATGTTAGCCCGAGGGCCATACCACTGAAATATTTTCATACAACAATATTGCAAATATCGGTAATAATAGTGATGTTGCGGGCCACAGGAAATAGCTTTAGGGGCTGCATGCGGCCCACGGGCCACGTTTGAGACAGCTGAGTTACAGGTGGTTATGTGCTGTAGCACACGGTTGGCTGAAAAGCTTTTGCAGTTAGCCTGACAGAGCAGGGCCAGTTGTAGCCTGAGATTTTTGCCATCTCTTTAGTATCACAGAGAAACAAACACATAAATAAATAAATAAAAATACTAAGAAAATATAAAAACCCATATGAGTAAGAGATGGTAAGGCAATTTAGCAGAAGTTTTATGGCAAAGCTGGAAAACAGCATAATATGCAATAATTAAGGGTAAAGAACTCAAATCAATCATTTAACAGTGTTTTAAAATTAAATAAATAAATAAATACAGAAATAAATAAATAAAAGGGCATTCAGCAAGGAAATGGAGAAATCATAGGATTAGCAGATTCTGTAGGTAGATGGTACATAGCTCCATCAGCAGATTCAACAGGAAGTGCTAAGTAGGTCAAGATGGAGGAAGATTCTGAACTTTTGAACTCACTGAGTCCCCCTCCCATCAGGTATTCTAAGGTGCCCACCTCCTGTCAAAAGGACCCATCAAAAGTATTGATTTTTGTCAGGCACTGTGCATGCACTAAGCAGGTGGACAGTGAAGTCAATCTTTTTAATTGGATGAAGATGAACTCACCTCTTTGTGATTGGTCAAGAAGAAACTGGGAGTGGTAGAACAGCGAATAAAAGGCAGTGCAAAGAGCAGCTCTGCGGAGATCTTTCCCACTCCTTACTGGGTTCCACTAGCCTCTGGCTAGGCTCCCAAACTTATATTCAGCCCTAGAGAGAGTAACATTGTCTCTAGTGGAAGCCTGAGAGCAGAGATTTCTGACTTAGTCTCTGAGAGGCAAAAAGGGACTTTGTCTTTGAGCGGTGACTCAGGACTTAATCCCTGATCTGGGTCTCTGTGCCCAGTCTCAAAAGGGCTTTCCATATACCAACGCTGCAGTCCCAGGGCTTCCAGCCACTGTACCTGCAAGCCACTGAACACTCCAAGCTGTAAGCTCCGGTTGCCTAGCTATCATATCTGCAAGCCGCTGTCCGCCCTGAGGCCGCGCCGAAGCTCCAGTCACCCAGCAACTACACCTGCCTGCTGCTGAACATTCCGAACCGCGCCTGGGTTCCGGTCGCCTAGCAACCAGCCCAGAGCTGAGCGAGGCCTGGAGAAAGGGACAGTGCCAGCTCCACAGTCTTCATCTCCGCTTTCAGCCTGCTTGCTTTCTTTTCCCTGTTCGTGGACACCTTGCTTCAACCATTTTGGGGTAAGCGAAGAGGGTCCCAAGGAGGGGACGAACACCCATAGGGAACAGCACTAGGGGAAGTCCAAGCTTTATGAAGTAACTTTTAAAAGTAAATTGATTAAGATAAGTGAGACAGTAGCCCAGATTAAGACCTTAAGGAGTAGTAGTAAGAACTGAGATCTCTCCATTCAGCCAGTGCCTGATCCCCACTTGCTGAATGTTTTTTTTAAATACCTCATTGTGTGTGTGTTATAGTTATAAGTTAAGTATTGCCTTTATGTTTTAATTGTATCTGTAAACCCTAAATGCCTTATATTGTAGTTATAAGTTAAGTAATGTCTTTATATTGTAATTCCATAGAGTAACTTTAATGCATTGAGCTTAATGTTAAGTAGAGGTTTTTCTTAAAGAGACAGACGCGCTTTATTCAGTGCTTACCGTAGATATTATAATAAAGCTGCTTATGATTACAATGAGTTATTGGCTCTAAATCCTTGTTGTTTTTGGGTCTGTGCTTGATCGGTGGGCTGTAGGCGTAATCCCCACTTGGGATATTTGTCCGTTTAGGCGAAAAGACCTGATATGAATCACCCCATTTAAAATTGCAAATTTAAAGCCTAGACTGCTGGACAGTCTGAAAATTAGAAAAATTAAGGAATTAACCGATTAGATTTTGGGGATCAAATTTTTGGGGTAACACAGTGGCCAATGCCCCCTCTGTGCCACATGTACAGCTATATATGTAACCTTGACCCTGATCCTCCTCAGTTCCTTCTTTCTGCCCTCAGCGATGGTACTGGAACAGCCAGCTCTTGCTTTCATGCAAGCACCTGTTTCAACCATACATTTATGAACCAACAATTCAAATTAGAAGATCTATTCATGGACACTGTTCTTCCATGATTCGGTGTCTTCACCGAGGCCATGCAACACCTGGAGTCCGAACATCATTCTGACCTACCACCAACCATGCCTGGCTTCAAACCCTGCATGGGCTGTGGCAAGGCCTTCCTGCTGAGTGATCCTCATGAGAACTGCCTAAAATGCCTGGGTGATAAATGGTCCATCTGTCACTCCTTCCAGCAAAGGACCCAAAAGGACAGGGAGCAAAGGCTGGGTACTATGGTCTTGGAGCAGGCACTGCAGCCAGCGCCCCGGGGATGCCTAAGGACCTGCTGACACTGAGTGCCAAGTCGGCACTGGAGCCTCCTCAGTGCCGCTTCCCAGTGGAGTCCAAGAAGATATGACTGGGGTTGGACTCAGCACCGACATGTCAGCACCAATCGTGCTCTCCGCTGCCACCCACCCCAAGGGGCAGGGTCCAGAGCCCCTGTCTGTGCCATCCACACCAGAGGCCTTTGAAGTGGCAAAGGCTCTCCTCCAACTGCCAACTCCCACACTTCCCTAGCCTTCAAAACCTAGGGGCAAGCCAGCCTTCTTGTCAAAGCTGTGGTCAACCTCGGAGCATGGTTGTTCACCGGCACAGAGGTGGAGTAAGAGCCCATCCATTCCGCTACAAGCTACATCAGCACAGTGGTTCTCTCCAACATGTTCTGAGCTGGAGCACGAAGAGGAAGGGGAGTATCTGAATGTCTTCCCACAGACCTCAAGTGAGTTCTCCATCCCACACTCACAATGCTTTGGACACACAAGATCCAAGTCTGGCTCCTCTGATGCCTCCAACACTGAATCTTGGCACTGACGCTCACCATCGTCCCCAGCACCAACTCCAGCAGCCCCAAAGCCTGCAGGGAAATGTCGCTGTAAGCGGTCCCCGACACCGCTACAATGCTGGGGCTCCCATACTGGCTCCTCGGTGCAGGCTACCTCGACACAAACACCAGCCCAATTTATACCCCCAGCACCGACCAAAGGCAAGAGCCAATCGTGCAGTCATAGGTGCAGCACAGATTGGCACTGCCATGATAGAAGCCATTCCCCAATGCACTGAGAATTGGTACTGTGTTTGTTTAGGGAACAGTCCAGCCAGTGGATGGACTGGTCTTCATAGGATGAGCCCATAACACCGGGCTCCTCTAGACCACCTTCCTCCATAGCCTCTCACTTCCCAAGGGCTCCTGAGGAGGAATTTGACCCCGGCACTGACTGACCTCAGCACAGTAGATCAAGGGTCCTTTTGTCCTCCTCCCCAGATGAAGCCATGTACCAGGACATATAGGGACAATCTTTGTGCACACCAAGACCTCCTGTGCCATACGGCAGCAAACTTAAACCTACAGGTAGAGGCCATCGGGGAGGACTTCAACCCCTTCTTTGATTTGGGTAACATGGCCCCTCCCATCAGAATCACCTTTCCCCTCCATGATGGGGTGTACAAAATTGCCAAGGCCCATTGGCAAACACCTTCATCAATACCGTTAGTGTCCAAAATGGCCAAAAGCAAATATCATGTTACACCAAAGAAGTTTGCATTCCTGCTTAATCACACCATACCTGGGTCCCTAGTGGTTGATGCAGTTAACCAAAAAGAGAGGCAGGGACAACTGGCTTCCAGTCCCAAGAATAAAGAGGCTAAGAAACTGGACCTCTTTGGGAGAAAGGTTTACTGTACCTCAGCCCTCCAACTCCGTATCACCAACTACTAGGCACTGATCAGGCAATACATTTTTAACCTGTGGAAATCTATGGAGAGGCTCTGAGATTTAGTCCCTTGCCAACACCTCAGGGACTATGAGATTTTGGTGGAGGAGGGTATGCTTACTTCACATAATGCCTTTATGAGATCTTCAGATGTGTCAGACACAGCCAGCCATGGTGTAGCATCAGCAGTTGCTATGCAGAGGGCTGCCTGGTTCCAGTGGTCTGGCCTGTCACCCCAAATGCAGCAGGCCATACAGGACTTCCCATTTGAAGGACCCATACTGTTCACAGATTCCAGGCTGCATGGGATGTAAGACTCTAGGGCTGCCCTGAAGTTGCTGGGCATGTACATGCCACAGGTGGCTTGATGTTCATTCAGGTCCCAAAAGACCCAACAGCAGCCTCAACAGCAGCAGCAACACCAACAGTAACAAGGGTCATGCCAGAGGTCATACCAACAACTTTACTGCCAATATGGTGGCCCTGACAGAGACAGAGGGTTGGGGGAGGGGCTCCAGGCCTCAATTGAGCAGTCAAACACCCTACCAGGGAAGCAGGCGTTCCCTCTCTGCCAACCAAAGGAAGAGGTTTTTATGCTTTCCTGGAGGGTCACTATGCTCCCACCCATCAGCCCCCACTGTTCAAAAACCACTTAGGCCCATTTCTACATCAGTGGGCCACCATCACGTCAGACCATTGGATACTGGACACAGTATCCAGGGGATACTCCAGCCAATTCAGATCCAAGCCCCAGGACAGAAAACCATCCCTTCACTCAAGACTCGGGGACACATCTCATGACCTGCTGCTGTGAAGGGAATGCAGAAAATTGTTGTCACTAGGGGCAATAGAAAGAGTGCTCAAAAAAGAACAGGGAAAAGGGTCTTATTCCCATTACTTTCTGGTTCCCAAGCCAAACGGTGACCTGAGACCAATCCTGGACCTCAGGGCTTTAAACAGGATTTTAAGGAAAATAAAGTTCCAGATGGTTTCCCTCTGACAAATTATCCTGGCCTTAGATTCTGGGGACTGGTTTGTGGCCCTTGACCTCAAAGACACTTATTTCCACAGAGCGATAAGACACAAACACAGAAGTTTCCTCTGTTTTGTGGTGGTGGGGGGGAACACTTCGAGTTTACCTCACTTCCATTAGGTCTTTCTCTGACCCCCAGAATATTCACCAAGTTTATGGTGGCTGTGGCAGCCTACCTAAGGAAACGAGGTATAAGGATATATCCTTACCTCAGTGACTGGCTAATAAAGGGAAAATCCAAGTATCAGGTGAAGCACAGCACCAGGTAAACCAAGCTACTGTGCAAAAGACACAGACACCTCTTAAACTTAGAAAAATTCAAGCTCTCCTTGAGGAGGAAAATATAGTTTATAGGGGCTGTCCTGGACACAACAAAAGAGAGAGCATCCCTGCCCCCCATCAAGGTTTCAATTCATTTGCACCATCATTTCAGAGCTTCATGAGGTCCCGATCATTAAGCCAGGTACTGCCTCCAGCTCCTGGGACACATTGTGGCCTCCATGTCTGTAATAAAAATGGCCCGTCTGTGAATGAGACCCTTCCAGCTTTGGCTAGCCAGAGTCTTTCACCCTCACGAGCACCCACTGAACAATGTGCTCTCCATTTCGCCCAGGCTCCTGCCAACACTGAAAATATGGCGGTACCCACACTTTGATTTTGCAGGGATCCCCTTCAAAACCTCCAGCCCTTTGGTGACCCTAATCACAGATGCCTCAGACAGGGGTTCAAGGGCCCATATCCTGGGGGGGCCTATCAACACAAGGGATCTGGTCACTCGAGGACAGCCCCATCCACATCAATGTAAAAGAAATCAGGGCAATTTGCTTGGCATGTGGGGTTTTCCTGGACTTAGTGAAGGGGAAAATGATCCAGGACTTAACGAACAATACAGCTGCCATGTTCTATATAAACTGCCAAAGGGGGGGGCCCATTCCCCTGTCCTTTGCAGGGAGGCTTTCAACCTCTGGGAACTGGCCCTGAGACACAACTTTACCCCAGCAGTGGCCCTTCTACCCGAGGCAAGCAACAGCAAAGTGGACTCCCTGAGCAGGGAACTCTCTCACACCACGAGTGGTCCTTGCATGCAGAGGCAGTGAATTACATTTTCAGACAGTGGGACATGCCCCAAATGGATCTCTTCATGACATACCAGAAGTGGAAGTGTCCCCAATTCTGTTTACTCAGGGGATAGGAGAGGGGCTCACTATCGGATGCCTTCCTGATTCGGGGGGGGGGGGGATGCTAATGTATGTGTTTCCCCCATCCCTCTAATTCACAGGATTCAAGATAAGGAGGTATGGCGCAAACGTAATATTGATAGCTCCAGCCTGGCCCAGACAGCCCTGGTACTCAACAGTATGAGACTTATCAGTAGCCACCCTTCTTTGCCTCCAATACAGGGCGGACCTGTTGACATAGGATTCAAGCCACTTATGTCAACTGAACCCTCATGTGCTACACCTGAAAGTCTGGAGGTTGCATGGCTAAACAAGATTGACAGATATTGCTCAGAAAGGGTCAGGAGGATACTAATCAGTAGCAGAAGACTCCCCATCAGGTCTGTTTACACTGCAAAATGGAAGCAGCTCTCCTTCTGGTCCCTGGATAGACGGATAATCCCAGGACAAAACCCTGGCTAGGATGATTTAGTGAGAGTGGTCCTGCCTTTTTGCAGAGGGTTGGACTAGATGATCTCATGAGGTCCCTTCTAACCCTATGGCTGTGTTCTCACACAGCAGGTTATTTCAATACGGTTGTTTTGAAACAACCGTATATCGAAATAACACTTATTTCGAAACAACCTATTTCGAATTAACAAAATGTTAATTCGAAATAAGGCAAAAAACGGGAATCAAAATAGCAGGTTCACACTGTGAACTTGCTATTTCGGTACCTGGTTCAGGGGGCTGCAGCCCCCTGGGGGTGAGCCGCTGCGGCAGCTCACCCTGCAACCCCAGAAAGGGGGATGCAGTCCCTGAAAGGGGGGTGCAGCCCCCGGCGGGGGGGGGCGAGCGGCTGCGGGGCGCTGGACCCCGCCGCTGGAGCTGCCTCCAAACCCCGCCATGGGGTCGGGGGTGCGGGGCTCAGCCGGCAGGCTGGGCTGCCCCCCTGACACCGCCAGAGGGTCGGGGGTGCCAGGCACTGCCGGCAGCACCCGGCGCCCCCGACCCGCTGGCGGTGTTGGGGGGGGCAGCCTGGGCTGCCGGCTGACCCGCCTGGCAGGGGTTCACCCCCCTCCACCCTGCCAGAGGCTGCAACCCCCTTCTGGGGCTGAGGAAACAGCCCTCAGCACCCTGGCCAAGGACCTGAGGGTTCCCTGGCCAGGGTGCTGAGGATCCAATGTTGTTTCGGAACAGTTTGTTCCAAAACAACATGTTCACACGCCTTGTTTTGAAACAAGGGTTTCGAAACAAGTTTGTTTCGACCCCAAATGGGGTTTAACTTGTTTCGAAACAACACAGTTGTTTCGAAACAAGGGGTTGCCCTTGTTTCGAAACAACTGTGCGTCGTGTGAACAGCTGAAACCTTATTTCAAAACAACCTCTGTTGTTTCGAAATAATTAGCCTGTGTGAACACAGCCTATGATTCTATGCTCAACTACCTCATACACCTTAAATATAAGGGGCTTTTGATGCTCTCTCTTAAGGTACATATAGCAGTGATCTGAACCCTACATGAGAAGGTGGAATGGGTTTCAGTTTTCTCACATTCGATTTCCACTAGATTCTTAAAAGGAACTGCAAGGATCTACCCACAACCCAGAGGTCCTACTCCACAATGGGACTTAAATGTGGTGCTTCATAGCCTACCAGAAATACCATATGAGCCTTTAGACTCTTGAACTACTTTAGTCCAATCCTGGAAGATGGCCTTGCTGATGGCCATAACCTCAGCTAGATGGGTATCTGAACTAAAGGCCCTCTCTTCAGAATCTCTATATACGACGTTCTTTGCAGACGAGGTGCTACTAAGCCTGTACCCAGCCTTTCTCCCTAAGATGGCTTCTCCATGCCAGCTGAACCAGGACATCTGTCTCCTGGTGTTCTTGCCAGACACTCAGGTTATGAAGAACAAGAGGAAATGGCACACCTTAGATGACAGGAGAGTATTCTTGGTCTGTATTGAGCACACATGCTGTTACGTGTTAGCTCTGTGTTCTTGAGGAATCAGAGCACAGTATCCAGCCTGTGCCTCCCTCCCCCCACACATCCCCCAACCTCTGCTTGAACTGAAAACCAAAAACAGTAGGAAATGGGAGACATCCTTTTCCTAATCTACCCATATCCAAAAGCCATCAGCACAATGGAGCTTCATTTGCATTGACTATGGAGAACCAGACTCCAAAGCAGGAGCCGCACTGAACTCTGGGATTGAAGAAGCAAGAGCCGTACTGAACTCTGGGATTGAAGAAGCAGAGAAGCATTGCCTGATGGGGGATCTCACACCAAAACGAACAAACTCAGCAATTATCAGACCATTCTAGTCACAGACATGATAATTGATACCCAAAATACTGAGTCTGCCTGACTGTATTGTGAGCTTCTCTGAACCATTACACCCAGCCAGGAATGTGTATTGGCCACGTAAACAAGTCCTTATAAAAAACCTTTACCCACATAGTAGTGTGTGTGTGTCCTGTGCAAGTCCTGACTGGATCCTTTCTGAATCTTGTGTGAGTCTGGATTGAGTCCTGAGTCCTGATGCTTGGATCTAAAACTGTATCATTTCCACTGGGATTTGGCTTTTCTTCCTTGCTGATTGCTGTGGGAGCTTGGTTTCCATCCAGCCTCTGACCCTGATCTGCACAACCTGGAAACCTTTCTGCTACACAGAGTGGTGAGACCCCCCCCCCCCCGCCCTTTTCTCTCTCTCTCTCTCTCTCTCTCTCTCTCTAGGCCTGATACAGTAGAATCTAGGTAATATTGTAGCTGGGTGTTGTTCTTTCCTTGTATGTTTATCAGTGCTGTAACTGGGTATTTTGGGGTATTCTTCTCTCCTTTGTAATTATTATTAGTAGTACAAGTTTTAGATACCTAGCAATAAAATGACTTTTGTTATTAAGCCAGTTTCCAGACTCTTTTAAGACATCATTCCCTCTCCTTTGTGGTCTTGGTTTCTTTATATCACTTTGCAGCAACACTTCTATTACCTAGCCAAAGATCCCTGTAATGCCCACAACCCTGTAAGGTTTGCTCATTGATAGGGATAGTAGCCTGATTGACTCCAGGGGCATATAAGGGTGACAGCTGACAAGTGCTGTTTTGACCCAGCCTGCTCAAGATCCATAATCATGCCTAGTTTGGTGCGGTACAGGGGCACATAAGGGTAGCAGCAGAGAAGTGCTGTGTGACCCAGCCTACTGAGTTCAGGGACACATAAGGGGTCAGCTGAGAGTGCTGATAGACCCGGTCCGCTCAGACGCACCTCTATAGAAACACAAGTGACACAAGCAGCACACTAATAGAAGTACCATCTTCCCCATAGAGAAAGCAACCCTAATAAATGAGCATACCCCGAGTCGGTGGGCAAAGTTGGTAACAATGCCTGTTCCGCAAGACATCCCAACTATTTGTCACAGGCGCGGAACATAATAGAGGCCAGCCAGTGACAACTCAGTCTTTTTGACATAGATAGCGAACTGTATTAAAGACTACTCTGAAAGGTCAAATAGTCCCTGGGAGGGTCAGGGCACACTCATCAAGAGCACAGGTGTCTTCAGTGGCCTTCCTTGCACAGGTCCCAATCCAGGAGATCGGCAGAGCAGCAACGTGGTCATCAGTACGGACCTTCATGACACGCTACACAATTGTCCAACAGGTCTGAAATGATGCTGCATTGGGCAGAGCCGTGCTCAAAACAGGTAACATTAATTCCACCCACCCTCCTGAGTATGGCTAGCAGTCACCTGTAATTGAATAATGTGAGCAGCGCTCGAAGAAGAATGGTGAGTTAACTGAAGTAACTGTCCTTCTTCGAGATGGGCTGCTCACTTACATTCAGATTGCTCCCTCTGTCCCTGCTACTCAGAGCTGGTGATAAGAAGGAACTGAGGAGGGTCAGGGTCAGGGTCATATATATAGCCACGCATGCAGTACAAGGGGGTTTAGGCCACTGTCCCTGCTCTGACAGGCTAGGGCAAAAAGGTCTCTGACCAACCATGTGCTGTGGCACGCAGATACCTGTAACTGAATGTAGCTAAGCAGCCCATCTTAAAGAAGGACAGTTACTACAGGTAACTGACCCATCCTGATCCCCAGTTCCTGGTTTATCCTCACTAGCTCATTTGAACATTTTACTATGTTCAAAGTTTGAGTTGTATCTTCCACGTGTGAATAGTGTCTATAGTCATGTTCCTGAAATATGCCACATCAAGTTCACTCCTCAGCTACAAGGTCTTAGTTTGCCACCTCTTGCAGGAGAAACAAGTGAGGCTCTGAATTATATTTTTGCCCTTCTCAGTCCTGAACCACCTGTGGGCTGTGTGGTTGCTGTAAACTCTGCTAGTTAAAATGGACCTCTAGGCTGTGTTCACACACAGGGGGTTATTTCGATACAAGTTGTTTCTAAACAACTTGTATCGAAATAACACCTTATTTTGAAATAACTTAATTTGAATTAACAGTTTGTTAATTCGAATTAAGGAAAAAAGCTCAAAGCGAAATAGCAGGTTCAGGCAACAGTTATTTCGAAACAAGTCACTGTTGTTTCGAAACAACATGTTCGCACGGCGTTGTTTCGTCCCCATATGGGGTTTAACTTGTTTCGAAACAACGGGACCCGTTGTTTCGAAACAACTGTGCGTCGTGTGAACAGGATATTTCTTATTTCGAAACAACCTCTGTTGTTTTGAAATAAGAAGGCTGTGTGAACACAGCCCTAGGGATTAGTTGGGGAATACTGGAGTCCATTTTGTTCCAGCCCTGCCCTCTCCAGTCCCATGGTAAGGGGACCAGGTGGGGTTGAGTTGTATGTTCATGTGGGGCTTGTCTTAAGATCTAGCTGTATTGGATTTCATGGGCAAGGATTATCAGATGACACAATGAAACCCTTCATTATAACTTTTATCACTAGCTTGTTCAATATGTTTCCCAAGACAAGTGAAGTCTCACATATTCTTGGATCTTGCTCATCTCTAATGGAACAGAACTGAGCCAATTTAACATAATCCTTTTCTATCAGTACAGGTAAGTTTTTTTGTTTCCTTTTGTTTTCTTTTGTTTGATATTTGCTTTAATCCATATTTTTCAATTGCACATAATTTTATAAATCATGAACCTTTTAAACTTAAAAGGTTTCTGAAGGGTAGAAAAATGAGTAGCTGCCTGATTTTGAGCTAAGCATGGAGCAACAGATTTTACTCTTTTCCATATGTTCTGATCAGAAGCTTTTCATATGGTTGACTAAAAATGAATGAAGCTAGAATCAGCCTGTCTCACTGACATTGTGTAGATAATTGGTTGAGTAGTTTTAAAGTGATTAGTGCTTACATTCAAAAGCTTTCTGCAGTTGCAATAGAACTATTTTTTTATCTGCACTTGGTAGCACCTTATCATAAATGTTTGTATAAATAAGCTTTCATTTTATTACTGTATTATCTTTGACAAATAATAATATAGGCCACATTTCAGTAGGGTTCTCAAGTGTGTGACTCATTTAAAGCACATCAATAGTCTTGCTAATAGGGAACAACTCAAAGTCTTAAATTGAGACATGGGATTAAGTGTCTTGCTGAGTAGGGATTCTTTTATTGTCTCCCATTTACTTGCAGCTCAGAATTGCTCAGTTTACAGTACAAGTTATTTTTCTAACTGGTAGCCCTGTAAATTCACCCTTGGAAATTAAAGATAGAATGTACTCTCTACCCTTGTTAATATAAAGTCAGAAATATGAAGGTGTTTGTTACCATATGTTATTTAAATTTCATAACTGAAGAAAGATAAAATCCAGTGAAAACAAGGAAGTTGTAACTTTAACACAATAATAGGTCCTAGTGGGGGAGCCTCTGGCTTTGTTCAACCAGCTAATACATGTTTAAACTACAAGAGTTTTCTCTTCATTAGAATTTTGTTTTTGCATTAGTTACTATTTATTACTTAGAATGAGATAAATTTAACATCTTTCTTTCCTAGAGTTGATATGAGCTTTCTGGAATGTGTCATAACAAGTAATGAAGACTCCATGGGCAAAATTCTGACCTTGTCACACCTGCACAAACCATTTGTTTTCAATGTTCTGTCAACTTTACAAAGCTTAAAAGAATAACTTGTAGTAGAATCCATTTTCCACACGTAAGTAAGCCAGTCTGTCCCTAAACATACACAGGAAATAAACTGATTAGTAGAAAATTGTGTCATTGTTAAGCAGTCACTTTTTTTTTTAAGAGTTGATCTTCACTTTGAGATATATGTACGTGAAAACAGAGTTAAAGGGATATTTCTACACAAACTATAAATTTCCTGATTTTCAGTGCTTGTTTTCCCACTTTTAACATTATATTATCACTGTTAACAAACAAACAAACACACACTAGTGTTAATACAGTATATTTGCGTGTAAAAAAATCATGCTTTGGCATGTAGTGTGGGTATCTGATAAATTTCAAATTCTAATCTCAGTGTAGTCATTTGTGTCATATTTTATTATTTATAAATCCCTAAGGAGGTGTGTCTTCCTTCTTTTTGTTTTTTCCCTCCTGAGCAGTCAGAGACCGAATGAGATTAGCATGTGAAATCCATCAATCAACCACACCAAAGAGTGGCACATAAAACCAGAAGTATTTTCTATGTGTTACGTATCCGCAGGGAAATCAAGACTCTGTTAGCACCTCAGTCTTGCAGTTGTCTGATGTTTCCTGACAAGCTTGAGCTTCAGGTCAAATTCATCCCATTTATCACACAGTATAAATCCAATGACTTCAGTGTGCATGCTTCAAGCCTGTATTTGGCCACATATTGTTAGCCTAGTTCAACTCTTTCTATTCTGCCTATCAAAACTTTCATTTGGGTTCCAACTTTCTTTTTTCACAACTTTCAGCATTTGATGTGTGACACTGTTTTATGAAAGCATGTAAAAGAATGCCAACTGCGTGTCCTTAGCTTCCCTCAGAGAATTTCTTTAATAGCAAGTAGATTCTCTCACTGTGACACTATTGGCTGACTCCTTTGTTGTACATCCCACAGACAAGCAGTTCAGACAAACACGATTCAAATCCACAAGGTGTCCCTACAGACCTCTTTAGGAAACTAGTAAATAAACAAATTGATATTCAGAAAATACTTTACCCAAGACAAACACATGAATCATCTCTTTCATAGTACAGTATTTTAGTTTAAGAGCTGGCTGAAAAACTGTCTTTAATTTTGGTATTATTAGTATTAGTATTAGTATTAAAAAAGACATTTGTGACATGAATCTCAACCAGTTCAGTGACCTTCAAACCAGTAATTATAACATTTTATTCAGTAACTGCCAGTGCAAACTATGCTACAGTGATCAGTCTGTATAACTTTTTAGCAGTACAACCAAAGGAACAAGCAAGGTGTTTTCCCAAAACCATACAAATAGAAAAGAGCTCAGCATATTCAGATCCATATCCACATCCATCAGTTTTGTTCCCAGAGTTCAGCTATCAGCACTGCTATGAAGCAGTCATGACATGTTGCATTCTCTGTAATGACTGCATCAAAATTCCTAACTGGAGTAGCTTTTACATAAAGTTATGATAATAGTTTCTGATAACTGAAAGGGAAAAAAAGAAATAGATCTTCACTTTATAATTTTTTGAGGTACTCAGATACCATGCTGTTTTGCATTGTATGATCTGATTAGAAGACAAATAAAATCAACTGGCATCTTTCCATTGACTTCCATGGACTTGAGATCATGCCTCAGAGGAATATGAAAAATTGAGATAATTGTTGTTTGTAGGAAGGAAAGGTGATAGCTTTTTTTTCTCCTTTAATTGCATATGACTGTTATTTTCATTTGCAACTTGGGAAATATTTCACCATGTAAATCATAGGGGATTAGGATTGGAAGAGGACTCAGCAGTCATCTAGCCCAATCCCCTGCTCAAAGCAAAACAAACTCTAATTAAATTATCACATGAAGTGGTTCTGGAAAGACAGAACCCCTAGAGCATCCTGAGTCAGAAAATGTGTGTAAGGTAAAAGAAAGTAGAAATAGGAATAGAAGACCTGCACTTTTGACAGCAGTATTTGTTACAGCCACTTCACAGCCTATCTTTTTGGCTATAGCTTGAGACATCAGGGCCTCATACCTACTTGTATGTCTTTCTGGAGCGTGCTTTATCTACAGACTGGATGGTTTCTAAACATTAGGAAACCAGTGGGTTTCAGAACAGAATGTCAGGAGGACTACCCTTCATAATCTGCCAGCTGACTGCACCTGACTGGCCATCCAATTGTGCAGTCAAAAAAAAAAAAAAAAAGGAAAAAGAAAAAAAAAGATAATATGTGAATCTTTCAAAAAGGAATGTGTGTACATTGACAGATAATGATGCAACATCAGAAAAGTTCACTGACTTAGTACGTAGGATACTCAAGAAATACAAAATCCTACATCAATGTAGCAGAACTGAGATCTTCATAATCTCTCAAAGCAGTTGAGTCCAACTGAGGTTGATGCAGGTTTCACCATGGATTTGATGGCCAAACCTAAAGGTGAACCCAGAACACATGGACTGGGTTTTGACACTGGTACACTTTTACTGTGTGACACTGAAAAAATACCAAAAGGAATTACATCAGATTGATAATCACCTCTATATATCTTGCTAAAGGCAGACATGCTGTAATCATCCATGGCTATGTCTACACACAGTTTTGTTATTTCGAAAGAAGCTATTTCGAAATAACTTATTTCGAAAAACCTGTTATTTTGAAATAACTTGTTTCGAAATAACAAAACTGTGTCCTCGAAATAAGGGAGCGAAATAGCAGGTCCACAGTGTGGACCTGCTATTTCGCTTCCTCTGGGGGCTGCAGGCACCGCGCCTCACCTGGCGGGTGCCCGCAGCCCCCTGCAGGCACCCGCCAGGAGCGGGCAGCGGGGCACTGCGCCCCAGGGGCTTTAACGCCCCTGCTGCCCCCCAAGCTGGCGGAGCGGCCCCGGCGCGCGGCTGCAGCCACGGGGAGCCAGGTCCCGCCAGCCCCTCCGGCCCCGGGCTCAGCGGGGGCAGTGGTTGCGAGCCCCGCGGCTCACCCACCACCAGCTCGGGGGTCCTGCAGCCCCGGGGGAGGTGGCCACAGCCCAGGCGGCTCACCCCGCGCCCTGCAGCCACCTCCCCTGGGACTGCAGGACCCCCGAGCTGGTGGCGGGGGAGCCGCGGGGCTCGCAACCACTGCCCCCGCTGAGCCCGGGGCCGGAGGGGCCGGCGGGACCCGGCTCCCCGTGGCTGCAGCCCCCGTGGCAGGGAAAAGCCGCGGCCCCGGCTCCCTGCCCCGGGCTTTGCCACCAGCCCTGGCGGCAGGGAGAGCCGGGTGCCCCCGGACCCCACTGTGGGGTTTGGCAGCAGCCCCGGCAGCGGGCAGAGCGGGGAGCCCCGGCACCCGGCCGCCGGGCTCCTGAGCAGCCCCAGCGGCGGGGAGAGGGGGGGCATCAGCGCCCCTCCGCAGGGCTCCCCGCTGGTCTTGGGGGCAGCGCCCCGGTGCCCTGCAGCTTGTCTCCCCTCAGCACCCTGGACAGGGTGCTGAGGGGGTGGCTCTTCCTCCCAGGGTGCTAAGCACCCTGGGAGGAAGCTCAGCCAGCTATTTCGGAAGGGCATGTCCACTTGGCGTTGTTTCGAAACAACCGTTTCGAAACAACGCTCTTTCGAAAGGCAACGAGGTTTAGCTTCTTTCGAAAGGACCACGGCCATTTCGAAAGAAGCGGTTTGCTTCTTTCGAAATGGCCCTGCGTCGTGTGGCCATGCCATTCCTTATTTCGAAACAACCTCTGTTGTTTCGAAATAAGGACTGTGTGTGGACATACCCCATGTGTTTGCCATTACTATGACCTATTACACTGATGATATTAAGGAGGCTTTCTGTGAGCAACTTGACAGAGGAATAATGGATGTCCCTCTCAATGATAAACTGATAATCATGGATGACTTCAATGCTAAAGCTCGTTGAGATGCAACCTCAGGGAACAGAATGCTGGGGAGTCATAGCCTTGGTAAAGCTAATTCCAGTGGACTCCTGATCCTAATCAAATGCACTGAATACAACTTATTGGTTGCCAACATCATCTTACAGCAATGAAAAAAATATAAGACTTCTTGGATGCACCCCTGTTCCAATAAATAGCATCTATTAAATTAAATCATTGTAAGAAAAAAGGAACTCAAAGACATTAAGATCACTCGTGTCATTAGAGAAGCAGATTCTGGTCTGATCATAGACTGGTCAAAAGCTAGGTGTGTCTCCATGTCTAGCTTAAAAATTGGTGGCAGACAGATGCCTTCAAAGAAAATAAACATTGTTAAACTTAAACTTAAACTTAGAACTGGCCAAAGAAATATATACATGATGTTCACAGTCAGACAGATTCTGAGGAAAATCAAGATCTATATGTGCTTTTTATTGATCTGACAAAGGCCTCTGTCACAGCTGACTACAGTGGTATGTGGATAATCCTCCATAAACTTGGCTACCTAGAAAAGGTAGTATCCCTCATTAGATCCTGCCATGAAAAGATGATGGCCAGGATACAGGAATTTGAGGAATCATCTGATTCCTTCCCAAGTTCAAATGCTACAAAACAAGGTTGTATGTTAGCACCAACATTTTTTTCTATAGTATTCTCCAAGATGCTCCTGAATGCTTCCAATGATATAGACCAGGGGTGGCCAAACTTATGGAACTCAAGAACCACACAAATTGATTATTAAACCTTCAAGAGCCGCACTGAGGCATAAAACCATATATTTTTACCTACTCCAAAATGACTAAGTTTAAAATTAATTTCACACTTGATCATAAAAAGAGGACAAATTTGATCTTACTAATGTCAGATTCTAATAATTACTTGTTACCTTGAAAATTAGGCCTATACAGTAAAAACTTAGCTGTCGCTCAATGTAGAAGACTGTAGGCGAGTGGCAAGTTTGTTTTTGTTTTTGTTTTTGTTTTTTAAATCTGGGCAATAACTTATCAATGCAGTATGTAAAAGCTCTCTCAGGTGCTGAGCTGTAAGTATTGCACAATGTTTCAGTTTCACAAATTTCATTGTGGAATACAATGCTTTACAGACGTAAGTTGTCCCCAAAATTAAAAGCAATCTACATCTGACTATTTTCAGTTGACGATATTAAGTTTAAGGCACTAGTTTCTAGAATTCAGTTGTAGACTGGGAGCTTCGTGCATCATCTTTGTGCATCATCCTCGTGTACTTTGAGTTTCAAACAATCTATTTTCTTCTTTGTATTTTAATTTCTTATTATTTGATGTCACATTTAAAAGGACTTGTAAAACATTTTATTTTAACAAATAAACTGTTTTAGGGCCTATGAGAAAATCTCAACATGCCGCACTTCTTTCCACCGTCCCCAACAGTGCCACAGATGTTTGATCTTGGGAAATCAATTTAAATCAATTCAAGAAATTGATTTGCTGACATTCTTCCATGAGCCACACTTCTTCATTCAAGAGCCGCATGCGGCTCCCAAGCTGCAGTTTGGCCACGCCTGATATAGACTGTGACATCTACATCCAGTCTTCTATGGACAGATAGATATTCAATCTGAGACAACTGCAGGCCTACACTAGGGCATTAAAACTAATTATTAGAGTCTTGTTTGCAGATGATCGTGAATATTAGCTTATTCACTAGAGGACATCCAGCTTATTACCAGTTGATCTGTGCAGAAAGCCATGTGCTTTGGACTTATCATCAGCTTGAAAAAAAAGAGGTCATGTACAAGACATGATGCACCTAACTTAGATCAGTTGATCAATTCTGCTCTCAGAAATCTACTCTCCAGTACCACCAACATTGATGCTGAGGTAATTCAGCACATTACTAAGGCAAGCTCCTCCTTTGGGAGACTTCTCCATCATCTGTGGAATGAGAACGATTTCAGATTACTCACAAAGATCAAGATGTACTAGGCAATGGTGGTCAGTACATTGGTGTATAGATGTGGATCATGGATGCTTTATCTCAGACACCTCAAGAACTTGAACAGTTCCACCAGTGCTCCCTGGTGTGTAACATTCGATGACATGACAGATTTCCAACACTGAGGTTCTTGGAAAGTGCTATATCTCAGGCCTGAAAGGTTCTGAGAACCCAGTTTTGATGGGCCAGACATGGTAGAAGGATGGAGGACACTAGAATTCCTAAATCTGTATTTTAGAGCCATTTGGAAAAGGGCAAAGATCACAAGGATGGCCACATTTGTGATACAAAGACACCCTGGAACAAAAACTTAAGATTCACAACATCTGTACCAACAACTGGGAGAACCTGGTCCTTGACAGGGTTAATTGAAGGAAGCACCATCATTTAGCCCATCAAAAATTTAGAAGACAAACACGCAAACACAGGGAGGAAAAAAGAGAGGAGAAAGGCCATCCTAGCACTTCCATATACTGAAGGTGTTATCTACAGTGCCTGTGGTAGCATCTGTGAATCTGGCCCTATATCACATAACCATACACACAAATACACTTAGGGTATGTCTACACTTACATTTTAAATTGAAATAATTATGATTATTTTGATTTAAAGTAGTGCATAACTACACTAGCTTTCCTTATTTCAAAATGAGGTGCTCCCTCATTTTGAAATAAGGAACAGTCATTTGAAAAAAAAATAAAAGCTCACTTTATATCAAAATGATGGTTAAATTAAAATTATTAGTTTGAAATGATGCAGGAGAGCCATGTTATTTTGATTTAACTGCTATTTCAATTTAACACTTTTTGCTCTTCTCCCTCCCAGGGTGCCTTCCTCTTTCTATATATTGGGTGGGGGCATGTCCCTTCTTGGGGACCATCTAGCCACCACTGCCATGGTGCCCCTCTCTTAAAGTGAACTAGCAAGTCCTGTCCATAGACATGCTAGTTCAATTTGGATTTCTAGTAGAGATATGTTAAATCAATTTAATGATTTTTATTTCAATTCAATTAGATTAATTTAAGTTAAAATGATTTAACAATCTAAGTGTAGACATAGCCTTAGTCACAAAGATCCACTGATATAACTCATGTATCATCACTAATAGAAGATTCTATATAGTAGCAGTAAAGCTCTTGCTAAACAATAAAGTTAAAAGGTCAGGAAAAGAAAATGAGAAGAAAAGAGAAGAATGTTCTGTAGGAAAACAAGAGAAAGATGAATAGAACTGATGATTTTTTTCAAACTAGAGACAGGGAGTTAGGCATCTAACTGCTACTGGATCCTTTTGAAAATCCCAACTTTATAGTCTGCAAAAGAGAGTAAGGAGTACTCAGATATATGGATGAGTGGGAGAGCACCCCAACAGATCTCTGGAGTGCTTCCAAGTCAGGGTGAGAGTGAGAACAAATGTGGTTGTTCTCTGTGTGCATACTGCCCCATGCTCACTGGTGAACTTTAAGACTAGCACTGGCTAGTCCAACAATTAGAAGTACTGAATGGGCAAGTAGCAAGGGGAATCTACCACATGTCAAATAATGTGTTCTCAGCTGATAGGATATTTATTAAAACTGAGGTACTTGACTGGTTAGGTGCACACACACATAAAAGTAATATTTTGCATATGCAAATAAGACTGAGTTACCTAACCTAGAAATTTTAAGAGCTTGCAGCTCTCTGAATCCCAGTATGACCTCATCTGAGTTGAGTCACTTGGCCCAGATGATAAGCTGGGTAACAACTATGTAGATGAGAAAGACAAACTTTTTCTAGAGCAAGTTAAAGGTACTAAAAGCACTTGCCACCAAGAATGATCCCTTTGTTCTGGAAATCCAGACTATGACAATGTGGGCTGACCCAAACACAGACCATGAGTGGGAGTTCCAGATACTCTTGCAATTGTTGGAATCCAGAGGTGGAAGCTGAAAGACATGAGTAGAGAGTTTGCCACTAGAAGTGGGAGGAAATCAAGATTGGCAAATAGACCTAATAGCTATATGCAAAGCAGGACACAGCTTGAGCTGATTCAGACAGCAAATCTCTGACCACAGGTTGTGAATTGTTACATGGGGTTGACAACTTTCATGAGCAGCAAAGAGTCATGTGCCTCACTGACACATTTTATAAATTCAGTTATTATAATCAGTATTTATCAGTTCCCAAGATGACCATCTGGATGCTATCCAGTGCTAAAAAGCTCGTGAAACAAATTAGGTCTGCACAATGTTTTCTTTGTTCCACTATGTGCCAAGGCAGGCACCTATAAATTAACAGTCATAGAAAAATTATACTTCACAATTTTATTTCATGAAATCTCTCCTGTTTATATATAGTGATTTATAGTGTAATAAAGATATTACCTTTGAGTACTAAATAATTCTTGGATTCATTCACAGCAAGAGATGGAAGGTTAGCTGAAGGTTGGGATGGGGGAAGTACTTGAGTATGAATTATGTGTGTAGTGAGGCAAAGATTATGTTTAAGTAAGATTGCTTTTGAGCAAAGACAGGTAATAACAGCATCAGAGATGATAAAGTGATCATTGTACAGAAACTCAACAAACTGACACACATACAACTACATCTTCCCTGGAGTCACAGGATTAAAAGACTGATTTTAGGAGTGGTTCAACACCTGTCAATTGACATGGACTTCTGTTGGAATTGTAGGAGTTCAACAGTCTTAAGATCAGGCGACAAGAAAACAAATATTCAGTGCTAGATTTTTTTTTTTTACTCCAACAAAAATATGGAGCTTCCTATAAAATTACCTTCTTATTATTGACATTATCATAGCACCTACAGTCCTGTCTGCAGAACCAGCAGCATGCATACTCCACAGGCGCATACCACTAAGAGATCAGGGACACGAGAAGCATTGCCTAGACATTCTCATGCCATAACTATACTCCATTGCCTTAACACTTTCAGCAATAGCCTCTGAAATGGAGAGATATAAGCCCCAACCACCTTGTCCCAACAAAAGGGTGAATTTAGATATGCAAATCCAAATGGTTCTGAAAGTTTCAAGTCCACTCTTCCACTGTCCAGGTCTGTCAATAGCTAATCTTCTATTTCAAAGAATGGTAGAAAAATGCTCAAATAAATTCCTTAGTGTAACAGGTTCATGCAGCCCACCCCTCCTGCTCAGGTCTTCTGCTCCTAAAAACCATTGGCAGACTTCAGCTTCGTGCTCCCACCAGTGCTCTTTATTTTCAAGTTCCAAAGGGGTAGCTGTGTTAGCTTTGTTTGGCAAAATAAGCAAGGAGTCCTGTGGCAGTTTTAAATACATTTGTTAGTATCTACAAGCTGTTACCACCATCATGTACTTGTCTACTCTCAGTCTGGGTTACCAGACCCAGAGGCCTCACTGTTTCAGCAATTGATCAGGGGAGGCTACCCTGATACTGCAGCTTCTCTCTTTTCTCGTTGTTTGTGTCCCCCTCCTCCCAGCACTTCCTTCCTTGGAGCCTTTACCGAACCTGAATAATGAGCCTGGCAACTGCTTCTCATCCACCCACGCTGTGCAGGTTTATTCAGCATCTTCTAGTTCCCCTCAGTTAGAGTTCCAGGACTCTTTGGGTACCTGGGTGTAGATGGTTGCAAACTAGCCCACAGCTTAAAGCACCTCCCCTAGCCTAAGGGAGGAGCTACTGACCTGGAACTCAACTAATTGTGGGAGGGACAAGAAATAAAAAAAACAGGGGTGGACAGGAAGATCAAAGGGCTAAACAGACGGAACCTGAAGGGGACACCAAGAAGACAGACCTGGACAGCATCCGCTGCTACTTGAAAGTGGTCTCGGAGCGAGTGGGCACAGCATAGAAGAACTCTGCTTGGATACACGAGTGGACAGAGGAACAGAAGTAGGCCCCACAGTCACAGAACACCTCCTCAGCCAATGTCATCTCACTTATGGCTCCAGTGGCAGGGGGCTGAATCAGCCTTGTTTTTCCCTGTACCCTGTCACACTTGGGTGATAACTGAGGCTGGGTCCTGCTCAGATGCAGGAGGAAGGCAGTGCATCATGAAGGCTCTTACAGGTCCCTGATCCCAAGACACATTTTGTGCTGACCAACCCCTGATGATTCTTAGGAGGATGATTAGGCTGCTCACAATATACCACTGTTACAGGATCTTTAACAGTCCCTATGGCAGCTGAGGACAAGTAGGGCTCCTCCATATCCTTTCACCAACTCTGAAATTCTCCTTTCAACATGTCTACAATGCAAATAGGCTGTTACTGGTACAGGAACATTTTCTGCTGTGTATTTATAGCCAGTTTCCAATGCCTCTGTTTCATCTGAACTAAATGGAGAATCCAGCTCTGATTCTTTAACTTACATGATCATCAAACATACATCTGAACAGATCCCCATAAGCAGAGATGAACATTCACTGGAAAAAATTTAGATACATTCTTTATTTAGGTAATGTGATCATGCTTTGCCATGCTCGTTCAGCAACTCATTAAATATTTGAGACTAGCAGTCTCCTACAAAAAGATATACAAAAATGTGACACAATCAGCTATTAGAAGATAAGCATAGGAGAACAGCCAAATATCTGAATCTGAAAATTCACTACAGCTGATTATCTACTAGCAGTCTTGCAACAATTCTTCATGGTTCCGTATAAAACATATTCCATATAGCAACTCCAAAGTAGTTTAATTATTATTAAAAAATTAAACCTCACACTTCTGTGAAGGAAATGAGTATTTTAGGCAAAGCTAATAGTTCCTGCTATCTTTAAGATGCATAAAAATACAGCTCCTTTAATTTTCAATCATAACTTTCTGAAATTTTAGCATGCTTGGACTCTGTCCACTAATAATATTTACATTGATAGCAGAAATTGTGACTCTATTTTTGAGAAGGACTACTGGGAAAAATAGTACCTTAACCATTACAATATATATAAATGCTTATTTTTTAACTGCTTAAAGAGCTTGTAGGACAACTTTTTTTAAGGACATTTTTAAAGGAAATTCTTTTTTTTTCCCTCAAAATCTCTCTCCCTCTCTCTTTCTCTTCTTTTTTTTCCCCCACAGAACAAGCACAGTTTGACTTTCTGCGTTTTATTCAAAAACTGTAAAATATCCAGCAAAATGAAAATTTGCTGCAAAATGTTTTGTTTGTAATTGAAAAAATTATTTTACAAAAATGTGTCAATTGGTTCTGATATAGCATTAATACAAGTGAAGTAGCAAAGTGCAAATTGACTCAAAAACCCTCACAGAGGCCTGGCTTTAAACATTTTAATCAGAACTGTGCAAACTTTTTTTTTCTAAGTATATTGAGGAGGGGGAGAGTTTTGATGAATTATGCATAGATTTGTTTGAATTACAAACCTTTGGAAATTGAATTCTGTGCAGTTACAGTATGATTTGGAGGTGGTTTTTGTTCCTTGTATAGATTTTTATGCATGCAATGTTTTTTTTTGCACCATACTCTCCACCTTAAGATTTGGCCAAGAGATTGTGGATTCTGGGACATTATTATTATATCCTTCTGATGATACTGGTGCTGGCACAGAGGACAGAAACTAGTCTCTTGCGTCCCACTCTTTCATTAGCTGCTATTTCCATTTGTTTTATGGTGTTGATGTAACCTGCTAGGGTGGGCTCAAAGTCATTTATCTGCCCCTCTCCAGTGCCTCACAGAAAACAGAGACCTGCAAAAAGCATCTGGAGAGCCAGGATTTAGTCTGAAAAGGGGCTCACAGTGAAGACTGTTCAGAATTCATAAAAAAATAAACAAAAGCAATGTACTATAGTAAACATTAACTTTATAAACCTTCTGATGAAAGCAGAAGAAATTATTAGTATACAGATCTATAATACATAGTGGCTAATTAGCAGTATCCACATGAGTCTGTTATGGTCTCAAACCACCAAGTCCAAAGGGTTGTGCTAGAAGCAGCAGCTCCCTCCTCTTTGGCAGCAGAAATCCTCTGTTTGAGTCCTGGAAAAGCTTTCTTCCTCTGCTGGGAGCACTGCTGTCCACACAGCTTACTCAGTCCACACTCATTTACGTACACACATATATAAAAAACCCTGTTACAAAGGAAAAATACATCTCTGACAATAACAAAATATAATTACCTCTCTCCCCTTATTACACAAAAGAACGGTAGCTAAGCCCATAACCCAGAGTATAAAGTTAAAAGGCAACCACCCTTCTTTTCCCAATAGTTGCTTCTCTGTACCCACTGCCTCCACACTTCTCTGCTGGAGGGTTAACAAGGCTACTGACCTGAAGCAAAGTGCCTCAGAGTTGGGAAAAACAGCCTGCTGTCTGCTCCTGGCTCAGCTTCTCCCCTTGCACAGAGCACCAGTACTCTCCTCAGTGCAACTGGCCTGGCTGCTTGATCTCAGACATCTGACCACAGCACTGGCAGGGAACCTTGCTGCGCATGCTGAAAACTACACAGAACATGCTGGAGCTTCTGGGTCTAGGCAGCTAAATCAGCCCAGCAACAGTGACCCAGCAAGAGCAACTCAGACACCAGCAAAACTCTTAAAGAAACACTCCTCCTTTAAGCCCATGGGTTACATTGACATCAGTTGTTTTGCTCTCCCTACTAAATTGTCATCTTAAGATTTTTCTTCAAGCTTCATTTTCTTACATCAGTTGATTTCCACTGGGACAGTTTCATGAGGGAGTCTGTGCTGCTGTCCAGAGCACATGTCCTAAATACGTCCACACTTCCTTCTAACTGTAGTGCCCATAAAGTATTAGTTAGCAGTTTCTCAAATGTATTGACTGGTAGTAAAATCTCTCCATCCAGTGCCCAAAATATTTTGTGGGAAATTGTTTTCAAAGGTATCTAATTTTCTATCTAACATTTTAATAGCTCTCCAGCTTTCACAGCCATACCTTAGTAATGAGATCAGAATTTACTTGAAAATTCTGGGTTTTTCTTTTGTTACTATATATCTTTGATTCCCATATGTTGCTAAATTTAATGAATGTTTTTTCTATTCTTCATGTCACTTCCTTCTTGAGGCTTCCATTAACTAGTGTGGGGCTTGCCAGATAAATGAACTGTTCATTATTTTGATGGTTTTGCCTTCTAATATGATGTTACTGCTTGATGTCTGGAATTTCAAGTCTGTTTAGTTTGATGTAACAGATTTTGAGCTCTGCTTGGCTGCTGTCCGCCACCCCCACCCCCAAGGTGTCTGTCTTAGTTCGTACCTTGTCATTGATCTCAAACAAGAACATGACATCGTCAAAGCCATCCACCCATGCTATGCCAGTGTTCGTATTGCTAATACACTTCACTGCCAACTCTATGGCATTGGAAGACAACATCATACGTAGAATGTAAATGATGTTTCACACCAGTGTCCCTACTGCACCACTCTGTTGCCTGACTGATCACTCTTACAGCTCACTTTGCATCACTATCCGTAGCCTTGACAGAGCTGGAATTGTAGATGAATGAAAATTGTGTATGACTGAAAATTATTCTGCAATTTATGTCTACTCAGACTGATAATAAGGGGAGCCTGCCACTCTCTATATTCTTCTATGAAGTTTCTTAACCAGGGGTGTTGCTACTGCTGGGCCTG
Source organism: Podocnemis expansa (assembly GCA_007922195.1). NCBI lineage: Eukaryota > Metazoa > Chordata > Testudines > Podocnemididae > Podocnemis > Podocnemis expansa. The sequence goes on along the minus strand of ML681993.1, from coordinate 20,175,406 downwards.
TGGGGCTCCAGTCCTCCCATCTCTGTCCCTGTCCTAGCAGCAGTAGGGACCAGATCAGGCCCTGGCTGCCTGCAGCTGGCTGGCAGGGGCTGGAGCTGGGCTACACTGCCGGCAGGAAGAGCGCAATCCAGCTCCTGGATTGGGCCCAGAGGCCGCATTTGTGGTGTTTTGGGCTATCTAGGGTCATTGGGGTTGTCATAGTGATAAATGGGAGAGTCGTTTAGGTGCTAGGAAAACCTGTCTGTCTTCTCCTTCTCTCTCAGTTCTCTTCAATAAAGACTTCTGATACAGCTGTGAATATGTTGTCCTCCTTATTGGATTATAATTCCCCTTAAAACTCTACATCTGGCGACAGAGGATGGGATATGTGATGGAGTAGCTATCCTTAACAATCCTGGCAACTTTGGAAAACCAGAATACAATGTAAGAAGCAAAACTTTATTTTACTGCTTGCATGGGGGTTGGGTAGCTGTGAAAGATGATTTGTTTGCCTAAGGGCTAGCTGGCTATTCTGAAAGCTGATCTGCCTGTTGTTAAGTACAAGGAAGAGATAAGGCTGGCTGGCTATTCTGAAAGCTGATCTGCCTGCTGTTAAGGGAAGAGACAAACAATAACCACAAGAGGGCATCATGGCTTTACTTACTACCCCCTTTGAAGCATATGATTGTTCGGCAGATTCGTGGCAGACATATACAGCCCGATTTCAAAATTTTGTAATAGCAAACGACATAACTGATGAGAAGAAGGTACCAGTTTTTCTAACAGTCATTGGAGTTAAGACTTATAATTTGCTATGTGATTTGCTTTATCCGGAGAAGCCAGAGAAGAAACCTTACGGGGACCTAGTGGAAGTTCTGGGAGCACATTTTTCCCCAAAGCCACTAGTAATCGCAGAGAGGTATAGGTTCTACCAAAGGAACCAAGAGGAAGGTGAATCAGTTGTACAATTTGTAGCAGCTCTGCAGAAGCTGGCAGCACACTGTGACTTCAAGAACATGTTAGAGGAAATGCTGTGTGACAGGCTGGTGTGTGGCCTGCACAGTGAACCGACACGAAAACGCCTATTGACTGAAGGTCAACTCACCTTGCAGAAGGCTGTGGAAATTGCAGTCTCCATGGAACGCGTCACCCAAGACATGCAACAGATCGGGGTCAGTGTCCGTAAAGTATCCCTACAATCTGCTCCCAGGGCACGGGGGAGACAAGAATGTTACCGGTGTGGGAAGCAGGACCACCTCGCATCAGAGTGCCGGTTTAAAGAACTACGGTGTCGACAATGTGGTAAGAGAGGGCACATTGAACGTGCCTGCAAACAAAGGAAGGGTGAGCCGAACAGAAGTGGCAGACCTGACAAAAATGGGCCGTTGGGTTGGCGGACTAAGAGGGAAATTCTGCTTGCAGTAGAGCAGAATACTGGTGATCATAGTGATACCCAATTGGAAGATGAAGATTCCATCCATGTTTTGTCTATAACAGCTGGCCCACGTAAATTCTGGGTAACACCTGTGTTAGAAGGCAAACCTACACACATGGAACTGGACACTGGCGCAGCAGTTTCATTAGTTTCTAATCTTGTGTATGAGAAGGACTTTAGACATCTGCCACTTAAGCCGAAAGTAGTCGTTTTGAAGACATATACTGGAGAGACTGTTCCCCTGTTGGGTACTATTGATGTGAAAGTAGAATTCAATGGACAGACCACAAAGCTACCACTGTTTGTGGTAAAGGGGAATTACCCAGCCCTAATGGGAAGATCTTGGATCAGGAAAATCCAACTCGATTGGTCACAAGTGCATCAATTGACTAAAGAAGAAATGAATCTAGCAGCAATACTAACGAAACATGCTGCTGTTTTTGGTGAAGACTTAGGCAGTATGAAGGGAATCACTGTGAACTTAAATCTAAAGCCTGATTGCCGACCAAAATGTTTGAAGGCCAGGATGGTGCCATTTGCCATCAGACCCAAGGTGGAAGAAAACTTGGAGCGGTTAGTCAAAGAGGGAGTCTTGGTGCCAGTTACTCACAGTCAGTGGGTGATACCCATTGTCCCAATAGTGAAGAAGGATGGCTCCATTCGGATTTGTGGAGATTTCAAGGTCACTGTCAACCCAGTGTTATGTGCAGAACAATATCCTCTTCCCCGCATTGAGGACATCTTTGCAGGTCTGGCTGGAGGACAAAAATTTAGCAAGATTGATTTGAGTCAAGCGTACTTACAGATGCATGTTGAAGAAGAATCTCAAGAATTGTTGACAATTGTAACACATAAGGGGTTGTACAGACACTGTCGTTTACCTTTCGGCATTACTTCAGCCCCAGCTTTGTTCCAAAGGGCAATGGATCAGATTTTGAGTGGTTTATCCGGAGTACAGTGCTATCTGGATGACATCCTGGTCACGGGCAAAAATGAGGAGGAACACCTCACGAACTTGGAAGCTACTCTGCAAAGACTGGAAGAGTATGGTCTGCGTGTTCACCGAGACAAATGTAAGTTTTTCCAGCCCTCAGTTGAATATTTAGGACATATAATTGATGCTGATGGTCTCCATAAGTCTCCAGCCAAGGTTAAGGCTATTGTGGATGCTCCGCTACCTCAGAACGTAAGCCAACTTCGCTCTTTTTTAGGCTTATTAAACTATTATGGCAAGTTTATTCCACAATTAGCGACACTCCTGAAACCCCTACATGAGCTTCTGGGGCCGAAAAAGGCCTGGAACTGGACCGAAGCCTGTGATATTGCGTTTAATGAAGCTAAACGCTCACTGGTAAACTCTAAGGTTCTGACACATTTTGACCCATCCTTGCCCCTTCAGTTGGCTTGTGATGCCTCCCCTTATGGAGTTGGAGCTGTATTGTCACATATTATGCCTTCTGGTGAAGAGAGGCCTATTGCTTTTGCTTCACGCTCCTTGACCAAGGCCGAAACTAACTATGCCCAAATCGAACGCGAAGCACTGGGCATTGTTTTGGGCGTTCGGAAATTTCAACAGTACCTGTGGGGAAAGAAGTTCACACTTCTCACTGAGCATCGACCCCTGACATCAATTTTGGGGCCACACACAGGCATCCCACATTTGGCTGCTAGTCGGATGCAACGATGGGCATTGATACTTTCTGGATACACATATGAAATCAAGTACAGGCAATCCTCTTTGCATTGCAATGCTGATGGCCTTTCAAGGCTACCCTTACCGGCACACCCACAGGATCAGGGCCAGGAAGGAATCTTTTACTTTGAACAGGTGGAAAACACACCTGTCACGGCTACTCAAGTGAAGAAAGCAACACGGGTTGACCCAGTACTCTCACGAATTATGGATTTCGTGATGCATGGAACATTCTTACCTGACTCTCAGGTCTCTCCTGACCTCCGCCCCTATGTGTCTAGGAGGACAGAGTTATCGACCCAATCCGGGTGTTTGTTGTGGGGTATGCGTGTCATTATCCCACCTTCATTAAGAGCACATTTGTTGGAACAGCTCCATTCAAGTCACTGCGGCATAGTGTGCATGAAAGAAATTGCACGGAGCTATTTCTGGTGGCCGGGCTTAGACAGGGCCATTGAAGAAAAGGCTAGAGCTTGTACCTCGTGCCAGAGCGTCTGGAACACACCGCAGTTGGCACCTCTTCACCCATGGGATTGGCCCGAAAGGCCATGGCAACGTATCCATGTTGATTTTACTGGCCCGTTTGAAGGATGTATGTTTCTGATTGCTGTGGATGCCCATTCCAAATGGCCAGAAGTCTCTGTAATGCGGTCCACTACTACAGAAGCCACTATTCAGACCCTGCGTGGCTTTTTTAGTCGTTACGGTCTTCCAGAACAGCTGGTGAGCGACAATGGACCACAATTCATTTCTCAGGATTTTGAAACTTTTATGAAGGCCAATGGAATACATCACATCAGGTCAGCACCGTATCATCCTTCCACCAATGGACTTGCTGAAAGGTTTGTACAGACTATGAAGCAAGCTCTAAAATCCACAAAGGGACGTTCTCCTCTTCATAAGCGTCTGGACAACTTCTTGTTGTCCTACAGAAATACTCCACAGGCTACAACTAAGGCATCTCCAGCTTTTCTTATGATGGGACGGCAGTTGCGCTCTTGCTTTGATTTGTTGAAACCACGAGACACACGGCAAGTGGTTCAACGTCAACAGCAGGACCAGGTCAGCAGACGTTCACCAAGAACAAAGGGCCGGACCTTCAGTATTGGACAGCCAGTTCTTGCTCGAAACTACGCTTCAGGAGCTAAATGGGTCCCAGCAACGGTCATTGCCCAGACAGGACCTGTTTCCTACTCTGTCCAGACAGCGAGTGGCCTACTTTGGCGACGACATGTAGATCAACTGCTTCTCCATCATATCCACCCAGAAGATGCATCTCCAGCAGACATATCTGACTTCACCCTTTCTGATGATACAACATCAGAGCATGAAACGACTGTTTCTGTCTCTCCTGCTCCAGCCACCCCTTCAACGCCTTCAGCCTCCCTGAACCAACCGGACACAACATCCTCTCCGGTTCCGGCAACTTCCTCAGTACCTGTGATCCCACCACCACCAATACCACCTTGTGGGGTGGGCATACCAGAAGTTCGCCGTAATCCACCTCGTGAAAGAAGGCCTCCTAATCGGCTGGATCTTTAGCTAGTGGTGACCCCCTCATCATGGGGCAGAATAATTCCCCGGGGGTTCGCCGGAGGTGGGGCAGTCTACCCTCATCTCCTAGTTTAGTTCTTATTCTTTCTGGGGGGGGAGGGCTTTATTCTGGCGGAGGGGGTGTTCATTAGAGGGGGAGGAATATGTGATGTTTTGGACTACCTAGGGTCATTGGGGTTGTCATAGTGATAAATGGGAGAGTCGTTTAGGTGCTAGGAAAACCTGTCTGTCTTCTCCTTCTCTCTCAGTTCTCTTCAATAAAGACTTCTGATACAGCTGTGAATATGTTGTCCTCCTTATTGGATTATAATTCCCCTTAAAACTCTACAGCATTGATCGCAGCAATGAGGCCTCATGGTAGGGGGTGGGGCTTGGTCCCCAACACTTTTGTCAGGGCAGTGATGACCCTCTTCCTTACGTTCAATATCTGATCTACACAGGATGTCTTCTGTCTAAATTCAAGCTTTCTTCTCTTAAATCTTTCATCTACTGCTTCTTTCATTCTGAGTAGCATCATCCTATAGAAGACTTCTCCAACAACAGAGTAACATTTCCTTGCCTTTTGTTGCAATCAGTGTGATCACTCTTTTGGGTGTTCTGACAGTTACTCCAGATTTATATTGGTCAGGAGGGATCTGATTGTCACAGACTTCATTGAACAGATTTGCTATTTCTATTAGGGGATAATACAAAAGATTTTTGCTTTTCTGCTGTGGTTTGGTCATTTTCAACCACTTTTTCAGCTTCTTGACTGGAGCCTGTACTTCTGAAATCTCTATTAGACCAACACTGGTATCAGCTTGATTCCTTTGCATGCTTCATTGAACTCTGGCAGAACTGAAGTAAGACTGCTCAGGACTACTTTGAAATGTTCTCCCCAGAAGTGCTGCTGGCCAAGGAAAAGACCCAGGGCTCAGCACACTGGGACTCAGGGCTCAAGCCCCGTAAGCACACCACCACCACAGCCATGACCATAAGCAGCCCAGTAGTGGACACAGGGCTTGGGCACTGGGACTCAGGGCTTGGGCCACATAGTCCCAGTGCCAGTGACATCCCTAGTTCTCCCCATCTGTTACACAATTATACCTCAGTTGCTAGCATTTTTTGTATCTTTGCTTTTTATTGGTCTATCTCTTGTTTTAAAGTTTCTGCATAGGGTTTTGCTCTCTTAGTAAACAGGTTAATGGTTTCCTGTCTTATCAACAGCTTCTGCTTCAGGTGCTAGGTCTTCAAAGCATTTCCATTTTTCTTGTGTTGCTTTTCACTACTATCTGCTTTCCTGCACTCATTTATTTTTTTTTCCCCAAAAACTTTCCTTTGTTGTACCATTAAGAAGTTTTCCTTTCAGTGCTGTATTTTTTCCCCACTAAGATACTTTGTCTCCTGACTTTTCCAATTTTTGCTTTGTTTATGCTGATATTCACCTAAAATTGCTATGGTTTTAATCACATTGTCTATAAACACTGCACATTTTTCTTCAGCTCCGATCAGTATCTTACATCCTTCTGCCCTGTGGCAGTGACTGAAATCTCTTCTTTAGCTCCAGATGGAATTTCTCACTCTACTCATTTGTTTTCAGTTGTGTTGATTTTCTTTGTCACTTTCTGTTTGAAGTTGATTTTTCACAATTTAAACTTCAGTACAGTTACTGCTTGTGTCTTGATCAGATGGGATGTACTTTGTGCTGATGGAAATGTGACATATGTATATATGTGTGACCCGGGCCTCCTGGGATAACCTCCTGAATGTGCAAAAATCAAGGCAAAATGCAAAATCAGTGGCCAAACTCCCAAGCCACTGATGGGTTGTACTTAAACCAGTCTCCCAGTCAGTAACAAAACATGCTTTTGATTCCCCGCTCTAGTCATCACCAAGCATAACAAAATAGAAACAGCTTTCTTTATTGCACCTTAGCTTTTGGAATCAAGTCACATGGGCAAGCCCTAGTGGCTGGACAGGTTTCTCCCTGGGCCCACTATACATGGGAGCTTCCTTAATGGGCCATTAAGGAGAAAATGGAATGGTCACAGGCATCCATTCTGTGAGTGTCTTAGAATCAAATAACTTGGAACACAAATAGAACAAGCACATTCCTGATTTCTAATACAGATATGACACCTACACATAAGCCTTGGAATCATTCCTAGCAGATTATAATTTTTCTATTGGTACCAAACATGGAATATCTCATGTGGATTATCACAAATATAAAATATTAATATGAAAAATAATAATGAATGAGTCTCTAAAGCTCGCAGTGTCACAGTGGGATTTATTTTGTGCTCACTGAAACGTGACATACATATATGTGAATTTTTCACTTTTTGTTTCAAGTTGATCTTTCTCAGTTTTAACTTCAGTATGGTCACTCAACCCTGCACTCTCAGGTGCTGACAGCTACTTCTCCTGTGGCTACAGGTATTTCTCAAATCTCCTCATTGGTGTCACAGTTGAAAATGTAACAAAAGTGAATAAAACACCAAGTGACCTTCCTGCCTGTCTGTTTTTTTCTCTTTGGCTATGTTGACACGTAAACTGTTATTTCGAAATAAGTTATTTCAAAATGAGTTATTTCAAAATAAAGTCCTTATTTCGAAATAAGTTAATTTGAATTAAGAAAATGTTAATTCAAATTAAGGGAAGCCCTCAAAGCGAAATAGCATGCCCTATGTGTGGACATGCTATTTCGCTTCAGGAGAGGGGCAGCATGGGAGGTGTGACAACATGGCTGGCTTGCTGGGCCATGTTGCTGGCCATGTTGGCAGCCATTTTGCCAGCCAATCACATAAAAGCAGGAACTGACCTCCCCTTCTTGTCCATTGTGACTCCTAGGAGCTTGCGAGAGAGATGGCTATGGATGCTCCCTGGCCCCCATACCATCCTCGACCACTTGTTAGCCCTGCCGCTAGCCTGCAGGGTGCTGCCTTGCTATGGGACACACTCTTCCCTGAGGCCAATGAGCCTGAGGATGAGCCCTGGACCCCTGTGTCAGTGGCCCTCCCAGCACAAATAGTTCCCTGTCCCCTTCTGTGCCACAGCGCATCTGGGCACTGGGCACCAGCACAGACCAGTGGGAGCAGGTTGTCCTACAAACCTGGAGCAATGAGCAGTGGAGAAGGAACTTCCAGGTGAGCAGGGAGACCTTCACCCATCTCGTCACTGAGCTCACCCCAGTCCTGCGCCGAAGAGACACAGTGATGAGGGCAGCCATCCCCGTGGACAAGAGAGTGGCCATCGCTCTCTGGAAGATGGCCACTCCCAACTTCCACAGCTCCATTGCCCAGCTCTTAAGCATTGGGAGGTCCACCACCGGGGAACTGCTGCTGCAGGTCACTCACGCCATCAACACAGTCCTGCTGCCGCACTTCGTCACCCAGGGAGTGCTTCAGGACACCATCGCTGGTCTCGCCACCCTAGGCTTTCTGAACTGCAGGGGGATACTCGATGCCACCCATGTCCCCATGCAAGCCCCACCACACCAGGCAGCCGAGCACCGGAACAGGAAGGGATACCACTTGGTCATCCTGCAGGCCCTTCTCGACCATCGAGGCATTGTTCCGAACTGCCACGTTGGATGGCCGGGCAGGGCACACAATGCCAGGGTGCTACGCAACTCCTCCCTATACCAGTGCATGGAGGCATGCACCTTCTTCCCCTCCCATAATATCACCATTGGGGAAGTCGAGGTGCCCGTCCTCATTGTTTCAGATGAGGCCTACCTCCTCCACCCCTGGCTCATGAACCCCTACATGGGACCCCAGGACACTGGACAGCAGCTTTTTAACTGCCACCTCAGCCGCTGCTGCCAGGTGGTTGAGCGGGCATTCAGCAGACTGAAGGCCCACTGGAGGTGCCTCCTCATGTGCCTGTACCTCGCCAAGGACAGAATCGCACAGGTCATCAGTGCCTGCATGGCACTGCATAACCTCTGCGAGCTCTGGGGTGAGCCAGTACCTGGCATGAGGGAGGCTGAGGTAGAGCTCGTCAGTGCCCAGTTCCAGCAGCCAGAGGTGTTGGCCCCGAGGGAGCAACTGCCGCCCAGAGCGAATGTAATGCAGGAGGCACTGAGGGACCTGTTTGTCCAGGAGGACATTTGAGGGCCAGGCCTGCCCCACCACACCACCTGCTCCCCCATTCTCCCACAGCCATCCCCCACCTATTCCACCCACACTCTGAACCCAACCCAATAAAACACTGAACTCAAACTATAAACATGGATGAACTTGGTTTATTTACAGGGGTTAGGGAAGGCAAAGCTTGGAAGGCAGGAAGGGTTGAGTGGGGGTACAACAGGGAGGCTTCAGTGGGTCAGGGGATGTGGATGGTGGCACAACAGCAGGCACTAAACTTGGTCAGGGGATGTGGGTAGGAGCACAAGAGGGAGGCTTCAGTGGTTCAGGGGATGGGGTCTGGGGCCAACCGAGGGAGCATATTGGGGGGAGGTACTCCTGCACATGCCCCGCAGCCCTATGCCCTTCCCCAAGGCCACCCCAGGTCCGGGGGTTCCAGCGGCGAGGGACGCTGGGCTCCCGAAGGGCAGGACCTTCCTGGTCCAGAGAGGGGCAAGGTGGGTGGTAAGCTGGAGGGTGACCGTGTGCAGTTTCTCCAGCGTGGTCACCTGCCACTCCATCGCTGCTGCCTGCCGCTTGACAGCTGCCATGAAGCAGTCATCTGCAGCCGCAGCACCCCGGAGCTGCCGGATGGCCATGTCTTGCTGCCTGCCCTGCTCCAGATGCCAGGCCTGGGAGGAGTCTTCAGCTCTCTGAGCAAGGTGGAGGAGGCTGGCCAGGATGTCATCCCGGGTCTGGCGGGCTCACCTCCTGCGATGGGCAGTGGTCGTCAGGGTCCTCATGGAAGACTGGTGGGTGGGCTTATGAGCTGCAGGGCAGAAGGGAAAACAGTTACTGTCAGGTGACTGGCATGGTGCGTGCAGCCTGTGAGCTGCAAACTGCCCTGCCCCAACAGCCAGCAGGTTTCCCAACCTGTGTGCTGTGTACACTGCACTCAAGGGGCATGTGGCCTCATGGCCCACAGTCGTGGGCTCTCCTCAGCAGCATGTGGCCCAGGAAGTCTCCCAAGGCCATGTGCCAGCAGTGCTGGCTGCAGGCTCTCTGCCCTGCATGCTGCCATGTCATCCTATTGCCACCCCTGTTTTGAGGACCCCCCCGTCCTGTTTGGACCCGGGACCCTTTGTGCACATGGCTCCCTGCCACCCACACCCATGGGAGAGCCTGTGCACCCCACCCCCCCGGGTCTGAGCCCCACTGTCCCACGGCCGTGCCCCCCTCAGGACCCATGGCTTCCACAGCTGGGCCTCTCTGCTTGGGCGGGGGGGTACCACTCACCAACTGGGATGCCTGATGTCTGCCATGACGTCCCCTCCAGGGTGGCTTCCTCCTCCTCTGGTGCCTCCTCCTTGGGGCCTGTGGCATGCTCCTCCCCAGCAGGGATCAGCTCTGGGCTAGCAGGTGCAGTTCTGGGCTGGCTGCTGTCCCCAATGTCCAGGGGTTCCTCATGGTCGGAGGAGGCCTCCTCTGGCTCTGTGGATGAGGTGGCCAGGGTACGGGGCTCCCCAAAGTCCACGGGCCACGACGGCAGGCCACTGGGCTCCTGGGCCAGGAATGCATGGAGCTCCTGGTAAAAGGGGCAGCTGGTGGCATCTGCTGCCCAATGGAGCTGCCTCGCCTCCCTGGCCCGGGCGTAGTCCTGCCACAGGGTTTTAACATTTGAGCGCACCTGCTCAGTGGTGCACTCATACCCCTCGGCAGACAGAACCTCACTAATGTTCCAGTACACGTCTATGTTGTGGTGCCATGCCCAGAACCTGGCCCTGATGTTCTCACTGCCCCATATCCTGAGAAGGCAGAGGGTCTCCTCCCCGGACCACACTAGGGACCAGCGTCGCCAGTCTGGCCTAGCAGGACGGGCCTGTGCTATGCTGCCTGTAGCCTGCTGGCACGAGGCACCAGGCTGGCAAGGCACTTCCTGGCCCAGGGCACCCTGGGAGGAAGAAGGTCAAGCCAAGCTGGAATTGAACTAGCTGTTGTTTCGAAACAACATGTCCAAACACTGTTGTTTTGAAACAACCATTTTGAAACAATGGCTATTTCGATTTCCTTCTAGGTTTCACTGTTTCGGAACAATGGCTGTTATTTCGAAACAATGGGACTTGTTGTTTCAAAATAACAGTATGTCGTGTGGACATAAGAAGTTTTATTTTGAATCAGTGGGTGTTGTTTCAAAATAAAACTGTCATCTGAACACAGCCTTTCTCTTCCCTTGATCAGCCTCTGTTCACTGATACACAAGATTTGAAGTTGTTCATCTTTCTTATGATCTGAAAGATTTTTGATGTTTGAAATGTTGCCTTTGTGTTCTAATAGATGACTTTTAAATATTTTTTTTTTGCTGCCAGCATCATTTTCTTTGTTTCTAGACTGACTTTCATAAGCAACTATTATGCAACACAAGTGATTGGCTATAGTATATTCTTTTCTGAGCAGCCATTTTAACCCCAATTGTATTGTGGTTCCCTTTTTGTAATCAGTTAAGTTTTAGTTTTAGTTTTAGTTTTGTTGTAATAATGTATGGTGGTTAACCTGTTGGTCACCACTCTCCACTTTATTCAGACTTTGGACTGAAAGCTAAATCAAAGGGTTGCAGGAGAAGCTATTCTGATATATACCATACTTGAAAACAAGTCTTCGTAAGTTACCCCCACTAGAAAATTGCTATATACAGAGTGCTGGGAACTATGAAGTCCAGCTTCTTAGGCTATGTTTACACTGGGAAATTAGTCCGGACTCAGGCAACTTAGTCCAGACTAATTTAGCCCCTGGCTACACTAGGCTTTGCCTAGTCTGAATTAAGAAATTTCTGAACTTAGTCTGAACTAGTTGGTACCAGGGTTAGTTTGGATTTCTGTGTTTAGTTTGAACTTAGTTTGAAATAAGCACAGGCAAGACATGAACCAAGCCTTAGTCCTAACTTAAGGTCTAACTAAGGCATTAGCTCAAACTAACCATGCATTCTAATTCAAACTAAGCATTAGTTCAAACTAGAATGCATGGTTAGTTCAATGTAAAAAGTCTGCAGTTAGTTCAAACTAGCCCGAGGTTAGTTTGGACTAACTTCAAACTTCTTAGTTTAGACTAGCAAGTCCAAACTAATTCGCCCTGATGCAGCCATAGACTTACAAACTATTCTCAGAGATTCTGTGAATTTCAGAGGCCTTATTTAGTGACTCCTTACCTAACTTCCTATAGAATGTAGATAAACATCCCTATTTCCATTTTATAGGTTGAGAATCTGAGGAATAAAGTGACAAAGAACTCATCTTTTCAAAACTTCAAATTGATTTTGGGATACTTTAGTATTTGGATTGCCAATATAAGATACTTGCTTCTGATTTTCAGAGGTTTAGAGCACTTACAATTCTAATGTCCTTTGCACTTTTATATATAGTCTAGTTTTGTCATCAGATATTATTTTCAAAGACAATAATAGAACATATATATATTTTATGTTCTTAACCCATATCTTATCATCATTCACATTGTAATAAATTTGGGGAGTGAGGAAAAGGGAGAAGAAGGGGGAAAAAGACAAATTTATTTGGTCCCTGAAGACCCCAAGTATCATTGCAATAAGAAAGATAATGATATGTTGCAACTAACAGAGATAATAACAGGAAATTCACTAAGATTCATGGGGTGCAAATAACACATAGCTGTCAAAACGTCCCTTTCCTGAAAATGTTTCTTATTTGGTAAATATCAAACCAAAATCTCTTTTACTTTCTCATCTACTTAATTTATGGAAATCCCACAATACCAGAGCATCTGCTATATTGTTGTGCACGTCAGCTACGTTTGAATGATGTGACAGTGTGCCCTGGGGTCACCAAAAAAGAGTTCAGTATAAAGAAGGTAAAAAAGTAGGACTCTGCCAATTGTTTTGTTAATTGGTAAGATACCATGGCTTCTACCTTTTAAGATTTCTAATGTGTTGTTTAGAGTGTTTTGGTGGGGATCTTTATTTTTCCTCCCATTTGTTTGTTTTTATTTGGTTTTGGGTTTGTTTTGGCACTTTAAGAAAGACCTCTCTTTCAGGGAAAAAAATGATTGAATGAAGTTGCTTTGTCTGAAAGCAGTAGAGACAATAGACAATTTGATTTTTGACATTTAGGGAGTGAGGAGAAAGAAAATATCCGAGGTCTGGAAATTGGATAATGTTAAAATAATGTGACTGGAGCCAACTGTCTTAGAAGAAAAGCCTTATGTCAAGGATGAAAAGATCTTTCCTTTAAGTAATGAGGAATAAATACATTTGATAGATGCTAACAACATCTTTGGTAGACAAAATACTTTCAGCCTAGCAATATTTTAGCTATAAGGTCAGTACTTATTACATTTATCTTTCTCTTGAAACTTTTAGGATTACTCAAACAAAGCTTTCCCACTAAATTGAGAGGGGTGGGGGAACATTAATGATATTAGCCATGGATTTCAAAAGCTATTTTTTAAATAATGTTGCTCATGATGCTGTAAGGAGAAATCAGAGTTAACTCCTTGTGTCAAGCATGTAGGGTACATTACTGTGCATTGCAATATTTTCTTTTTTGTTTTCACAGAGTAGCTTCATAATGTCAGGTTTCTTTTCTGAATGTGCTAAGATCATTGGTCATTTGCTGAATACATTTTCACTCCACTGTAGTCTGAGTTTCATGCTGTGTGGTCTATATTGGAATATTTCTATTGACTTCTGTGAGACTAGCTGAGTAGGAAGCTGGATCAGGCCCTTCTTTTTTTTAAATAATAAATTATTTTTCCCATGTTTGAAAATATTAATTATTAGAAGACAAAGACCAGACTTACTATTTTCCTTGTTAAAATTAAATTCATATGCTAGTCTTTTGACAATATTATTATCCTGAAACAATAAAAGAGATCAAGGAAGAGCAGGCTTACGCTGCAAAAGAAAGGCAGGTTAACATTATGAAAAATATCTTGTAATGATAAGAACAGTTGAATAATGGAAAAAATACAAACAAACAAACAAACAAACCAGTTATTCTTAGGACTGCTGTGTAATTTGAAACCCCTTTCAAAAGAAAATAGAAATCTTGATTCCCAGCAGCTTTGTGCATATTGGTCTGACCCCTGTACTCCTTGCACAAACTTAAGTTCCCATTTAGATTTCATTTTAGCTATCCAGGGAGAAGGTGGCACCAATTCTTTATATTTATCTTAAATGTAGGATTTGAACTAAGCTGATGAATGACAGAAATTCACTATAGAAAGCTCTCAGATATGAGCTGAGCCCCAGGTGCATCAAGGGCAAGATTCTTTCTCTTTTCACAGGCATGTGAGCACACACACATACTTATGGTAACTTACAGGATTTCAAAAGAACATATTTAACCTTCCTTCAAGCCACAGAGAACCTTTTAATATTTAATTAGATGTCTCTGTCCTGGTCTCTTTTTCCATCCATTTTAACAGTCTGCATACTGGAACAGAGCAGGCCCATGATCTCTAGAGGGATACTCCAGGGGTGAAATCTCATTTGTTTCTTGGCTTACTCCTGTGGAATAGCTGTGAGGCTTCTCCTCCTCCATTCTATACCATCTTGACTATTCACATGAGCAAGTATCCCAATGTGGCTATATAGGGTCTTATATACCTCTTGTAGATATGGGCTAAGATTTTACCTTTAAGTATCAATATTAGCACCATGCACAGTGATAAAACATATTACAAATATTCCAGAGAGAAAAATGTATGGTTGATGGGGCATCCTCCATTCAATGTGTTTTGTATCAATTTGTTTTATTATGGAAATATTTATTCTATTGCACTGCATATGATTAATAAAATAGAGAGCATACCCTATAAGACAGATGATGTTTCCGTTTATACAAGCTGAAAAGAAACATTACAGCCATCATCATAGAATCCTAGGGTTGGAAGGCACCTCATAGGTCATCTAGTCCAACCCCCTGCCAGAGGCAGGACCACTTCCACTAAACCATCCCAGTCATGGTTTTGTCCAGCCAGACCTTAAACACCTCCAAAGATGGAGACTCCACCACCTCCCTTGGCAGCTCATTCCAAGGCTTCACCACTCGCCTAGTAAAAAAGTTTTTTTCTAATATCCAGCCTCGACCTCCCTAACTGAAACTTGAGACCATTGCTCCTTGTTCTGTCCTCTGTTACCACCGAGAACAGTCGAGCTCCATCTTCCTTAGAGCATCCCTTCAAGTAGTTGAAGGTTGCTATCAGATGCCCCCTCAATCTTCTCTTCTGCAGACTAAATAAGCCTAATGCTTTCAGTCTATCCTCATAGGGCTTGTGCTCCAGCCCTTTAATCATTTTGGTTGCCCTCCTCTGAACTCTCTCTAGTATGTCCCTGTCTTTTTTGTAGTGGGGAGCCCAAAACTGAACACAGTATTCTAGATGTGGCCTCACCAGTGCAGAATAGAGGGGAATTATAACAACCCTTGATCTGCTGATAATACTTCTTTTGATGCAGCCCAGTATGCCATTGGCCTTTTTGGCAGCAAGAGCACACTGCTGATTCATATCTATCTTCCCATCCACCATGACCCCCAGGTCCTTTTCTACACTGCTGCTACTTGACTGAATGTTTACCAGCCTGTAGCAGTGCATGGGGTTTTTCCGTCCCACATGCAGGATTTTACACTTGTCCTTATTGAACTTCATAAGATTTTTATTGGCCCACTGTTCCAATTTATCTAGGTCTCCCTGAATCCTGCCCTTGCCCTGCAACGTGTCTACTGTTCCCCCCAGCATGTTTCTCCTCAGTTTCTCAAAATCTTCAGAACACTTTCTGAAACAGCTTGAGTGGTCAAACATTTGAGATACTTATGGATAATTGTGTGATTTATTCTCTAAGGCTTGTCCTACGTTTTGGTTTGAATACAATCCCTGTAGAGAACACTTAGATTGTTTTAACAGATTGTTTTATACATTTTTAAATAATTATATTGAAAATAGATTGGTGTTATTGAACTTCAGTTGCGTCTGTGGCACATGTTGCCACTTAATCTTATAAAATCAGCTACAGTCTATTCTAAAATGGATGAAGCCTGTGGTAACCTTCTGTTGGCATCAGTGGACATTGTATCACCCTCAGTCAGCCATGTGTATCAGCCCCAAACACTAACTTGTGCGTTTTACATACTGACACAAATGTATGAGCTTTGTCTACATTAGTTCTTCCACTGTCGTTGCCTCCAGTGATGAATTACAGGTCTGAGTTTTTCTACCATGGGTCCAAAAGTTCATGGTACAGTTAGAACACAAGTTTACTATTCACAGTGTATGCAGTCCTTATGATAGAATATAATATCTTAAAGCCCTCTTTTGTCTGCAAATTCCTCATGGATTAATGACCCCATTCAGTTAAGCATACGCTGTAGTATTTTGCAGAATCATTCCTTAAAACTCCTTGTCTTTTCTTTGATAATTGACTCTTCACATAACTGTGACTGAGGTTCTTGATATACATGATATCTCCATTGCCCAAATGACTACAAAATTGGGTCTGGCCACACAGAGAAACTTTAGCATTCCAGTATCTCATTTTACATTACAGGGTATATTGAGGACTGTGCTGAAATTACAAACTATTACTTCAAGTGTGGGAGGGTTTCCAAATCCTGCTTATGAGCTAGAGGGCTCTGTAAGTAAGTATGTGAGCAGAGTCAGTCTAAAAAGAGCCATCTTAAAGCCAGCTGGCATGAGTAAAGCCTCTTTGTTTTTAGAATCATAGAATCATAGGGTTGGAAGGGACCCCACGAGGTCATCTAGTCCAACCCCAGCCTTTTTTATTTGCCCCTAATTTTGTGATCTTGTGCATTCTCTGCATTGGGGCAATTACTGATGGGCAAAATTTTTTCAGACAACTTTTATTTTTTCCCTAAGAAAATGCAAATTTGGTTCAACTGAAACATTTCACAGATTTATCAAATTCACTGATTTCATTGAAAAATATACAAAGAAATTATTTATAATGTATTTGCAATTTCAAAATTTAATGTTTCCATTTGATTTTTCTTTTCTTTCTTTTTTTTCTGTGTGTGTGTGTGTGTGTGTGTGTGTGTGTGTGTGTGTTGTTCTGGAATTTAATTCAATGTTATTATGAAAAAGTGTGAAAAGTTCAAAAAATCAAGCTAGTTAAAATGAAGCATTTTCTTTGATCCAAAAAAGCAATTAGATTTTTCAATTTGTTTTTTTTTTTTAATTTCAGTGAACCTAGCAAAAAAAAAAAAAAAAAAAAAAAAGATTGTGACCTAACAATTACATCTTTGTGCAATATACTCCAGTCTTTTGGTGGCAGCAGCAGGGGATACCATGACCCAGTACTTGAGGGTATGCAACATATTACTGGGCCCGACCCATGGTTTGAAAACCACTACTTTGTATCACATTGGAAAAATGTTATTTCCTTCCCAGAATCATCCACAGAAGGCTTGTGAACATCAATGTGATCTTGGGCCAATCTGAAAAGAACTAAGTTTTATTATATCATTATCATTTTTACCAGTGGAAGGAGGTTTGCCTCAGATGAGTATGGCTTACTTGTCCCAAACTTCTCCTGTTTTGTGGATAAAAAGGCATGATTCAATTTATATTTAAACTCAGAAACAAATGTAGAACAAGGTTAACTAAAGCAACTATTCCAGGGTCCATCAAAGTATCATGTATTAAATTCTTGATATTTCAGAACAAAGTCAAGGGCATACTATACCTACCAGTTGAACACTTATCACTAATGTAACTTAAAAAACTAACAAGACCGGAAAAAAAATGTGTAGCCCTTGAAATGATTCTGAGTTTTAAAATAGGAAAAGAGATGGATGGGGGATCTATCTATCTATCTATCTATCTATCTATCTATCTATCTATCTATCTATCTATCTAAAGCCAAGCGTCAAATAGCTGATGGGATTTTCAACCAGCCTTTAAAGTTAAAATAGATTTTGGGCAGATGCTAGGAATATAAAAGTGGAAAAGAAGCATATTATTTATGGGAAAAAATGAGATAGAAAATCTGTCTACCCTACTTTCTGGCTAAGTCTACACTCCTATTTCAAAATAAATAGGCATTAGTATTTCAAGTTAAAAAGTCTACATTAGACTAACTTGAAATGTTTCCCCCAGCAGAATGGTTTCACTGCTGTTGGAGGGATTCTCACTGAGGAAAGGAAACACCTAGAAGGTTTGTTTCCTGGCCCCTGGCAGGGACAGGGAAACAAGACTTTCAGGGGTTCCCTCTTCCCAGCAGGGAATTCAGCCAAACCAGGGGGAATCTCCCTTGGTGGGGAAGGGAGCCCTGTCAGTGCCAGGGGCGTTGCTGGATAGCAAAAAGACCTGGGGCATAGGCCCACAGGCTCCACCCGTGCTAGACCCTGTCCCTGTCATGGGTCTGCCCCCAACAGCCACACTCACAACAGACCCCACTCCAGGCCCCAGAAGACCCTACCCCTATTCTGGGACCCACTTGAAACTGTAATTCACATGAAATATTTTGAAATGAGGAAGTTTCACATCAAATGGAAGTTTTGGGAACATGGAGATGTGATGTTTCTGAAAGAAAATATGCTCCCTGGGGCCATGTCAGCTGATGACTAAAATTGAAGCTGTCAGTTTCTAGCCAGCAGCTGTCTAGGCACCAATGCAGCCTGACCATGTAGATTACCATGGATTATCCTGGTCCAGAGTGTTTAGCCTCTGTACCACTCTCCCACACCACACAGATGCCCCATGCCATGTTGTGATACAAAAACTCCTTCATACTCATCTTCATTAAAACTGTAAAATGAGCAATCATTCACTTCCAGTGTTCCCTACAAATGAATCAAGGTGCTGGCAATTTCTTCTTAAAAACTCATAGACCATGTTAGGAGGACATATACAAAGTCTTCTCCTCTGACAAGGCATATCATTCCCTATCTCCTACAGGCTTCTATTGCTAAACATCAGGAGTCAGGGAGATCAGAAAACAGGAGTAGGAGGGAGGATGGTGGATCAGACCATTCCTGGGACTTCCAGTCAACTTTTTTAGGTTCTCCATGTACTGGAGAAGTGGATGGCATCTGGGTGCCCAGCTGAGAGATGACACCCTGCTGACCTACACTGAAGACACCTACTGCTGTAGTTCTCAAGCTTTTAAAATACAGCCCATGCCTCCCTTGAACTTAGCTGTAATACTTGCCCTCCACTTTGAGTAGCAGCATGATATTGTGGAGCAGGGGAGTGGAGGGATGGCAGCACAGCAGCTGCAATTTGCCATGCTGGGCTGCTTATGCCACAGGGCAGGAAATTTAAAAAGGGTCTGACCCTCTCCCAGCTTCCAGGTGTATGCAACCCAGTTAGGGGAAGCTGGGGAACTCCTGAGACAAGGAGGCAGGCTGCCTGGGGCTGCCAGTGCAGTGCTGCGATCAGGGTCACACCAAACTGGCAGACCCAGCCAGACAGCCAGGCTACCTGCCTTCTGCCTCCCCTGCAAATAGGCAAAGAGAGGACAACAATGTGAACTGAAAACAAGGCAGAGAAGCCTCCTGCAGTATTCCTCCCACCCTGCCCTTAGCTCCTGCCAAATTCCCAATCCCCCTCGTGGGAAACAAAGCAGAGAAGACATAGCAGCAAAAACTGATGAAGCCTACTCTTACAGGAAAAAGAGAGTCCAAAACAAATATACAGCATTACTGGGACCATACTATCCAATACAAGGCAGACAACATTACAGGAATTTGCAGTAAAGTACGGCAAGAAGATAATGTAAAACAAGCAAGGCATCTAGTGGTACTTTCAAAGAGTAACAAACTTATTTATTGCTAGAGCTTTTGCAGGTGAAATCCCACTTTGTCAGAATCATTTGAAAATGGTTTCCAAAATGTGATTTTGTTCATGTGATAAATAAATGTGTTACTCTTTAAAAGCATCACAGGACTCTTTTCTATTTTTATTGGATTAGACTAACATGGCTACCACCCCCACTCCCACCCAGAACGTTTCAGTAAAAGGATGGTTAACTTTGTGGCATGCTGTCTGGTAGGTGTACTTATGCTGTGCACAATTCATAGGAGGGCAAAACTGAAGAGCAGAATAAATAATATTTCCAGTTTGAAGAGTGGCCATCTGACAATGGCACTCACTTACTCAAAACGGTCTGCTTTTCAGGGTATTCATTTTCTTTAGTGGCAAAAGTAAGTTTTATTGTTTGTATTCCTGTTTGCCCTGCAGAGAAAACTCCAATTAGACAGAAGGTGTTGGATTCTTTTCTCTCTTGGTCATCATTGACAAAATATTTCTACATACATCCTCTATGCAACCAAATGCAATGGGACTGTTTACTTGTTTAAAGCCCCCTACTTACCCTCCCCCCAAGCTCTCAAGCCCCTTCTGACCCCATTATTTCTCCTTCCCAGCTTGACAGGCTCTCCACAGTGTGCCTAGACCTCACTTGGCTTCCAATACAAACATCTGCCCCTGGGCTATTCCCCCTTCTTGCTCACTGCTCACTTGCCTCTCTGTGGCTGCAACTCACCCCCACACCAAGTGAGTCTAAGTTGGATCCTCCACTTTTTTTTAATTTGCAGGGTTTTTGTTTTTTTGCATCTTTAGAATAATTTGCTAAATTAAAGCACAGGTGCAACTGCCTTTACTCACCTACTGAATGTTACAGAGTAGCACTAGCACATGTGCCACTAGCCACTGAATTTGAAGGCCATGGGACTACTCAAGCTAGGTGTGACTCAAAGCAGAATTTGGCCTGTGCTGCATGAGAAAGAGATAGAGAACAGAACCCAGCTACTTTCAGATCTGAGGAAGCATGGCAGTGGGGTTACAATGGGTAAAATAAGGTATTTGTTATCTGAGCAAATTTACTGGAGAGGATGCTCAAGAGGAGCCAGTTTGAATCCAGAGTGCCCTTTCTGAGGTTAATTTCAGGAGTTCCACTGTAACCCAAACTATATAAACTGGCAAAGGATTTAGCTTCCAGTTGGGAAGTGGTCACAAGAGCCAGTGTTCATATTTGAAACTTTTACTAAAAGGCTACATAAATAAGAAGCATTATTCCACTGTGGTTTTTTCAACACAGGCCCAAAAACTGAAGCACATAACTTATGCAGACATGTCAGCTCTTGCAAATTTATTATGACTGACACTATTGGTAGGTAAAGCCTCGCTCGTGATCTCCCAACAGAACTCTCAAATCTCAGGAATTTTTTTCCCTGGGCCTAGTCTGCTAATGTTTGCTCAGTCTCCTGTAGCCACAATGTAGGGACACAGATAAAATGAATAGAATTTACCTTTATAGCATCTGTTAGGCAAGACTGTGTATCTGTTCTTTAATATCATAACTAAAATATTTAACTCAGTTTAATAGACATTATAACCAATAATTAACAAAGCTCCATATCATAAATTTGGAACTCATTTTATAATCTTAATTAAATTTCTTTTAGATATAACATGGTGTAATTTCATTTAAATATGTGTGAAGAAGATGTGTAAATGAAGGATCTGTGTGATGCAAGTACCACCTTAATGGATGAACAATTCAAACTAATCTCTGAAAAGCAAGAAGAAGAATCCACCCCAGAAAGAGAAAAACAAAATACAAGATCAAAGTCATGTCTGCAAATGTCTGGTGATGAATGATTATCAGACAGGAGCTTTGAGGCAGCAAGACTCAACAAGTATAAAAAACATGAAAACTTTGGGTCTCATTCTGCAGCTGTCATCTTAGAGCACCAGATTCATGACCTAGAGGGACCTGGCTCCCTCCTTGTGCCCAGCTTAGTTGAGGGGACAAGGCAATATGCCACATTTATTATAAATAAGTAAGGATAACAAAAAGCAGTGACACACACACACACAAATTTCTGCAAGCTGGTACAATATAATTACCAGTCCTTTCATGTGTTGCTTAAGCCAGCCTAGTGGCCAACTGGGCTGGGCACAAGCATGGAGCCAGCCCTCTGTTGGTCATGAATCCAGTGCTCCAAGATGACAGTTAGAATAGAATCAAATCATAAGGCTGGAAGGGACCTCATGAGATCATTGAGTCCAACCCCCCCCAGGGCTTGAACCCAGGACCTTCTGCATATATTAAGCAGAGGTGCTAGCCACTACTAGTTGCAGAATGAGACCCAAAGTTTTCATGTTCTTACCCATCTTTTATATTTGCTGGCCCTCATGTAAGTCTATGGGATCAGCTGTGTCAAGTTGCCCTCAGGGTTTGTGTGACATCATTGGTCACCAGTCATTTGCAGGCTTAATTGTATTTTGTTCTTTTCTTTCTGGGGTGGCTCCTTCTGTTTGCTTTCATCAGAGATGTCTGCATTGTTCAGTCAGTTAGATGGTAATTGTGTTTCATCAAGACAGGCTGGCAATTGAGACTAGTCCCTTTAGACACACACACACCCTTCATTCACACACTTAAATGAACATACACAGCATACGCCTAAACCAGGTTTCATCCAGTATACAAAATGGAGTACAATGTTTAAGCAGGAGTTCCAAACTGACAATATGGAGTTTTGTTGGACATTGGTTATAATGCCTATTACTCAGGGTTACAGAATTATTTTACTTATGACACTAAAGGACATATACACAACATTAACTAACACATACTTTAAAGGTAAATGCAGTTATCTCTGTCCCCCCATATTACCTGTCCGTGCCCACATCTCCAGTCTGTGAAAGGTGGATTTTTCCACTCCTCCTTCTTTTTCTTTTTCCTATGGCCAAACTCCAGCCTGGCTTATGGAATGTAGCTTGTTAGGCCTCTAACTGGGAAAAGAATTATGTGGTGTTATCTTCTAAGGTCGGAAAACCACAGACAGTAACACTTTTTAAAGAAAACTAACTGCAAGTAACCCCAGAATAGTTCAAACCAAACCCTGGAAAGTGATAAGACACCTGCAGAGACCATGAGCTCATGAGAAAGATCTACTGACCAAGGTCAGTAAGTTTCCATGCCAACAAGCGATATGCTAATTTTCTGGGGTCCAAGGCATAAAGCCGGGGTTCTGGTCTAGGCATGTTGGAGAAGTGATAGGTCAGCAGCCTGTCGTGTTGCCAGGGGATTTGGCCATCCCCTAGGCATCTCCCCACTCTTCACAAGGAAAAGTGTTAAACCCCTTGACTGATCACCAAGGGAGCCTGCAGTTTTTTTTTTCTGTCTCTTTTTGGCAGATCTTTTTCTATTTTCTTTTTGTTTTTCCTTTTGAATTCTTTTACTAAGTATTCAATTTTCACCTGCTCACCCTGGAGTGGAGGGCTGTAGCCCTTGTCACATCCAAAGGGAGTGGCAGGGGGTGTTCAACTGCTGCAGCTGGCTGCGGTGGGCTCTGATTTTTAAGGCCACAGATAGGAGCCCGAAGGCTGTCCTGTGTGCCCTTTGTCGAGTCACTTTAACACCAGTCCAGCCAAGTGCAGGGAGCATGCAGTCGGTAGACACCAGATCGGTGGACTGCTGAGTTGAAGGCAACAGATAGGAGCCCGAAGGCTGTCCTGTTGTCCGCAGCCACAGCCGTCTTAACACAAGGCTGTTCTACCATATCTTGCTATCTTTTTCTCTAGCTCAAAGGAACGGATCTGCTGTCTGTCACTCCAGAGATAACATCCAGATGTGGTAAATGTAGCCTGGTCAAATTTGGGATTTAAATTGGTAAATGCTTTTTGGGGATGTGTGTGTATTATTACTGCACTGAACCTATTAACCTCACAAATCAGAATCAAGTTGGTGTTCCACAATCAAATTGGGAAACAGCAGTGTGAAAGAGTGTAATAAAAGAATAAATCCATTTGTGTTCCCCGCCAGGCACCCCAGCTGACCCTTGTAACTCCTAGCTGCAAACAGCCCATGGCTAGCCTCACTGGGCCATGACCCATGGTGTCTGGAGAGCAAGGGGAAGAAGCAAGGTGTTCGTGCTGTCCTGGGCTGTGTGTGATGTTTTAGTGTGTGTGTGTGGTAAATAGCAAAGCTCTTTTGCCTACAGATTGTGTGCTCTATCTCTGTCTCCCATAAACCCCACTCTGTTAAACTATACCAATGAGAACTGGAACTGGGGGGTTTAATTCAGGGTTAGGCACAAGGATTGGGATAAATGTTATAGTGGGATTTGTGCTCTTTCTTTTTATTGGGCTATTAATTTGTACTTAAAAGATCTTTAAATGCCTTAAAGAAATAGAGTTCTAAAACCGCAGTTTGTATGAGTTTTAATAAGTATAATTTAATAGGAATTGCAAGTTTTTTTAATTTTTATAATATGAATATTAGTAATTAGATAATATTAAACTATAATTTATTTTTTTTCCTTCTTTCCCTTCTGTAATTTTATTTATCTCAATAAAAGTCACATAGAAAGTAGTTAACCCAAAAAATTGTGGTTTGGTCTCTTGCCTCTTGATTGGGACTCCTTCTTGCAGTGTGGGGATCATGCCCCCTGCACCCATTCCCCCACAACACAGTCACTCTCTGCTTAATGTAAAACAATCCAACACACAAGAGAACCATTTCAAGCACAGAATAAATACTAGACACAGCATATGGCGGTGTTCAGCACAGTGTCCACCTGCTGCCCCAGCCTCTCAACTGCGTAACTAAGCAAGGGCAGGAGACCCCATGCTTGTGCCAGGCTGGTCCCACTGCCACAGCCTCTCCCAGGCACAAGTGGAGCAGCCTGGAGGGGGAGAGGCAGCAGCAGCTGAGCGAGCTCTGCCTCCTCTCCCTGCACTGGACAGGGGAAAAAGACCTGGGGCACAGCCTTCAAGATTTGGGGCACGGGCCCCTTGAGCCCAGTGCCAGCGACAGCCCTGGTCAGGGGTATCTCTCCCTCAGTGGAACATGGCCCCACTGTGGCTTAAAATGACATTTTTCAAAATAACTATTTCAAAATAATATCTCTTTCAAAATGAAAGCAAGTTTAGTTATTTCAAAATAATGCTTCATTATTTTGGAATACCAAAGTGCTTATTTCAAAGTAACTAAATAGCTGCATGGAGAGGTTAAACTATTTTTTCCCCCCTAAATAAGCCTCCTTATTTGGGGGGGGGGAACTTTTCAGTGTAGACACACCCTCTGATATTACATTGAATTTGTCACTTAGTATAAAACTCTAGTTCATACTGCACTCTTGGAATCAGAGAATGTCCTCTTTGACACTGGTGTACATCTGAAATAACTTCAGTGACATCACTGGAGGCACTCCAGATTCACACTGGCAATACTGCACTGAGAATTTAACTACAAGAGTACAGGGTGGGATTTTCTAAAGTGCTCGGCAGTGGCTGTATTTTCCCATTGTAGAGCTAAGCCAAATTCTGAATGCTTTTGAAAATTACATAATAAAGTTTTACCCAAAGTGCCAAACATTTTAACAAGCACATAAATGTATTCCATTTGACTTTTATAGTCACTGGGAGAAAGCTGCTGAACTTGCACATACTATGACTTCAAGAGTGAACTCCTTTCTTCTTTTCTAGAAAAGTAAATATTGGAGTGAATGATGTGATTTTTTGAGTGTTTGAAGTGACTTTGGCTATGTCTACATTGCCAAATTAGTCCAGACTACAAAAGATTAGTCCTGACTAATTTACCCAAGCTATACAAGGCTTTTCCTGGTCCCAGTGGTTAAAGTATAATTTGACAGGGCCCAGAACTCTCCTAAATTTCTGGGCTCCCTTCCCATATTGTCCAAGACCCCTTTATGTATGTCTGGGCCCCCTTCACACACACCAGCTACTGACCCCCATGCCTACTTTTCCACCCCAGCTTCCACCCCGAACTCCAGCTTCTGCCCCCCAAACACCTGTCTCCCCACCCTTAATGCTGCCCCTGAAATGCTGAACCTCCCACCCCAGCTACTGACCCCAAAAGCCTACACCCCATTCTCCTGGCACCCCACACTCGCTCACCCCAGCCTACAGCTGTGTGCAGACTCTTGGGGGCTGGAGCAGGGTGGGGTAGAATTATCTCTTTCTCCCTCCACTGCTCCAGGCTTCGCTATAGACTCCCACCTGTAATGCAGCCTGCCCTGTGCATGAGCAGGAGAGCTGGCTGGCACTTTTCAGAGAAAGGCAGGCACATCTCTGCTTGTAGTGCTGCCTTTCCTGCCTGCCAGAATGCAGCATTCCAGAGCACTGTTCTATTTTTAAGGGCCCCAGAACACTGGCCCCTAAAAGTAGTGGGCCCTGGAATAGTGTTCCGGGGTGTTCCAGCATATTTTAACCCCTGCCTAGTCCAAACCAAGGAATTTCTTACTTCAACCTAGGCAAAGCTTAGTTCGAATTAGTATGTCCCAGCACTAGACTGGACTTCAGTTCCAATTAGGCATGGGCAAGACCCAGACTAAGGCATAGTTCAAACTATGCCATTAGTTTGAACTAATCACACATTCTAGTTTGAACTGTTTGTTTGAACTAGAACATGTGGATAGTTCAAGCTAAGGAGTCTGTGGTTAGTGTGAACTAGCCTGAAGATAGTTTGGACTTACTTTGGACTTTTTTAGTTTGGACTAGCAAGTCAGAACTAAAATTGTAGATGTAGACAGAGCCTTATGCACTATTTATTTAAATAAATAATTGGAAAATGGACAAGGACTATATAAGGCCTAGTTAGAAATTTTTTTAGGTTTCAGAAGAGAAAGAATCTGAGAGAAAATGGCACAGCTGTTATTCTTCATTTAGGAGTGAGAAAGACTGTGAAGCCTGCACTGGTGAACAAGGCTACACAAGTCAACAAACTGCTTTGGGAACAAAAGGGCGTAGTTTCTCGCACTTACTGGGTGTGCTTACAGTAGAAGGAGCATACAAAAGGAAGCAGCTCAGCTCAGTCCGGGTTGGCTGATGAAGAAAGCACTGGTGAGGAGATTGTGTGCTCAGGATCTTTCCAAGAAAAGCTGCTGGGATGCCAAACCATTGATTTCCAAAGGGGTACACATGTTAGTCTAGTCCAACAAAGCAAACATGGGTTAAGTCTACATCTGAAATTTTAATTCAGACTTGCTAGTCTGAACTAAGAAGTTTGAGGTTAGTCTGAACTAACTTTGGGCTAGTTCAAATTAATGGCAGACTTTTTAGTTCAAACTAACTATATTCCAGTTCAAACTAATGCTTAGTTCAAACTAGAATACATGGCTAGTTCAAATTAATGGCTTAGTTTGAACTTAGTGTGACAGCATCAAGCCTGATGGCTACAAGAGAGTAGTCCTATTGAAAAGGACAGGGTGGTGGTTTGGCACAAGCCCCCTCACTTCTAAAACCCCTCCCTCAGGCTAAGGGGAGGTGGCACTGAACCATTTTTTAAATGATTCCTGGGGATGACTAATGGATAACAGCAATGGGTGTGAGGGTCAAAGGTTCAAAACAACAGATTCAGGAGGGAACACTGAGCAGAGAACTCCGGAGAGCACACACTGCTCCCAGAAGGTGTCGAAGGAGCCAGTGGCTGCCGCCCTGAGGAAGTCCGCCAGCAGATGTGCACGAACGAGGGACGGGAAATAGGCTCCGCAGTTGCAGACCCCTCCCTCAGCCTGGAAAAGAGGCTGCAACCTGGCGCACTTTAGGTACACATGCTCCAGGGTCTTCCTCACACCACAATAAGGGCAGGTGTCAGAGTAAGAGGTAAACTGTGCCAGGTACATGCCTGTGCTCACAGCTCCATGAAGGAGCCACCAACTGATGTCTACTGTGGACCGTGGGGGTCAGGGTAGCATAGAGACGGGCCCACCTGGGGTCCCCGCCCTTCACACTTGGAAAGAAGTCCCACCATTTTGTATCAGGGTGGGATGCAAGGGTGAGGAGATGGATGGTGTCATGCTGTCTGGATCCAGGGGTCTGTTTATGATTATTTTTCATATTAATATTTCATATGATCCAAATGAGATATGCCATATTTGGTATCAATAGAAAGGCTGTAATCTGCTAGGAATGATTATATTGTTTATATGTAGGTATCATATTTGTATTAGAATCTAGGAAGCTTATTTGTTTTATGCGTGTTCCAAGTTGTTTGAGCTGAGGCAATTCCAGACTGGGCCTCTGGAAACTACTGTCCTGTGAATGGCCCATCAGGTGGGGGACTTCCAGCTACAATGGGCCCAAGAGGAAACCTGTTTGCCCAGTTACCCAGACTGACTATGTGGCCCACCTTCATTTTGATCTGGCAAGGACTCTGAGATAAGAGGCCATACCCTATTCTCCTTTTTGTCTTTAGACTCCAGTCTTCAGTCTGTCTGCAACCAACAGCGTCTCCCCCCCCCCCCCCCGAACTATTCGTGGGCACTGCCCGCTGACAAGAAATGGGGACCACTTCGCTCTCCTTGGACTCAGCCAAGACAATGACGAGGTCTGGGCTGAGGTTGTTCCAGAATGCCCGGTAGTACTCCAAGATCAGCCCATCCATGCCCAGGGATTTGTTGGTGGACATGAGATGGAGGGCTTCAGAGAACTTAGCCAGAGTGACAGAAAGCTCTACCCAGTCCCAGTCCCAGTCCCCCTCACTGACTGTGGGAAGTTTGTTCCAGAGCACCTTGGTGGAGGGGTGTCAACAGCTGTGGTGCTGGTAGTAGTAGTGGTGAGGTGCAGATAGAAGGGGGAAGGCCCTATATCATTCCCCTTTTGCCTGCAGGCAGCAGCAACAAGAACTTCCCCAACACCAAGAAGCAAGTCTCTTAGTCCCAAAAAGCCACCCCTCCACAGCTCTAACAGTGGTTCCAAGCATTCCCTGGCAGTCACAGGTTTTGTAGATGTCCTCCTCACTGGTGTAATGTAAAGAAAGCAGCAGGCTCCATATGGTTGTGGTGATGGTAATAGCAGCAGCAGAGACTGGCTGGCTAGAAGAGTCCTCTTCTCCTCTAGGGGTGATGGTGGTGTTGATGGTGGAGTGAGGTTTTCTGCTCACCCCACCCCACAGTGGGAAGGGCCTCCCAGGAACAGGGCAGCGGTGGT
The DNA here is from genome assembly GCA_007922195.1 of Podocnemis expansa. Taxonomy (NCBI): domain Eukaryota; kingdom Metazoa; phylum Chordata; order Testudines; family Podocnemididae; genus Podocnemis; species Podocnemis expansa. The sequence goes on along the minus strand of ML681993.1, from coordinate 20,146,752 downwards.
GGCAGGAGCAGTCCCAGCAGTTGCAACAGCAATCCCAGCAGTGGGTGTGCTAATTTCCCACCTCTATAGGAGAAGTGTGGAAGACAAGTAGGTAGAGCAGCCTGAGGCTCAGAAAAACCTTGTGTCCTGGGTGAAAAGGACAGGGCTGCTCTAGGTTAATGGAGGCACCTGAGCCCAATTAAGGTAATTAAACAAAGCAGATAATAAGCTCCTGCTGTAGTCAGGCAGGGAGAGTTTTTGGTGTGGTATTTGCAGGAGCAGGAGCAGGAGATGTGTTTGCAGCAGAGCAGAGCAGAGCAGAGCAGAGAGAAGCGAGAAGCAGAGCAAAGGAGAGCTGAACAAGATGAAGCTAACAAGTCACTGTTGCTGCCAGAACCTGGGAGATACAGGTAGCCAGGACAAACTCATCCAGAGGGGCATTAGGAAACCAGGCCCAGCAGCCTGTGGGCAGAAAAGCCCAACTCCAGGACAGGAGGGAGTGGGGGAACTCTAACTTTGAGGGTTTGGAAAAGATGGTCTCCAGCTGGCTGCCAAAACATGAAAAACAGGATTCACAGTGACTGAGCTTCCCCTGTTTGTCACATTAATAAGTTCAAATTAACATGTAGTTTCAATCTTGCCCATGGTTAGTTCTAACTAAACTTTGAACTAAGCTCATAAGTCCAAACATTGGTACTAACTAGTTTGGACTAAACTTTGCCTAGTTCAAACTAAAACATTTCTTAATTCAAAATAGGCAAAGCTTAGAGTAGCCATGGGCTAAATTAGTCCAGACTAAGCTTCCTTAACCAGACTAATTTACCAATGTAGACATAGCCAAGGAGTCTGGGGGCACTTTTAAAGGCTAATAAAGTTATTTATTGTATGAGCTTTCACGGGAGAGAATCCTGTTTCTCTCCCAGGAGAGCTCATGCAGGATATAAACTTGTTAATCTTTAAAAGTGCCACCAGACTCCTTGTTTGTCAAAGTACTGATGTTGAACACCCTGACTGTGCCATGGGAAGCCAGTGGACTGTGGGGCCCAAAGTCCCCCCCGCCCCCCCCCCCCCCCAAGTACCAGAGTTTCTACCAGAAATGGAATAAAGGGTAGGAAGTAATCTGGCACACATGCTTGGGGATATGAGTCCATGGAATCTGTAACAAGGAAACTGGTTTTGAAAGGCCCTGATCACTACCCGGTGGAGTCAGGTGACCTTACCCTCCTTATTCCTGTCACTGGATAATATTATGACTCAATAGAATATTTCTTCCTTGGATTCTCCCTATTAGGTGATATTGCCACTAGGGCTATGTCCACACGAGGCTTTTATTTCGAAAAAAAACTAAAGATGTTTTGGAATAAAACTTGACACATCCAGACAACATTTCCTCATTTTGAAATAAGGAGCTCCATTATTTTGAAATAAGCAAAATCATTTTGATGCAATAAAACCTAGTTTTGTATCAAAATGAGGGTTATTTCAAAACTGTGGTTTCGAAATAACCCCATCTAGCTGTGTTATATTGATATGTCCCCCAGCCCCTCTCAGGCTCTGCAGCCTGACATCGAGTGAAATTGATGAGAGACTGCAGAGCCTGCTAGGGGCTCAGGGAGCCCGCACCCCCCCCGGCCACTTGCAAGCGGCTGGGACACCCGAACGGGCATCTCCCCGGCCACTTGCAGGCAGCCAGGGGCTGGGGGACCAGGGTGCCCAGCTAGCTCTGCCAGCGCCCTGGGCTCGCCCCTCAGCCCAGACTCTGGCAACAGTTGGAGGGGCTGCCAGTGCAGGCGCCCGCTCTGCCTGCTGCTGGGGCTTGGCACATGCAGTCCAGGGGGCCGCCATTGGCACCCGCTCTGCCTGCCGCCTGGGCTGGGCAAATGCCACTGGGGCAGAGACCGTGGGCACTAGCTCTGCCCACTGCGCGGGCTTGGCAGCATGCGCCAAGCCCTGGCGGTGGGCAGAGCCGGCACCTGCAGTCCCAGCCCAGGCAGCATATGCCGAGCCCAGGCATCGGGCAGAGCCGGCGCCTGCCCCCCCCCCCCCGGTGGCATGCATCCAGCAGGGGTAGCGGGAAGAGTCAATGTCTGCAGCCCCTGCCCGGGCCGCATGCACCCAGCCCAGGTGGCAGGTAGAGCCGTCATCAACGGCCCCTGCCCTGGCAGCAGCTGCCCAGTTCCGGGGCCACAGGTGCCCCTCAGTCCCTCCTTTGCTGCCCCAACAGCAGCGGGAGAGTCAGGGGAGGGTGATCCCTGCCCTAGGGACAGTTTTCCACTGCTTGGCTCTCCAGGTGAGAGACAGGTAGGGGATTGTTTGCCAACTTGGCCTTGCCTGGGGGCCATGTTGCCACACCTCCCATGCTGCCCCTCTCCTGAAGCGAAATAGCATGTCCACAAGCAGGGCATGCTATTTCGCCTTCAGAGTTTCCCTGATTTCAAATTATTTTTTTATTTCATTTTGAAATAAAGATTTTATTTCAAAATAAGTTATTTTGGAATAACTTATTTCAAAATAACCAGCTACGTGTGGACATAGCTTAGGAGAAGCACTTTCTTGGACTCCCACCAATGATCAACCCTGCCTTTAAATGAAGTATCACCTTGGACCTCCACTGATTACTGAATAAGCTGTGATGCTTATTTTGCACCATCAAGACTTCAAAGAGAAACAGCCAAAATTTAATTAATATGCAGATTAGATTGTGTGAAAGCAGGACTTAATCATGATGATGGCTTCTTTTCACATTATAACAGGTAATTTGAATTAAACATCCTCTATGTGCTATCTCCCAGAGTTTGAATCTTTACAAATGCTCTGATTTGCTGTTGCAATATGACCTGATCCCATGTCTTACTCTCCCCTACATTTATTTTCATTCCATTGTGTAATTTTCTCCCCTTCAAAGCGTCTGACAAAGTGGGATTTTCTCCCATGAAAGCTCATGTGATAAATAAATCTGTTAGTCTTTAAGTGCCACAAGACTCCTTTCTGTGTTTGCTTTACTAGACTAACACGGCTGCCCCTTTGGAACCTTAAAAATGTTAGGTTTCATGTCTATTTATAAAAAATATTGTCTATGCTAATTGGGAGAAGACTGTTATGCTGTAATTTTGTCAGTCAGCTTTTTCAGAAAGCACTCTAGTGTTGCTCACAGTCTCTAGAAATAGGTGAAAAGAATATAAGGACTTAGTCCAAGTTTCTGTACATTTAACCACATTTCAAGCGAAAATGTATAGAAGGAAGAAAAGTCACTGAATTTCAGTTTACTTCCATAGCAGATAAGAGGGATTACAATAAAAAGAAGGAAAAAAGAACAAATACATTTAACACAGTGTCTATGCACCACTATTTCCTTAATTACAAATATTCAGAAAACAGAAATACAAACAACATGAATATTATATAGATTTGTATTGTAATTGGTTTAGCTACAATTGTGAGTACCAGTTATAGGAATAAACAGCAATAACCATAACATTTGAATGTGATTTCTTCACAGTCACATCCATAACAGTCTCTTGTTTTCTCATTAAATTTTTATAGCTAAACTGTCATTTTAAAAGAATATTAAATATAGTCAAAAGAATGATATGCCTATAATTATGTTACCTGCAATTGGTATTCAGTAATAATTTTGTAATCCCTATACAGGCAAAATGTGCATTGATTTTAAGAGGGAGATTTGACTGTGTAGCAGCATGAAGTGCTACTTCTATTTTTATTACTTTTTATACATTGAAGACTAAAGCCCTATCTGGATCATAATCATACTGAGTTAGGTGTTGGACAAATATATGAATAAGTACTATCCTCATGAGTAAAGAGTACAAGACTAGATCATATGTGCTTTTATGATTCATTCTAAAATAGCTGTTAAAGAGTTAACAGAGTAACATGTCAAAACACTCTCGTGAAAATCAGATAATCACAGAGATGATTCCAAAGCCAGTCTAATATTTTTAGAGATGTCTTAATCTCATCAAATGGCTCTTTTGAAACAGAACCATAGAAAGTCTGCCTATGATTGCCTTAACTGTATTGAACACTTTAGCACATCTCATTTTTCAAAATAACTAGAAGTATGAATATACAGACTTATCATATTTGACAATACTGCAAGGCCCTCAACATTGAAGATCTAAGTAAAAATTACCAGAAAGGTTGCTTTTAGGTAACTGTTTGCAGTACTTTTAACAATTTTCAGTGTTTCCAGAACACACTTTGAGCACATGAAGCTTGATGGGCTAAGTCTACACTTAAGAACACTATTTTGAACTAAGTTAATTCAACTAACTAGTGCAAACTAATTTTGATTAATTAAACCTAACTTAGTTTGAACTGGCATGTCCACACTAGAAACCTAAGTTGAACTAGTATGTCCATGCACAGGACCTGCTAGTTTGGCATAGGAGGGGGCACCATGGGAAGTGTGGTGACATGGCACCCAAGAAGGGCCATCCCCCCACCCAAACCCATAAAGAGAGGAAGGCACTTCCTTGCTGGTGTCATGCACACTGGGAGGAAGAAGGTTGAACTGTGTTTAATTCAAATTAACAGCTAGTTTGAACTAACATATCTACACTGGGTTAGTTTGAACTAATAAGTTTGAACTAACCGTTGGTTCAAATTAAAGAAAGGTTTTACTATTTTGAAGCAAGCTTTCCTTAGTTCAAACGAAGGAAATTCTTAGTTCAAACTGATGAAAGCCGGTGTGGACATGAACTAATTTAGTTTGCATTAATCTTCCCCAATTTGAACTAAATTCCCAGTGTAGACATAGCCATGGGGATTAACAGTGTGGTGTTATCACCACAGTCTTACACAACACACGTTGTATATGGGGTTTGGAAATCTTGCCATTAGCAAATAGGAAGTTTTGCCTTTGTAGTGTCTTCAGGATCAACTTGAATGAGCAACATGCACATTTTGGCAGAAGTCCACACAAAGCCTTCCACACTATAAAAGCTTCACACTGTCAGGATGAACAGAGAGACATGTAAACAGAATAACTGTGCAGAGAGCATTTGCTTTCATTGTATGCTGAGTATGTGGGATCCAGGCCATCTTTGAATTGATATGTGAAGGAGAGCACTATGATTTGTTTACAGGGACTACACTGGATCTATGCTTATTTGAATAGTTAACAGCACTTGCTAGTCACATGCTAGAGAAATGGCTCTCTACAGCCATGAAGAATTCTGATTTGTCTCTGGTTTGTGTGAAAGATCACATTATCTGTCGCTCCCTGTATAGTTCACTACACAAGCCCTTTTACACAACAGTACAGGTGACATGAAGGGGTGAATTTCACCAACCAAAACTTATTAAAAACTATAAATAATGATTATGCTTATACTTACTCTCTGTATATTTCAAATAAAATTCCATAGGAGACTGACAAAATTAATCTCACGTTTGGCAGGAGCTAGTCTATGGGCCTGCTCCTGTTATACCTAACTTTAGAGAGAGATTAACAGATATCTTAGATTTATAGTACCGTTCTAGTGTTAACAAAAGTTAAGCTTCAGATATAGATCTGAATTTCCCTTATATGTTTATTTGGAGAGGAAGAAATCTACAGCTTCAAGATATGGCCCATCTCTACCAAACACGTTATTATAATATTAATAATAAAATATGTTTTTTCCTCCATCTATTTTAAAGACCTTTCTACAGATGATATAAGGGAATAAAACTGGCAGAGAACCAAAATGCAAGCCACATTACTAAGTGAGCTAATATCATACCATATCAATCTTAGCATCTTATGAAAATTATTTCTTGCACTCCCACTAGGATTAATTATTCCCAAGTGGGGTATTTGTGCTTTTTGAGTCACCTACAGGAAAGAAGTAAAAAAAATAACAACTTTTTGAAACTCAATACTTAGCCTGAATCTGTCAGCATGATTTTGATATCTGCAGACTCACAGTCCTTGGAAAGCATAGACATAGCACGTACACCTCTGAAATTCAAATATGGAATCAACCATTATGCTTTTAAGTGATAGAAACTAATCATAGTCAGACCATCTCTATGCTACCACTTAGGTCAGCAAAACTGAAGTTGCTCACAGCTATGAAAGACAAAAAAAAAAAAAAACCCACAACACTGAGAAACAGAAATTTTGCCCATGTTAAGCGGCATGTGCCCAGCACTATGTCCATCAGGAGTAGCTCTCACACTGACATAATTACTGCTGCTCATTGAGGTGGTTTTGTTATGTTGACGGGAGAACTCTTTCCCATTGGCATAGCACGGCTACATAAGAAATCTTACAGGGGTGCAGCTGCATCAGTACAACTGTGACAATTCAAGCTCACTGCTGTAGAAAGGGCCTCAGAAATTAAAGTGTCATGCTTCAAGGTATTGCTGTACAGTACTCTGCCAGGCTAGAGTACTCTGACATAACTTTTAAACATAATAATCTTTTTGGCATGAAGAAAAAAGTTTTTGAACAAATTACATTATTATGTCATATTGAAAGTTCATGTTATGGAAAAATGTGAAACAAGACTTATTGACAAACAAAAAGCTCAAAGGCTGTGTCCACACCAGGGTTTTATTTTGAAACAACAGCTGTTATTTTGAAATAAAGCCTGGCATGTCCAAACAACATTTCGTTATTTCGAAAGAACGGCACCCAGTCATTTCAAAATAATGGCCATCCTTTCCAAACAGTTAAACTTGGCATGCAATCAAAATAGCCCTTGCTTGGAAAGGGTTGTTTTGAAACAACCCCTGTTTTGAAATAGGGCTTTGACCTTTGCACCCTGGGAGGAAGTCCTGCCCCCCCCCCCCCAGCACCCTGACCAGGGAGCTGATCAGTACCCTGGCCAGGGTGCTGAGGAGAGGTGCAGAGCAACGCAGGAGAGCAGTGGGTCCCCAGCTGGCTGGACCCACTGCCCAGGCTCAGGGGCTGCTGGCTAAGCAGTAGGGGCAGAGCACTGGGGGCACCCCAGTCTCACAGCACCTGGCTGCTTCCAAGCAGCCAGGGGAGATGTGGCTCCCCCACCCCAGGCAGTCTCCGCAGGCTGGTCAATTCCACAGAGGTGAATTTGACCATGCTGCAGAGTGCAGCCACTCTGCAGCCTGGTCAGTTCCACCTTGTGAAATTGAATAGCTTGCGGAGCCTGTCAGGGACTGGGGGAGCCCCCCCCCCGGCTGCTTGCAAGGCCAGGGGCTGGGGGACCAGGGCGCCCCCACTGCTCTACCCCTGCTGCCAGCTCACTCCTCAGGCTGAGCTCTGGCGACAGCCACCCAGCTCGGGCAGTGGGCAGAGCTGGCGCCCACAGCTCCTGCCCTGACGGCCAAGTCCAGGTAGCTGGGGACACCCCAGGGAACCTGGGGATCTGGCTTGGGTACCCTGCCCCCCCCCCATGGGGCTGGCAGCTGGCAAGCCCCGCAAGCTGACTGTGGGACTGTGATCCAGCAGCAGAGGGGGTGCCCCACAGTCCCTCGTCCACTGCCTCAACAGTAGTGAGGGATCAGGGCAGGGGGATCCCTGCCCTGGGGCAGTTTTCCCCTGCCTGGCTCTCAGGTGAGTATCTTTCACATTAAACATGTCAGTTTTATTTATTTAAAGGAAAGTCATCAGACTTTGTTTGATTTTAATAATCACTTAATTATTTCAATCATTTATGTTTGACGCCTTTTAATAAAAACTACGTAAACACTGATTAAGCATCTAAGGCCCTGTCCTTCATGGTAGTTCATACATTTGAAGCCTGCAGGTACAAGGCCTAGTATTCTCCTTTATATTATTTTCATCCAAATCTCATAAGTTACAGGGTTAACATTATGAAGTAGCACTTTATATCAATCCAATTCTTCAAAACAGAACATTGATTATTTCTTCTTTTACTCTAAGGATCTAGATGTAGTTCCAGAAATAACTCATCTATGACCATTACAGTTACTGGCTTAGTTGTTGAAAAGTAGCTTCTGAACTGGGTCATGCATTGGGCAATAAAAAATATTTTGTTTCACTTGTTTGAGAGATTCATTTTAGTAACCTTACAGCTTCTCTACTACAGTTGATGGAAATTACTTTTTTTGTAAAAGTATTGAGAAATGTTTTTCAAGTTGGAACAAGGATGAGATACAATAGGTTTTTCTGCTTCATTATATTTGATTCAAAATGCTAGTAATATAATATAACTCAGTTTTCTTTTAAAATTAAATATGATTTTCTGTGCAAATATTTATTTTTAAATAAAGTGATAAAATACATGTGGACAGTGATAAACAGAATTAGGGACATTTCTTCAGACAGAGGGAAGAGACTAAAAGGATGTGCTTAAAGTCATCTATATCTATATATTTATATTCATGTTAAAAAAAAAAAACATTTTCACATTTCCCAGGCTATTGCAAAATAAGTAAGAGCATGCAGTCTTTAATAGGAAATAAAAGGAAGTAGGAAAGAGGCTAGAAGTGAAGAAAGCACAGTGGATAATGTTTCCTGCCTCAGCCTATTTTACAATTCAACTAATTTCCTTTTCCTAATGAAACCTAATTATTCAAATATAAAGGTGGCTGAGAGTATTATTTAGGGCCTAAGTTAAAAGAAACAGTAGTATTAGATAAGCTTCCTATTTTAATAATACTTACTTATTTTGTTTGTATTTTATGTGGACAATTGCACTTTGTAAAGCAGCATTCTGAAATAAGCTCTTAATGCAAATTTATTGGATAATTCAATTTATTTCTTTCTATTACAAATATTTATTCAGCTTAGTTTCACCAAACAAATCAGGGTCTGATTCTGCTTCTATTGAAATCAGGGCGAAAGCTCTGTTTGACTTTTATAGAAGCTGAATAAAACCCAAATGTTCTCTGTTGTACTTGATTTTGTTTTCCTTTCAGACAGAGAAACAACTTCAACAGGAGCTATTGAGAATCCTCCGTCAGCCAGTGCTTAGGACACTCATCCAGCAGGTCTGGCTTCAAAACCCTTCCCACATCAGGCAGAAGAAGGAATAGAACCTGAGTATGCAGCATCCTGAATGAGTGTTTTAACCTATAGGCTATTGTGTAACAGAGGGGAAGCACAGCTTTCTTTTCTAGGCATATCTTGTGGGGAATTAGGCATGCTCAGAGCACACCAAACAGTTCATGGTTAGACAACAGCTGAGAAAGATTTCATGAATATCAGTGGTACCTCACTGGCTTTTGGCATCTGAAGAGGTAATTAGGCACTTAAGTTCCACTCTGGTGTTTTTTTGAAAGATCCCACTATGCAGGCCTTGATTTTCCAATTCTCGATAGGGTTTAGGGGTTTACTTCCATGTTCAAGCTGGAAAAATCATTTTTGTTTACCTTATTAGACATTTGACCTGATTTCCAAAGTTGTGAGCACAAATTGCATTGAAAACACTGAGACCTTATCTTGCACAGCCCACAGGTCCACCCCAGAGTTGTGGATTTCCAGACTGTAGCCAAATCTGTCTTTAGTAGGATGGGCATGTTTGATGACAATAGTGATATAACTAAGTCTGAACTAGAGGAATTTTCCTATTTTAACTAAACTGGTGTAATACGCTTTAACAAGTACAATTGCCTAGTTTAGATTAGCCCTTAGTTGCCTAATCATGAAGGTAGAAGTCCAATTTCAGGCACCTAGGTTTTAAATTTTTCACTTACAGCTAATCTAGAGAAAGTTGCTAACTGACTGAGAGGGAGCAAACTTCCTGCAGTGTCTTCTAGGGGACAACTATAACTTGAGTATAGACATTTTTGAAAGAACAGTGACTAGGAAACTCATGAAGTTGTGGAAATGGAGAAGAAAAATTGTTTAGCATTAAAGCATATAGGGTTTTCACCTTCCCCCACATCTCTTAATCAGTAGTTACAGTCTCTGCTCCAGGAGATATCAGCAAAAGTAATGGATTAAAGGAAAAATTAAACTCTAGCCATCTGTATCTATGTTTCTATTCATCATCTACTTACATGATTGTATCCAAGAAAAGAAGTTAAGAAAAGAATGAACAATTACTGGGTGACTGGTTAATTTTGGGTGTTCATAGTAGTTCTTGCTCACATACAGGCTTGGAATAACCATCAGATTCAGGACAGATTTTTCCTTCTCTGTATAGTGACAAGGATTTTGTTTCATCTCACTTTTCTGTAGAACATTAGGCAAGAACATCTATTTGAATAAGGAAGGTGTAGCCCATTAGTTAAATTTCCTTGGTGGCCACATTGGTGGCTTGTTTCCTATATTCTGTTTATATGTTTTCCAAATGTCTAAAATCAAATTTCCATACTTCTGGTGTAGCAGAACCACAGAGATTGTATCACTTAAGGACCCAGATTTCAAAGTAGACTCAAAACATGTAACCATTCATTTGAATGGGCATCTCACTCCTCAAGATTGTCCTTACCTTAAAATGTTTTATAGTCAGGGGTTAAAGTAAGGGGGAGCACATCGGAAAGCAGTTCTGGGGCCCCCTATTTCAGGCTGGCAGCATTCTGGGGCTCCTAAAAATAGAGGAAGGCACAGGAATGCTGCATTCCAGGGCCCCGCTAAAAATAGCATGAGCAGCCAGAATGCAGCATTATACTGGCTCCATGTTAAACCTGGTCCTCCCTAAGCCTAGCCAGCAGAGAGCTGTGGCAGGCTGGTAGTTTATGAATTTCCACTTGTCTTTCTGGGGGTGGGTATAGGGGCAAGAGGTGGGTTCTGGGGACAAGTATTGTGGGGCCCACCTGTGCCGGAGGGTTCCGGGGCCCACCAAATTATATTTTAACCCCTGTTTACAGTCAATAATCACCAGGAAATGAGGGAACAAACAGGAAAAAAACAAAAACAAAACAAACAAACAACAACAACAAAGCCAGGGGCATAGAAAAGAAGAGCGGCCCAAACAACATTAGGCAATATGGCACAGAAAACTAAACAAAACCTAACATATTGCCTTCCAGTGCAGAATAAAGGTAAAGTATGAGTTCATTGGTTCTTTTCAGGAGTCAAATGTTAATGTCTCAACTGTATGCATAAGAAGAATATACCTTTGAGATTAAGGATGGGTGATGGTTTGTGGCCTACGATGTGTAGGATCTCAGACTAGATGATCATGGTTCCAGTTTTAAAATGGATGAGTATATATACACTGCGATTAAAAACTCTCTGCTGTCCCATGAGACCTGATACAAGCTTGTGGGGCTGGGGATCAGGAGCTGTTTAACTGTAGTGTAGACATAACATAGGAGACTAGGGTTATGTCCATACATACATCATTATTTCGAAATAAGTTAATTCAAATTAAGGGAAAGCCTGCTTTCGAAACAGCTGTTATTTCGAAATGGTTATTTTGAAATAAGGCCGTTTCGAAACAACATGTCCAAATGGCATTATTTCAAAATAACCATTTTGAAAAAATAGCCGTTTCAAAATGAATGGGATTTAAGCTGTTTCAAAATGGCGGTTCTTATTTCAAAATGACAGAGCCTGTCATTTCAAAATAAGAAAACGTTGTGTAGACATTCAGTTTTTTTATTTCGAAACAACCAGTGTTGTTTCGAAATAACAGACTCGCGTGTACATACCCTATGAGACAAGATAAGGCTGGAAAAAGAATTTAAAAAAATGAAAAACAATTAAAATCCTGCAGCAACTTAAAGGCTATGTCTACACATGCATTGTCATTTCGAAATAAGGATTTTGAAATGAGTTTTTTTTTAATAAAATCCTTATTTCAAAATAAGTTAATTTGAATCAACAAAATGTTAATTCGAATTAAGGGAAACCCTGCAATCCAAATGGCTGTTATTTCGGAAGGGATATTTTGAAATAAAGCCATTTGGACCTGTTGTTTCGAAACAGTTCTTTCAAAACAACAGGTCTACACAGTGTTGTTTCTAAAGAATAGGTCTAAATGGCTTTATTTTGAAATATCCCTTCCGAAATAATGGCCATTTCGAGGGGGGGGCAGGTTTTACTTTTTCAAAATGACGATTCTTATTTCGAAAGGATGGGATTCGTCCTTTCAAAATAAGAAAATGTTGTGTAGACCTAATTTCTTTTATTTTGAAATAACGAGTGTTATTTTGAAATAAAAGAGCCATGTAGACATAGCCAAAGACTAAGAAATTTCTTCAGGCTGCAAGTTTCATAGGCTGCAACCCTCTCCATTAGATGCATTCAGTGAAGTGGGTTGAAGCCCACAAAAGTTTATGCCTAACAAAATATCTTAGTCTTTAGGATGCCACAGAGTTTTCATTGCTTTTGCTATATACATAAAAACACAGCTACCTCTTTGGAAATTAAAAATGCAGGTGCTCTAATCATGAAATACTGGCAAACTCAAAATTCAATCAAATCTAAAGGCTACTAGCCAAGAAAGCACTGAATTCATTCTCATGATGTGATTAATATTAGTTTTTCACCTTTTATGGGAATATTATTACCACTGCTGACAAGTTAAAGCCTTGCAAAACAAGATCAAAACATTAAAGAGAATGTATAAAAAGCTAACTTCACAGTTCTTAATCTAGGAGGTCATACTGTTGTATTCAGACAAATGCACAGACAAGTACTTGGACACCCTGATACAGCTGTACATGAAGATCACTTTGAGAAACATGGTGAATTAGATTAAGGGATCTATGATGTGTAATGTATATGCTGAAGTGAAGAAGTAATTTTTAAAAAGAATTCATTAAATAATACTTAGCTTCATAACCTGTGAGGTAAGGTTAGCAACCTGTATAATCTTGAAAATGAAAGACAGGCTCATCAGGCAGCTCATTTAAGCACTTCATGGACCATGCTGGAATATTTTAATGTACTTTCCTCTTTAATGTAGTCTACTGTTCACAGGAATAAATTTAGGGGCATAAAGCCAGTGTCTTTTTGTTCTTTGTACTTCAATGACTGCTGCAAGCCCAGTTCACATAATATACTATTAGCAGAGTAAATATAGAAATCTATGGGGTATTGCTGAAGCCAGAGTCTATATTCAGAGCATTAACAGCTATAAATTACTCTTTCCTTTAATGAAATTAAAAGTCCATCTTAAAGGGAATTCTTATTTCCCCTTTCTTTTATTAATAAATTAATTTTCAAGTAACTTGGTTGCTTAAAAAGATGTGGGTAGTACTTTCCTGTCTTCAGTGAAGGTTACCTGGGTTAAAACACAAAGGACATCAGAAGGCACATGAACAGTACAAAATACAATAAAAACTTACCTTGAATATCAAAGGTCCTTTGTTTTTGGCAGTAGTGAGTGCCTACAGGCTTCCTCCCCCAGTCCTCATCAGTTACAGAACAAGATATATCTTGAGAAGAATGTTTCACCTTGCCAGGAAAACAGCAAAGACAGCCTGCTCCTGCTGTGCCTTATACTTTAGGTTATGTTATATTAACAAGACAAGAATAAAAAATATCAAGTGAAATTTGCAAGCAAAAAAAAAGTACTAATACTCATATATAAAAAATGGGTTTTACATTGCCAAAAAAAGGGGTTTTCATTTTTCCTTCTAAAATCAGAATGGAGGCACATTTTTTCTTAAATGATCCTTACATTACAGGAAGAATGTAACAATTTCCTACGATTATGCATAAATGCTGATATAAACATTTGTAAAATATTTCATCCCCTAGATAGTCAATATGCATGTGTGTGCATAAGAAAGAGAGAGAGAGAGAGAGAGCAAAACAGGTGGGCAGTCACAGATGACAACAGAAAAAATGGCCAAGATTTTTAAAAAGGAATATCTAAAATATCAAGATCATATTTAGGTGATCAGATACGTGACCTGGCTTGTAGAGCTGATCAGAAAATTATTTGTTTTCCTGCAAAGACATGTGTCAAAAGCATTTGTTTCTTTTGAGTTTGTCAAAAAAAAAAAAAAGTTCTTCAATTTCTCAGGTTTCACTGAAAAACTTAAAATCTTCAGACAAACCCAAAACCAGCAAACACATCTCAGAAATGTTTCATAAAAACATTTTTCAATACAAGTTTCAATTTTGTCCAAAAAACCATTATCCGCTGAAAAATCTTTCCATCAGAGAAAAAAAAATGTTTACAGATTTTCAAAAGGGGCAAGCACTGATAAAATCTGCTGAAGTGAATGAGGTTCTGTGCATGCTCAACAATTTCAAAAATGAGTCCAGATGTGTAAGTAATTTCTTAGACTTTTTTTTTTGTTAGTTCAGCCTATGCATTTGTGTTACTGTTCAGTTTCACTAGTTCTACTAGAATGAGCATCCACTTTTAATAACTTACTGAGAAAGTCATATGTACATGCATTTGCTGGGTGACCAACAATAACGAAACTTTATTTTGAGGATTTACTGACATTAGCTTCTTAGAAGTCAAATCACAATGAACAAGTTCTACTTCCTCATCCCAAATCAGTTCAATGAAAAGGTCCATTTGTAGAGTATTCAGTTTATAATGCAAAATTCCAAATGTCCAAATCTTTCCAATGCTTTGTACAAGAGCTTGAGTAGACTGACATCTTTTAAGAAACATGGCAGCTATTCTGTGTAAGATTCAGCAAGAAGCATTTATCTTGACGGGATACAGCTATTTAAGGAAACCTTATCAAGCAGTATCCACAAATACAGGATCCAAATTCCATTAAGCCTTTACACATATGTTTAAATTTAAGTGTATGCTTAAATCCCACTAACATCACTGGGACTACCAAAAATGAAGACCATTCATAAATGCTTTGCTGAAACAAGGCTAAAACGAGTATATTTAAGTATACTATACTTCTTATTTAAGGAAACTTCCTTAAACTTTAGGTATTGTTTATGTATGGCTAGTATTGTATAAAGCAAAGATTTCTAAACATGCTTATGTTTTATTAATTATTACAACACAATTATGATAAAATAGGGTGTATTCACACAGCACCTTTGTTTCGAAACGAGGTTGTTTTGAAACAAAAAAAAAACATGTTCACACGATGTACAGTTGTTTCGAAACAACTTAAACCTGGTTTCTGGGCGAAACAATGTTGTTTCGCAACCGTTGTTTCGAAACAATGCAGTGTGCCAACAAAGTGTTCCAAAACAACATTGGACCCTCAGCACCCTGCCCAGGGAACCCTTAGGACCCTGGCCAGGATTCTGAGCGCTGTCCCTCAGCCCCTGGTGGGGGTGGTGAGCCGCTGTGGGGCGGCTCAGCCCCCCCGCCAGAGCTACCCCCCGAACTCCGCTGGCGGGTCGGGGGCGCGGGGCTGCCCCCCAACCCGCCAGCGGTGTTTGGGGAGCAGCCTGGGCTGCGGGCTCAGCCCCGTGCCCCCGACCCACCGGCAGTGTCAGGGGGCAGCTCTGGCGGGGGACTGAGTGACCCCGCAGCGGCTCACCCCCCACCGGTGCCTGCAGACCCCTTTCTGGGGCTGCAGGGTGAGCCAGCAGCGGCTCACCCCAGGGGGCTGCAGCCCCCTGCAGCACCTAACAAAATAGCATGTTCACACTGTTTCCCGCTTGTTTCGAAATAACCATCTGTGTGTGAATACAGCCATATTGCCTATGAGCCATGTAAAAAGAAAGTGCCATGAACAATTTATGGAAGATCAGATACAATTGAAAGAAAGAAAGAAAGAAAGAAAGAAAGAAAGAAAGAAAATGCTGGTGTAACTGTACTAAAGTCAAAATAACTAGTTCAAAGATGAATTGTGTCCATTTGGTCTGTCTTCAATCACCCCAATTCACCTTCTGCTTCTTCAACATACATTAGTATTAGTATTAGTATTAGTATTAGTATTATGTTTAGAGCTACTGTAACTCAGAATTTCCATTGTGTGGAAAATTCAGACTTTTAAAACAAATAATCAAAAAAATAATGTTGGGATTTGGAACAAAAAACAGACTTTACAAACTCTTCCACAAAATGGATCTTTATTGGTCTGTCAACACTTAAAATTTAATTCGAATTACGGAGGCTTAATTCAAACTAAATTAGTGCATGTCTGCACTAGCTTTCATTAGTTCAAACTAAGGAGTTCACTTACCTCAAACTAAGGAAATCCTAGTTCAAATCTATAAAACCTCCCTGAAGTTCAAAGTGATGGTTAATTCAAACTCATTAGTTTAGCTGTGTTAATTCGAAGTTAGACTGAATTAACCACAGCTTGACTTTTCCCTATGCAATAGCGCCCCCTACCTAATTTGAACTAGCAAGTCCTGTGCAGGGACATGCTAGTTCGAATTAAGGTTTCTAGTGCGGCTGCATTAATTCGAATTAACTTAATTTGAACTAATAATTGTTAGTTTGAATTAAGTATTTCAAATTCAGTTAATTTGTACTAACCTTCTAACTGTAGACATAGCTTATCTATCTATCTATCTATCTATCTATCTAAAGGAAAAAAGAGAAAATAAAACCATAATGACTCATTTTGGTGCTCCCCCCCCCCCCTTTTCAAATATAAAACAGTCTAGAACTTCCAGCTCCCTGGCTGTATAGCAAGACTTCACGGTTTCACTTTGATTTTCCTGATGGAAAAATGTTGATGTAGCAGAAACTGTATTTTTTATCACAAAGTCATTCACATTGAAATGTATTATTTGTATTATGCTTGTTCTATAAGGCTATATTCACACACAGGGGGTTATTTTGATACAAGTTGTTTTGAAACAACTTGTATCGAAATAACGCCTTATTTCAAAATAAGTTAATTCAAATTAAGAAAATGTTAATTCAAAATAAGGAAAGAAGCGAGAGTCGAAATAGCATGTCCAGACAACAGTTATTTCGAAATGAGTCACAGTCATTTTGAAATAACATGTTCTGATGGGATTGTTTTGAAACAACGTTGTTTTGACACCAAATGGGGTTTAAGTTGTTTTGAAACAACGGAACCCATTGTTTCAAAACAACGGTACGTTGTGTGAATGTGGTGTTTCTTATTTCGAAACAACCTCTGTTGTTTCAATATAAGACTGCTGTGTGAACACACCCTAAGTGTATCTATAGCAGGATTCATCCTATCCCTTGAATAGTTATATTACTGTTCTTCCTTTTTCCTCTAAGCACACCTTTCTGTATTGATTGTCATAGTGATCAGTCAAGCTGGCTTAAGCAGAATTTGTAGGAAAATGAATCCTTTACTCACATTTAAGTGTAGGTTAGGATTTGTCCCTGATTACCCAGATTTAAAACAAACAAACAAACAGGCAAACAAACAAACAAATGAGCAGGAGAAAAAGAGAACTTGCAATTTAATTTTATTTTGTTTTAAACATTATATTTTTCTGAAACTTCTTATTGCACAATAATTTTCATGTTCAAATAAGATTTTTAAAAGAAAATTTTCTTACTGAATTACATATTTGAGGTTATTTAAACAGAATTCTGAAATACAATTATTTGTTTAATTCTTGCATTTCCCTCCATTTGAACTATGACAATTGCTGAATCAGTTTCACTGTGGTTATAGCCTGATTCTAATCAATTTCACTTTATGATGAGAGAGCACAAAATTTAGCCATATTCAGTACAGAAATAATGTTGAAATATTTTGGCTACAAACACTGCAGGGGAATATTTAATGCTCAATAAAACAGGTATTTAGTGGCAATTTTAAAAAAGGATATATTTTATTCATCTTAAATTTGTAAATACTGTTTTCCCATTGAAATAGGGATTTAGAAACAGAGCATTGAGATAAAGAATTAATTTGCTGTTTCCCAATAGGCAGGCTCAATTCTCCTACATTTCAGTGAAATTCAGAGGTTAGAAGGATATAAGGGGTAAATAGGCCTTGTGGGGGCCCTCTGTCCATCAGTGAATTTCACACACTTGTAAATGTTCTCTGTAGTATTACCAGAAGAGTGCACTCAGCATTCTGGAGAGTCGTACATGGATGCAAGCCAGCTTTACAAGATGGAGTAAAGAAGGAAGATAATTCTTCAAGTACTTAAAAGAGAAGAAAACTAAAACTTCTCTTAAATTGATGTATGTGCTCTCACATACTATCCTGAAGCAATTGATGTTTACCCCAAATCTGTATAAATTGTTTATTATTGCTATTTAACATTAAATAGTTATAAGCACAATTGTTGTTTTCAACTATTTGAAAATTAAAGGTTGTAACATTACTATATCTGATGTATAATTTGTGCTTTACATTTGCCTTGTTTAGCTTATTCATTAATGATATTTTATTATAGTTCAGACAATTCACATCTATTAAAAAGAATGACATTACTGAAATATCGCCTTTAGCAAAGCAAGTTGCATTGCAAGCAGAAAGGCTTCTTAATTTCAAGAGAGTTCTTATTCCTTGCATGAGACCATAAATTATTAAAAAAAAAAAAAACACAAACAAAAAAAACCACCTTCATTGATCCTAATACTTTTGATTTTTTTCACAGATTTAAATATCAAGTGGTGAACATGTTCAATTACCTCATCAGAATTGGAAGTGCCATGGATTGATTTCCACAGGCTTTTAAGTACCACATGCTGCAAAATTGATGCAGTACATCCGCCCTCCCCCCAGAAAAACCTTGAGAAATGTTTTTCTCCTGACCTAGTTATTTATGCAGATTTCAGAGGACATCAAGGTTAGCATTGTTTCATTGACATTGATTTCATTACTTCAAACTGCAAAATGAAACTCATTGTGTATAGGTTATGCAATCAAACCTACAAGCTGTCTGATTGGGGGGGGGGCACATAGTTATTGTTTGATGACAACTCCCATTATCCATATAACAAGTAATGTTCCTTTTAGGCAAAGTGCACATACAGGTTCGAGGTTCATCCCAGAAGAAAGGAATGGCACAGTTTGGAGAGTCCGAGGCTGATGATGGTTGTAGGGGATAAAACAAGACACATTGGAAGACAGAATGCTGGATACTAGTAGCTTCCTTTCCTCAAAAGAAGGAGAGCTGGAGAAGCAGGAACTTTTTATTTCTGCCGTGAAAGGGCCCTCTATCCCAGAGCCACTGAGAGAGTAAACCTGAGATGAAATAGCTCCTATAGAGACTTTCTCCAGGTAGCCTGTTGGAAGGAGTCTGGATGGTAGTGGCAGTTGTGTCTGTTGAAGGAGTTGAGTGAGAAACCCTATGCATGGGGAGGAAATACTGAAAGGGGAAGTATAGCATTTGAGCGTCTTTTTTAGGGAGTCCTGGAGAATGAGGAGAACTCAAGGAACGAATGAGAGAAGTAGAATTAGGCAAGTCAGAATGTTCCCTCCAAGAGGCTCAGGCAGCTGAGCAACTCATGTTGCTCGCTGTGCTGCCCCCCCCGTGGGCCCGATCCTGGCACCCCCTGCGGGCCCGATCCTGGTGCGCCCCCTGCGGGCCTGATCCTGGCGTCCCCCCCCATGGGCCCGCTCTCTGGTAACCCCCCTCCCAGCCTGCCCAGCCACTCCCCACAAACTTACCTTGCAGCTGGAGCCGCACAGCCCAGCCACAGCTCCTGGGGCCAGAGAAGCACTAATGGAGCATGCTCAGATTTTCTGGGCATGCTCCATTAGAGCTTCTCTGGGTGGGAGTTTTAAAAACTCCCTCCTCCACAGGAGCTGTGAGCAGGGACTCCGGCTGCCGGCCATGTGCTGCCGGCAGCTTTCCCTGTGCTGCTGGCTGCAGCAGGCTGCACTGCAGTGAGCCAGAGCACCTTAGAGGCAACAGTGGTCAGAATATAGAGGCTTATCAGCTATGTCTACACTAGTGAATCAGTTTGAATTCAGGAGCCTTATTTTCAACTAATTTGCTCCCTAGCTCTACTAGGCTTTGCCTAGTTCGAACTAAAAACAAACAAACAAACAAACATATAAATAAATCAGTTTGAACTAAGCAAAGCTTAGTTCAAACTAGTTAGTTTGAATGGGAAGTTTGAACTAACTGCTTAGTTCAAACTTATTTTGAACTTTAGTTAGAACTAGAATAAAGTAGTCATGCTAGTTCTAACTAAATAAGTTCAAACCAACGATTCATTTGAACTAACCGTGGTCTTTTAGTTTCAACTAAAAAAACAAAAACAAAAACAAAACTAAAAAACAAAACAAAACAAAAACCCTGCGAGTTGGAACTAAATGTTAGTTCGAACTAAACAAATGTGATTAGTTCAAACTAACTTTGAACTACTTAATTCTGACTAAGCACGTCTGAAGTAAGGTTTTAGGTGTAGATATAGCCCTTGTGCATAGTTTCTGGCAGAAAATAGCTAGAAGCATCAAGGAGAAGGAACCAAAGCTTTCACAGACTCTGAATATGTATTATCCAAAGAGAAAGGCAGACTGTGTGAAAAATTGGTTTGATCTGGACTCTCGTTAGTCTTAAAAGGAGTGGAATTCTCATTCAGTAAGTCTAGTAATCAGGAAAAAAAAGGGTGGGGGTGGGGGTAAAGGCCTTTTAATTCTCTGGGAAGAAAGAGCCAAGAAAGCAGCTCACCTTCTCAGATGACAATGAGGTAGGATTCTTGTTGTCCCTTGGGCACAATAAGTTATAAGGTTACTCCATGCAATCCATTGGCATATTAATAAATGCAAGCCTCCTTGGTTGTTTTGTTTATGTATTTAAAGCTGATGGGCCATTATCTGATTTGTTTAACAGATATTAGACTTTCATAGTGCAGTGACTCTCCCCATTTCAATAAAATGATACACTAAAATACAGGCAAGTTCTGTTAGTTTATGATTAGAGTATGGCAGTGTTCTTATATAGTGATTTTCCGATCATTTTCCAAATAAGTACTGGAAAAAAAAAAAAGAATGGATAATCTAACTATGCATTGTAACATCTGCTGTGAATCTATAACTACACTAAAAGAAATCAACACATAAAAGACTTTGAGTGGAATTCACTCCCAGACAGGAGATCAGCATGACTTAAATCTTCTTTTCTACTCTATTATAATGCTTCAAAAATGCAAAGGCCTTAAGTTAGTCTTCTGTATAGGACTGAATTTCACTCATGTTTCATAAAATACAATTTGCTCTCATAATTAAAACAATAGTAAGAATCTAACCCAAGGTCCTACACAAGTAGCGAAAAACACTGGATCAGCTTAAACTGGTGTCAAAGTAGAAGAGTTCCATTTGTTTCCATGAAATTATGCCAATTTATTCCAGATGAGTACCTTAACTATTATTATATCTGTGTTTCTATGGCTATGTCCACACATACATCGTTATTTTGAAATGAGTTATTTTGAAATAAAGTCCTTATTTCAAAATAAGTTAATTTGAATTATGAAAATGTTAATTCGAATTAAGGGAAAAGCTCAAAGCGAAATAGCATGTCCAGACACAGGACTTGCTATTTCACTTTAGGAGAGGGGCACCATGGGAGGTGTGGCAACATGGCCCCCTCCTTGGGCCATGCCCCCACCCAATATAAGCTAAAAGGGAGGCACCCTGGGAAGGAGAAGGGCAAAAGTGTTATTTCAAAATAAAAACAGCCATTTTGATTTAAAGAAGTTTTAAGCTATTTCAAAATGACGGCTCTTATTTCAAAATGATGGAGCCCGTCATTTTGAAATAAGAATACATCATGTGGACCTAATCTGTTTTATTTCAAAATAACTAGTATTATTTCAAAATAAAAGAGGCATGTGGACATACCCTATGACTATATTCACACATAGGCAGTTAAATTGATTTAAGTTAAATCAATTTAATAAAATCACTATAAAAAACATTAAATCGATTTAAGTTAAGTCAATTTAACATGTCCTCACTAGAAACTCAAATCAAACTAGCATGTCCATGGGCAGGACTTGCTAATTCGATTTAGGAGAGGGGCACCATGGGAGGTGTGGCAGCATGGCCCCCTAGAAGGGCCATGGCCCATCCACTATCTGGAAAAAAAAGAGAGCAGCCTGGGAAGGAGAAGGGCAAAAGCATTAAATTGAAATAACAAGTCCACACAGCATTATTTTGAAATAACAGTTTTGATTTACCCGTCATTTGGGTATAATACTAGGTTTTATTATATTGAAATGACTTTCCTTATTGTGAGATAAGGGAGCTCTTTTTCTTGATGTAAGGAAATGCAGTGTGGACCTGCAATGTTTTAAATTGAAATAATCTGCATTATTTTGATTTAAAGACTATGTGTGGACATACCCTATAACAGTAACAATAATAATTAATTAAAAATTCTACATTAAAACAATATTAATACTGCAAACTCAAGCACCCCAAAATAAGAAATACTGTTATTTAAATTGCACGTTAAGACATATGTCACCTGTTTTTTGCATACACATTATAATATATCATTTAATTACACAATCTTTTTTTTTTTCCCCTGTGCAACCTCTGCCTCTTTCAGTGCACAGGGTTAAACCCATGTTATTCTGTTCCAGGACTCTACCATCATTCATTGCAGAGAGTTGAATATGTGCAGTGAGTGAGATGAAGAGTGCAACTGCAAAGCAAGTGGTCTCCTAGCTCAGGCTGTGCCCCTTGCTTTTGATAATTTCCCACTCCACAATCGGTCTCTCTTTTTTTTTTCTTTTCCCTGTCCTTTTCCTTCTGCTTCTAATCACCCCAGCCTGACACTTTTCCCTTCCACTTCCCCTGCTCCTTTTCCCTCTGCATTCCAGTCAAGTTGTATCTTCTTCCTTGCTGCCTGGGAGCTAGTAGCAGAGCACAGGGAGCATATCCTTCTCCTAGTTCTAGTTTTCAATGCCACAGAGACACCTGCCAGGGGCGGAGGGCATTTGCAGTAACAGTTCATCTGAGCCCTGAGCTGAAGCACACTCAATTAAATCTCTGAGGATGGGGATGGGCATGCTTGATGCAGATGGAAAGTGTGGAGAAATCAGCAAGTGACTTCTAGGAAAGCTGTACTAGGCATATACAAAGAGCATTTCTCTCTCCTTTTAATTTGGACAAATATGGGTGGATTTCTCTCAGGATGGAACAGTATACACTTCTGACATGAGGACAACCTGCCTGCTAAAGTACAAGTCCCTGCCCCAAAACAAGAAAAACAAACAAGTCTGGTGGCACTTTTAAAGACTAACAAATTTATTTATCACATGAGCTTTCATAGGAGAAAGTCCCACTTCATCAGACACTTTGAAGATGGGGAGCTGCAGAATGAGAGAATAGCAATATTCTTTTTAAACAATGTATTTCCCCCTAAGCTGGTTCTAGGAAACAGCTAATCTGTTTTTGCTGAAAAATTCTCAAAAAGAATTAAACCTAAGGCAGAAATGTGGCATGGAAAAAGTCAGCTCTTGCTTTGATTTGTTGAACTCCTGAGAAGCACGACAAGTGGTTCAATGCCAACAGCAAAGCCAGGCCATCAGTTATGAACAGAGAATGAAGACCCACACCTTCAGTATTGGACAGCCTGTCGTCACTTGAAACTATCCTTCAGGAGCTAAATGGGTTCCAGCAACAGTCATCACCCAGCCATGACCTGTTTCCTACTCTGTCCAGACAGTGGATAGCCTGGTTTGGTGAAGGAATGTGGATTAGCTGCTACTCAGTCACACGGATCCGAAGGATACATCTCAAACTGATGTAACTGACTTCGCCTTACAGATGATATACCCTATGGGCATGAAGCAGCTGTTCATGTTCCTCCTGTTCCAGCCATCTCTTCAACACCTTCAGCCTCCTCCCTGGACCAACCAGACACAACATCATCTCTGATTCCAGCTACTTCCCTGGTACCTGTGGTCACACCACCACCAATACCACCTTCCAGTGTGGGCACACCAGTTCACTGTAATCCACTTAGCGAGAGAAGGCCTCCTAATGAGCTGGATCTTTATCTAGTGGTGATCCCCTCATCATGGGGCAGAATTATTCTCTTTGGGGTTTGCTGTCAGAGGTGTTCTTAGGGTAGGGTGAGCGGGGCAGCTGCCCAGGGCCCTGAGCTTTGGGGAGCTCTGCGGGGCCTGCACCACTGCCTCCCCACCCAAGCTGGGGACTTACATGAGACCCCGGTCGCCCATAGTGAGCCCCGAATGTTTTTCCCCAGCAGACACAGGCTCACTCTGCTGTGCTGGTGACTAGAGGGGCTGCCTGTCACCCCACCTCCCTGGATCCTGCAGTGAGCGATTAGCTGGAGGGGAGACAGAGGTTTAACTCTTTCCTCCTCCAGCAGACACTGACAGCACCAGCCCGGGGCCACACTGCCAGGTAAGTATGGGGGGTTTGGTGGGAGCCTGAGCCTGAGCCAAGCAGGGAGTTGGCTGGGGATCTGCCCCCCCCTTTCCCTCAGGGACCCTGGGTCAGGCCGGGGGGGCGGTGCTGGGGATACAGGGGTCTACCTGGCCCCCAAGTCACATTGGGCTAGTGGGGGGCAGGTAGATCAGGGATTATGCTCTTCTAGGCCCCAGGTCATGCTGGTGGCCAGGCAAGAGGATGGAAGGCAGGCCAGGCCAAGGACTGACCCACCCCCAGGCTAGGCGGTGAGGCTGGAGGGCAGGCTGGGCTAGGGTTCTTCCCCAGCCCAGGCTGTGAGGCCAGGGGGAAGGATGGGCCAAAGGTCATCTCCACCTAGCCCAGGCAGCAAGACTGGGGGGCAGCAGTCAGGCTGGGCCATGTGCCACCTCCCCCAAGCCCAGGTGGTGAGGCTGGGTGGGCAGACTTGGCTAGTGGTCACCCCACAAACCCAGGGGGCAAGGCTGGGGAGTCAGCAGGCAGCCTGGGCCATGGGTCATCTCCCCTAAGCCCAGGGGGAGAGGTCAGGGCCAGGGTTGCCCCCTCCTCCCCAATACTCAGGTGGTAAGCCCCAGGGACAGACACAAGCAGCGGTCGTTCCTCTCCAAAGCCAAGGTGACAAGGCTGGGGGGCACATGGGCATTGGATTGTCCACCACAAGCCCAGGTGGCAAGGTCAAGGGTCAGAGTGAGCCAGGTATCATCTGCACCCCCCGCAAGCCTAGGTGGTGATACCAGCAGGCCAAAGGGCAGGCTGGACCAGGGGGTGTTTACCCCCACCACCTGTCCAGGTGGCAAGGCCAGGGTCACAGGCCTGGTCAGGGGTCAACCCCCACCCCAGGAAAGCAGACTGGGCCAGGGGTCACTCCCCAAGTCCAGACAGCAATTTTGGGGAGCAGGTGGGGCCGGGCAGCAGGAAGGTCTGGCCTGGGGTCAAACCCCAGGCCAATGGGCTTGTGGGCAGATATGGCCTGCTGTCAAACCACTGCCCTCTATGCCAGTGGGCAGGTCTGGCCAGGATCCCCTCCCCCTAGCCCAGGGGAAGACTTGAAGGCAGCAGGCAGGCCTGGCCAGGGGTCACCCCACCTCTCATTAGCCCAGGTGGCAAGACTGGGTCCTACTGAAGGAAACGGTGGTGGATGAGCACAAGCCCAGCCACTTCTAAAACCCCTCCCACAGTTTAAGGGGAGGTGGCACTGGGCCATTCCTCAAAAGATTTTGGGGGACAACTAAGGAAAAAAAACAAGGGCAGGTGTGAGGGTCACAGGTTAAAAAGCAATGTTTCATATGGGGATATTGAGCAGAGAACTTCGGACAGCTCCCGCTGCTCCTGGAAGCTATCAAGGGAGCCAGCAGACGCCACCCAGAGGAATTCTGCCTGGAGGCATGTACGGACAAGGGACCGTAAATAGGCACCACAGTCACAGGCCCCTTCCCCAGCCATCCCCTCTCCCTGGTCTTATAGATGGCTATTTTTGTGTATGCCAGGAAGAGGTTGGCAAGGAGGTCCCAGGACTTTGTGGGACCACGGGTGGGGAGTGCATAGAGGAACAGGTGTGGGGAGAAGTGCAGCCAGAACCTCAATAAGAAGTTCCGGAGGAGCTGGAAAAGGGGCTGCAACCTAGCGCACTCCAGGTAGGCATGCGCCAGGGTCTTCCTCACGCCACAAAAGGGGCAGGTGTCAGGACGGGGGGTGAACCATGCCAGGTACACACCCATGCTCACAGCTCCATGAAGGAGCCACCAACTGATGTCTCTGGTGGGCCACAGGGTCAGGGTGGCATACAGGCTGGCCCACCGTGGGTCTTCACCCTCCGCAGATGGGATTAGGTCTCACCACTTGGTGTCAGGGCAGGACACAAGGGTGAGGAAGTGGATGGTATGGAGCACAAGCATGTACAGATATTGGTGGGGCGCGGTTTGGAAAGGCACCGGCTGCAGGTCTAGCAGCTGGCTTGGGGTGTGGGGTGGGGGCGGCCGGGGGGGGGCTCAGGGGGCCCAATCAAGAGCTCTGGAGGGCCAGGACTGAGAGGGGAGCAGGGAGTACCCTCTCCCAGCACCCTCCTGAGGTAGGCCTGAGCAACTGGGGGCAGGGCCACCTTCACCTCCTGGAGTAGGCGCAGGGAGGTACGAGGGGTGGAGAGCCCCATGCACCGGGCTAGCTCATAGGGAGCCCCCAGTCCCCCCGGGCATAATCCAGGAGGTCTCGGAGCCAGGTGACATCTGCCAGGACCAACCTCAGCCTCACGGAGGGGGCCTCCGCCACCTGCACATCAAGATGGAGGTTGTATAGGAGGTGCTCCATGAGGAGGTCCTCCCCCTCAGGGGGTACAAGTGACCTTGAGGCCGCAATAAGCCTCCAGGTCTGGAGGAGGTCATGGTAGAAGGCCAGAAGCTCAGAGAGGTCTCGCGGATCACCGCTCAGGTCAAGATAAAAGAGCTGCCGATCATATCGGAGCCCTGGGTAGGGGTGGAATAAGGTGCATGCCAAGTGGCTCTATGCCAGACTACCTGCAGCATAAAGGAGTCTCTGCATGGCCTGGAGGCAGAAGGTGTGGACCTAGCTATGAACACAGCACAGGCCCTGCTCTCCCTTCTCCAGGGGTGGGCTCAGGAGCCCTGCAGAGACCCAGTGTAGCCCTGGCCGAAAGAACTCAAGAACTGTTATCTGGAGGTGGGCCAGGAATGTCAGGGGTGGAACCAGGGTGTTGAGCTGGTGCCAGAGCATGGACAGGATGAGTTGGTTGATGACCAGTGCCCATCCCCAGAGGGAGAGGCACTGCAGCAATCCTGTCCACCTCCGCAGCCGGTCAGCGACCCTGCCCTCCAAATCATGCCAGTTCTCATCTGGGGAGGGATGGGTGGCAGAAAGGTAAACGCCGAGATGGAGCAGCGGACCTGCGCTCCACCGGATGGCTTAAAGCACGGGTGGGAGGGGGCCTGCCGACCAACTGGCCCCTACTGTCAGGCCAGATCTCTTGACACAGTTAACCTGGGAGGAGGAGGCCGCCAAGTAGATGGCATGGTAAGCCTCCAGTTGCGCCAAGTCACCAGGGTCCTGGACTACGAGAAGCACATCGTCAGCGTAGGCTGACAGGACCAGCCACAGCTCTGGCTCATGGAGCACCAACCCCATCAGCCTCCGGTGGAGGAGACAGAGGAAGGGCTCAATGGCAAGAGTGTACAGATGGCCTGACAGCAGGCAGCCTTGACGGACTCCTCCTCCGAAGCTGACCAGCTCGGTCAGGATCCAGTTGAGCTTGACCAGGCACTCTGCGGAGGTGTACAGCAGCCGGAGAAACCCCACAAAGCGGGGCCTGAAGCCGAAGGCCTGCAAGGTGCCCAGGAGGTACCCATGATCCACCCTATTGAATACTTTCTCCTGGTCCCAGGCCAGCAGGACGAATGACAAGCTGTCCCTACACCCAAGCTCTAGGAGATCCCGAACCAGGTACAGGTTACTGAGGATGGTCCAGCCTGGGACAGTGTAGGTCTGGTCGGGATGGATCATGCCCTGCAGCATGGACCCAAGCCGCAGTGAGATGGCCTTGGTGATGATCTTGTAGTCTGTGCAGAGGAGAGAGATGGTATGCCAGTTCAAAAAGTGTTGGCCATGGCCCTCTAGCAAGGGAGGGGGAGCTCCCTGCTTCCTTCCAACTCGGCCCAGACGGTGGCCAGATCCGGGCTGAGGACATCCCAGAACACACGGTAGAACTCCACGGTCAGCTCGTCCATGCCCAGGGATTTGTTGGTGGGCATATGACAGAGGGCTTCCATGAACTTGGCCAGAGTGGGAGGAAACTCCAGTGGGTCCCGGTTGCCCATGCGGAGCACGGGGAGTTCATTCCAGAGCGCCCTGCAGGCGTCAACTTCACTTGGATCCAGGGAGAAAAGGCTGGCATAGAAGGCCCTGGCCCTTCCATGCCTCTCCTCCAGATACGTGGGGGGGGGGTGCTGTCTTCAGCATGGAGGCAGATGACATGCTTTCGAGCCCCGCTCCATTTCCAGAGTGTAGAAGAAGCGGGATCTGTGGTCCATCTCCTGAAGGAGGTGGATGCGGGATTGAATGAAGGCTTGCTGGGCTCGAAGGTCCTCGAGGGCCCGGAGCTCCTCTTGCTTCTCCCGGCACACTCCGCAGAGGGATGGATCCTCAGGGCTGCTGGCCAGGCACCTCTCCAGCTCTAAGACCTCTTGTTCCACTGCTCTATCGCTGCATCCATCCGCCAGCTGGCCCCTTGAGTGTAGTCATGGCAGAAGAGCCAGGCACACACTTTCCCCACATCTCACCAATGCCTCACCAAGGGAAAGACCACCGTCTGCCCCTGCCAGACCAGCCAGAACTTCTGGAAGGATGCCACAAAGCCCACATCCTCCAGTAGGCTGTCGTTGAAGTGCCAATAGGCCAGCCCCAGCCTCTCTTCTGAGATAGAGGCCATCACGGTCACCAAGTAGTGATCCAAGAAAGGGGCCAGCCTAATGCTGGAGGAGTGGGCTTGTGCGAGATGTCGTCGGGACAAGTAAATGTGGCCCAACAAGGAGTGGTGTGACCGGTCGCCCTCCACCCGGACAATATCAAGGCGACCTCATTGTCCGGGTGCTGGTCGCACCAGATGTTCACCAGGGAGTAATGTTCAATCACTTCCCGGAGGATGCCCACAGCAACCTGGGTCTGCTCGGTTCCTGCGCGATCCCATTCCTCAAGGATGGTGTTAAAGTCCCCACCCAGGACCAGGCACTCCTGTGGCTCCAAGGTGCCAAGGAAGGCAGCCGCCTGCCAGAAGAAGCGCACCCGCTCGAGGCCTGATGCCGGGGGGGTAGACATTGACCAAGTTCAACGTCAGCCCCTCCATGCAGACCCGGAGGTGCAGCAGGCAGCCCGGCATGACCTCGGCAACCCCCAGCACCTCGGGCTGCAGGTTGGGGGAGAACAGGGTGGCCACACCACTGAAGCAAGTGGACAGAGGGCTCAGGAACACCCCATTACCTCATTCCAGCCGCCAGCTGTCCTTGGCAACTGGATTCATATGGGTGTCCTGCAGGAACACCACAGAGTAGCCCCCCTCCTGAAGGAAGGAGAGAACCTGGGTGCTGTGGAGGGCGATCTTGCAGCCCCTGGCATTCAAGGTTGCAAAGGTGGTGGGAGCCATGAGGAGGGCTGGAGGGGACCCACAGGAGCAGCAGGAGTGCTGGCAGCCTCCTTCGGGCCACACAACAATCCATGACCCACCCCAAAGGCCATCAGGGAGTCACGGAAGAGGCGGGCCCTCTGGTAGGCCATGGCATCCTGCCTCCCGGTCCCCTTTCCCTCTTTCAGGATGGCCCTCAAGGCCTGGAGGATGAGGTGGAAACTCCCCCAATGTTTCAGGGTGAGCCACACCTGATTCCTGGTTCCACGGGTGTTGGCCAAGAAAGCGTGGAGCTCATCCTGCAGCGTCAGGGATTCCGGGATGGAAGGGCCCCGGACATCCTCCACTCGGGTCCCCATGTTGGCCGCGCTGCCTGCTGGGACAGACAGACAGGGCACAGAGCCCCATTGCGGCACCAATGATGGAGGCGCCGTATTGTCTGGCCTGACTCCCGGCATGGGGGGGAAGTGGCGAAGGGAGGTCTGCAGCCCTGGTCAGGGTGGGGGCCACAAATGCTGCCTCCTGGGAGTCGGTGGTGGAGAATGGGAAGGTTATAGTCCTATTGAAGGAAAACAGTAATGGGTGGGCGCAAGCCCATCCACTTCTAAAACCCCTCCCCCAGCCTATGGGGAGGTGGTACTGAGCCGTCCTTCAGATGGATTCTTGGGACAACTGATGAAAAAACGGGGACAGGTGTAAGTTCATAGGTTTATAATAAGCGATTTGGAAGGGGACACTGAGCAGAGTACCCCGGACAGTACCCACTGCTCCCGGAAGCTGTTGAGGGAGCCAGCGGACGCCACCCAGAGGAACTCTGCCCAGAGACGTGCGCGAATCTCCTCTCTCTGGTTCTGTAGATGGCCTGTTTAGTGTAGGCCAGAAGGAGGTTGGCGAGGCGGTCCCACAACTTCGTGGGGTGACGGATGGATAGTGCATAAAGGAACATGTATGGGGAGAAGTGCAGCCAGAACCTCAATAAAAGGTTCTGGAGGAGCCGGAAAAGGAGCTGCAACCTGGTGCATTCTAGGTAGGCATGCACCAGGGTCTCCCTCGTGCCGCAAAAGGGGCAGACCTTGGGGTGGGGGGTGAACCACGCCAAGTACACGCCCGTGCTCATGGCTCCATGAAGGAGCTGCCAACTGATATCCCCAGCGGGCTGTGGGGTCAGGGTGGAATAAAGGCTGGCCCACCAGGGGTCCTCACCCTCCGTGGGTGGAATGAGGTCCTGCCACTTAGTATCAGGGTGGGACACAAGGGCAAGGAAATGGATGGTGTGAACCATGAGCATGTACAGATATTGTCGAGGCATGGTTCGGAAGAGGGCTGGCTGCAAATCCAGCAGCCGGCTTGGTGCGTGGGACAGGGGCTACCGGGGGGGGGTGTCTCAGGGCCAGGGCCTGATCACAAGCTCCAGAGGGCCAGGACTGGGGTGGGGGGGAGTACCCTCTCACAAAACCTGCTTGAGGTAGGCCCAAGCAGAGGGGGACAGGGCCACCCTCACCTCCTGGAGTAGGCACCGGGGGGTTCAAAGGGTGGAGAGACCCATGTGCTGGGTGAGCGCAAGGGGGTCCACCCAGTCCCCCCGGGCATAGTCCAAGAGGTGTCCAACCCTGGCGATGCCTGCCATGACCAACTTCCACCTCACGGAGGGGGCCTCTGCCACCTGCACATGAAGATTGGGATTGTGTAGCAAGGGGTCTGTGAGGAGGTCCTCCCCCGCGGTGGGCACAAGGGCCCTGGAGGCCAAGACTAGCCTCCAGGTCCAGAGGAGGTCCTAGTAGAAGGCCAATAGCTCTGAGAGGTCTCGCAGACCACCTCTCAGCTGGATGTAAAAGAGTTGCCGGTGGTATTGGAGCCCCTGGTAGCGGAGGAGGAGGGTGCGTGCCAGGTGGCTCCACGCTGGACTACCTGCACCATAAAGGAGTCTCTGTAGGGCTTGGAAGCAGAAGGCATGGACCTGGCTGTAGACACAGCACAGGCCCTGCCCTCCCTCCTCCAGGGGGACACTCAGAATCCCTGCAGAGACCCAGTGAAGTCCTGGCCAGAAGAACTCCAGAATTGTCTTTTGGAGGTGGGCCAGGAACGTCGGGGGTGGGATCAGGGTGTTGAGTTGGTGCCAGAGCATGGACAGGATGAGCTGGTTGACCACCAGTGCCCTCCCACGAAGGGAGAGGCACCACAGCAGGCCTGTCCATCTCCACAGCTGCCCAACGACCCTGTCCTCCAAATCACACCAGTTCGCATCCGGGGAGGGATGGTTGGCGGAGAGGTTAATGCCCAGATAGAGCAGCGGACCCATGCTCCACTGGATGGCTTGAAGCATGGGTGGGAGGGGGCCTGCCAATCACCTGGCCCCTACCATCAGGCCAGAGCTCTTGACTCAGTTGACCTGGGTGGAGGAGGCTGCCAAGCAGAAGGCCTGGCGGGCCCTCAACAGCGCCAGGTCACCTGGGTCCTGGACCATTAGAAGCACGTCATCGGCGTAGGCTGAAAGGACCAGCCACAGGTCTGGGTCACATAGCATCAACCCCATCAGCCTCCGGTGGAGGAGACAGAGGAAGGGCTCAATGGCCAGAGTGTACAGCTGGCCCGACAGTGGGCAGCCTTGACGCACTCCTCACCTGAGGCTGACTGATTCGGTCAGGGTCCAGTTGAGCTTGACCAGGCACTCTGCGGAGGCATACGGCACCCAAAGAAAGCCCACAAGGCGTGGCCCTAAGCCAAAGGCCCTCAGGGTGCTCAGGAGGTACCCATGGTCAACCCTGTCGAATGCTTTCTCCTGGTCCAGGGCGAGGAGGGTGAACGACAGACCGTCTCTACACCCGAGCTCCAAGAGATCCCAGACCAGGTACAGGTTGTTGAAGACGGACCGGCCCGGGATGGTGTAGGTCTGGTCAGGATCAATCATGTCCTGCATCACGGACCCAAGCCGCAGGGAGATGGCTTTGGCAATGGTCTTGTAGTCCGTGCAGAGGAGTGAGACGGGACGCCAGTTCCGAAGGTCACGGAGGTTCCCATTCTTGGGCAGCAGAGCCAGCACAGCTCGCTGGCAAGATAGGGGGAGCTCCCCACTTCCTTTGGACTTGGCCCAGATAGCGGCCAGGTCTGGGCCGAGGACATTCCAGAATGCGCAGTAGAACTCCACAGTCAGCCCACTGCTGCCAGGTGGCGTGTTGGTTGGCATACAGCGGAGGGCTTCCGTGAACTCGGCCAGAGTGAGAGGAACCTTCAGACGGTCCCAGTTGCCCGTGCTGAGTACAGGGAGTTCGTTCCAGAGCACCCTGTGGGCACTGGCTTCAGTCGGATCCAGGGAGAAAAGGCTAGCGTAGAAGGCTCTGGCTCTTCTGCGTATCTCCTGCAGGTCTGTGAGGGGGGTGCCGTCCTCGGTGAGGAGGCAGGTGACATGCTTTTGAGCCCCCCCCTCCATTTCTCCAGGGCATAGAAGAAGTGGGAGACGCGGTCCATATCCCAGAGGAGATGGATGCAGGATCAAACGAAGGCTCCCCGGGCCCCAAAGGTCGCAGCAGAAGAGCCGGGCGCACACCTTCCCCGTGTCCCACCAACGTCGCGCTGAGGGAAAGGTGGGCCTCTGCTCCCACCAGGCCTGCCAGAACTCCCGTAAGGGCGCCACGAAGCCCGCGTCTTCCAGCAAGCTGTTGTTGAAGTGCCAGTAGGCTGGCCCCAGCCTCTCCTCCGTCAGAGAGGCCATCACGGTCACCAAGTGGTGATCCAAGAAGGGGGCCGGCCTAATGCTGGAGGAGTGGGCTCATGCGAGATGGCCATGGGACAAATTAATGTGGTCCAACCAGAAGCGCTGCGACCAATCTTCCCCCACCTGGACAAAGGTGAAGTTGACCTCGTTGTCCGGGTGGTGGTCGCGCCAGACATCCAACAGGGAGTGATGGTCAATCACCTTTGGGAGAACGTCCGTGGCGGCCTGGTGCTCAGTCCCCGAATAGTCCCAGTCCTCGGGGGTGATGTTAAAATCCCAACCCAAGACCAGGCACTCCTGTGAATCTAAGGTGCCGAGGAAAGCGGCTGCCTGCCGAAAGAAGGGCGCCCGGTCCGGGCCCAATGTTCGGGCATAGACATTGACCAAGTTCAATGCCAGCCCCTCCATGATGACCCAGAGGTGCAGCAGGCAGCCTGGCATGACCTTGGCAACCCCCAGCAGCTGAGGCTGTAGGTTGCGGGAGAACAGGGTGGCCACACCGCTGGAGTGGGTGGAAAGGTGACTCAAGAACACGCTGCTCCCCCATTCCAGCTGCCAGCTTGCCTCGGCAGCTGGATCCATATGGGTCTCCTGCAGGAACACCACAGAGTAGCCCCCCTCTCGAAGGAAGGAGTGTACCTGGGTCCTGCGGAGATCCATCCTACAGCCCCTGTCGTTCAACGTTGCAAGGATGATTGGAGCCAGGAGGAGGGCTGGGGGGGATCCACAGGGGTGGCAGGAGCACCACAAGCCTCCATTGGGCCACACAACAATCCATGACCCACCCCAAAGGCCATCAGGGAGTCACGGAAGCTGCAGGCCCTCTGGTAGGTGGCATTGTCCCATCTCCCGGTCCCCTTTCCCTCTTTCAGGATGGCCCTCACGGCCTGGAGGATGAGGTGGAAACTCCCCCAATACTGCAGGGCAAGCCACACCTGATTCCTGGTCCCACAGGTGTCGGCGAAGAAGGCGTGGAGCTCGTCCCACAGCGTCAGGGGTTCTGGGACAGAAGGGCCCCAGCCATCGTCCAGTCAGGTCCCCATGTCAGCCCCGCTGCCTGCTGGGACAGACAGACAGGGCATGGAGCCCGGTTGCGGTGCCAATGATGGAGGTGCCATATTGTCCGGCCCAACTCCCGGCACAGGTGGGAAGTGGCGAAGGGAGGTCTGCAGCCCTGGTCAGGGTGGGAACCACAAATGCCACCCCCTGGGAGTCGGTGGTGGAGGATGGGAAGGTTATAGTTCCAGGGGGGTTGGCAAGACTGGGTGGCCAGCAGGCAGGCCTGGCCAGGGATCCTGTATGATCACTGATCACCAGCCATTTACAGATATGACTTTTGCCTAGTGTTTTGTTCTTTTCTTTCTGGGTTGGATCCTTGCTTTTGTGGGAGTTGTTTGCATCACTTAGCCACTGAGGTAGTACTTGCATTTCATCAGGACAGGCTGGTGTTGATTGATTCCATCAGACACACCCTTCATTCACACATTTTGTTCACATATTTAAATGAAATTCCAGACTATACACCTAAAGCAAGTTTTATCGAGAATACAAAATGAAGTTCTAAATTCACAACATCGAGCTTTGTTGGGCATTGGTTATAATGTCTATTAAACTGAGTTAGTTATTTCAGTTATGATATTAAAGAACAGATACAGTGTTGCCTAACAGATGTTTAAATGTGCATTCAATTCTTTTTATCTATCTGTGTCCCTACATTGTGGCTACAGATGCCTGGCCCTACACTAGCAGGAAAGAATACAGTTAGGGAAAGGAATTCCTTGAGTGAAGTACATGATTTTAACTTATACAGTATTGCCAGTTTCAAGTGATCAAAAATCACAAGAATGGCAAAAATGTCTTTTTTTTTTTTTTTGCCAAAGATAATAGTGTGTTTTTAAACTAATCTCTTGATGTTTGAATTCCCCATGCCCATCCCAGGGTGAGTAGGTGACAGTTAGTGTTGCCTGCCTATTATCTCACAGGAACTGGGTAAGTTTTCATGTTTTTACCCATCTTTTATATGTGCTAACTCTCAAGGAAATCTATGTAACTTCCTGTGTCTTCTTCCTCAGAGCTCCTGTGTGATCATTGTAAATGGCTAGTGATCAGACATGATCATCTTGTAGTTTGTTCTTTTCCTCTTATTTTTTTTCCTGGGGTGGATCCTTCTTGCTTTTCCCATCCTCAGTGAAATGGACTTGTTTGCCTCATGGGTTCCCTAACTTTCCCCACCTGGTTTGCATGCACCTGTAAGCTGGAATCAGGCCAAAGCCTTTTTAAATTTCCTGGCCTTCAGCATGTCCAGGCATTTGGCCTAGGACAGGAACAGCATGGGAAATTGTAGATGCTGTGCTGCCTTCCCTGGCGCCTGCCACCCAGCTGTACTTCTCCACTAATTCTTCTGATATCCCACTCTGTCCTCTCTTTCTCCCCACTCTCTTGCTGCTACTCAGAAGGGGAAGGCAAGCATCACAGCAAAGTTCATGGGAGGGGTAGGATCTATTTAAAAATCTTGGGAACCATAGCAGTTGATGTATCTGGTGTGGGTCGGCAGGGTGGCATCTCACAGCTGGGCACGGAGCCATGTGCCAGCTGTGCACTCAGGTGCTATCAACTTCCTTAGTGCATGGGGAACCTATGCAAGCTGGCTAGAAGTCCCAGGCACAGTATGATCCATCACTCTCCCTCCTACTCCTATTTGCAGAGCTTCTTGTCCCCTGATATTCAGCAACAGGAACCTGGAGGGGTTAGGGAATGATGTACCTTGTCAGACACTCCCCTGGGCCAGCCGGCCCCACCTCCCAGTTCTGGGGAGTGGGTGGGGGGCAGAGAGAACGATTCTCCTGGGGCCCCACACCCCCTTAGGGACTGCCCTGTTCTCCGGAGATGGGGCAGTCTACTTTCATCTTCCAGTTTAGTGTTTATTCTTTCCGGGGGGAGCGGGTTCATTAGTAGGGGAGGAATATGTGGTGTTTCGAGCTACCTAGGGTCATTGGATTGCCATAGTGATAAATGGGAGGGTTGTTTTAGTGTTAGGGAAACCTGTCTGTCTGGTTCCCTCTGCTCTCAGTTCTCTTTCAATAAAGATCCTTCTTCGAGCCTTGCTCAGATGCATTCAGTAATAGGTGTCTCCATGCCAGAGTGCTGGATTGGTCAGAAAAAACTTGTCCTAGCCTGCCAGAAGAGGGGAGGTGGCCACCACCCCTCGCATCACCCATGGCTATCTATACGGCCACCTCCCCGCCCCCTCCTCAGTTTCATTTCTTCCACCTTGAGTGTCGGAATTAGAATGTCTGCTCCTTGCAACTCGCAAGCAGCCTGTGTCTTGGCCTTCTACTCACTGTCCAGCGGGGCACATCTCTTTGTGGATTTAACTCCACCACGAGAGGCCCCAACACCGGACTGGAACATTGCATCAACGATGCCGGGGTTTAAACCCTGCACCGAGTGCGGCAAGGCGTTCCCCCGGGATGACCCCCCATGGGAAGTGCCTTAGGTGCCTGGGCAAAGACCACGTGGTCTCAGTGTCTTCCATCTGTCTTTCCTTTAAACCAGAAATGATTAAGGAGAGGGAACAGCAATGCCGCACCCTAGCCCCATAGGAGGTTCAGCACCCCTCACCCGAGGCTTCGGGTTCGAGCCCGGCTCTGAGACCCAGCTCGGCGCCGGAGCCTATGCGGCACCATGCCACTGGTGGCTGCTGCTGCTGCACCACCTTGGTGCTGACTCCTGCACCGCAGCGCCTATCCGGCGCCTCGGCACCAATCGAGGTCACCCTCAGTCAGTGCAGCACCGCCAGCACCAGGCTCACCTTGGCACCATGCCATATCGTCTCTGGTGCCGATTACACAGTACAGCCTGGCCTCACCAGTGCCAACCTCACCCCGGCACCAGCTGACTCCACCCGTGGCACCACAGAGCCTGGTGCTGCAGGAACGGGAGCCTTCCCACCTGAGCAGTCTTCCCTCCCCCAACGAGGACTTGTCCATGACTCATGCGGAGTCGCTTCTTGTCCCGTCCACCCCGGAAGCGGTGAAGGCAGCACAAACCTTGCTGCTCCTCCCAACTCCCACTGTCCCACCTCTGATCAGAAGGGGCAAACCGGCTTTCATCTCGAAGGCCTGGGTTCATCTGGGACACTTACCCTCACCTTCCAGCCCCCCGTCTTCCACCTCAGTGGGGACTATCACCATTCCTCCACCGGCACCGGGCCGGGAATCCCGATTCCCTTTCCCCGTCTCCAGACCAGAAGAGGGACCTTCTAGGGGCTCCAAATGGCCCCAGTGCTGCACATCAGCCCCATCACCCTTCAGGTTTCAGCCAGAAGAATGGTCCCCTGAGGGAACTCCCTCCCCTCCGCAGTGGACCCCTGGTACCGTGCTGTCCCCAGCACCAGAGTCCTTTATGGAAAACCTCTCGGTGCTCGTTGACCTGCTGCACCGGGACACAGCCCATTTAGGTATGGAGGTGGAGCCCCTAAGTCTCCCCCCCAATACCCTGTTTGGACCGGCGATCGCCTCCATGGCACCCTTAGCAATCCTGCCGCACCAGAGCGTATGGGACCTCGCATGCTCCTGGTGGCAGAGTCCAAGCTCCATCTCCCTGGTTTTGGATATGGTGAGCATGAAGTATCGAGTACCCACATCGGACTACCCCTCGCTCGCTGGCCACCTAGCTCCCCCTAGGTATGTGGTCCAGATGGCAATGGGGGACAGAGAACCCCCAGGGACCCCCTCCCCCCCAGGGAAGCTAGGGAACTGGATTTGTTAGGCTGTGAGGTGTATTCTTCACCTGCCTTTCAATTGCGAGTGGCAAACAACCAGGCTATAACCAGCAGGTACTTGCTGGGTGTCGAGTCACTCAGGAGATTTAGAAATATGCTTCCGCCCGAGGCCAGGGATGAGTATGATGCCTTTCTGGAGGAAGGCAACATAATCTCTCAAGACCTCTTTCTTTCAGCCCGCGATGCGGCGGACACTGCTGCCTGCACCATGGCATCGGCGGTTACCCTCTGCAGGGTAGCATGGCTCAGGGAGGCTAGAGCACCCCCTAACACTCAGCAGGCAGTCCTTGACCTGCCGTTTGAGGGGAATGTCCTGTTTCTGCCTGAAACCCTCTCGGTGGTGGGCACAGCCTGGGATCCTCTGGGAGAGGCCAAATATTTCGGCCTTCTCCCTCCCAGACCACGCCCCCAATTTAGCTTCCCAATTCCCCAGGTGGGACAACCCCTTTTTCCTTCCTGCCTCACTCATGGCGGGAAGAGGGCCTTTGCCTAACCCCCCTCCAAGGAGGGGGCCCTCTGACCACCGCCACCTTCTTCACCCTTAGGGTTCAGGGGCCCCACAGTGTCCCTGCTGCAAGCGGCTAACCAGCCCCTCCTCCATAGGGAAGGCAGGTCCAGTGGGAACCATCCTGGTCCTTCCTCGTTGTCCCCCTTCCTAAATCATGGGAGCAAGAACTAGATCGGGATGCCGGGGGCTGACAATACAATGATGCCTGCCTATGGTGCCGGTACCCCAATACCGTAGCTACCATCCCCCACCCCTCACACCTTAAGCAGCGACTTCCCCAAGGACGGAAACCACCCCTCTCCTATTCCTAACAGCTTCCCTCCCCGAATACTCCCCACCACATTCTCCACCCTAACCCCTTGTCGAGGGATGGAGGTGCGTCTCATCATAGCACAGCTACAGCGGGGCTCCGAGATATGCACATCCGAAGTCTACTTGCAACAGGACTGTACGTGTGGACATGATGCATGTCCCAGGTAGACCCCCTCATTCCGGGTCAGGGGAAGGGGAGGGGATGCCCCTGGTCACACCACCATCTTCTGCGCTGTGACCCCAACCCCCTTTCAACAGGAATTTCTCCTGCGCACTAAGGGGACACATCTGTGTAGCAATTCAGCTACCTGGAAAACTATTTCATTGGGAAGGTATCTCTAGACTGGTTTTTACCCCTGCACAGGCCCTAGGCATGGCCCACTCCTCGCCCCCCTTTCCCCACACTCACACGGTTCCTCGTCTCTACCCTCTGGTCATCTAGTGGGAACCAGGGGCCCACCTCAGGAACACTCACCTTGGTCTACCCTCTCCGAGGTAGCCCACACTTCCCTGACCTCACCAAAGCACAGCCGGGGGCAACCTTTTAAAACCTTGAGTGGGAACACCTTGTTGTGTACCACATGTTAGGAAACTGCAAAAAGTCTACCTCTTTGAGTTCCCTCCTGCAAACATTTCCCTCCCCAGTACCTACTGCCTTCTAGACAGCTGTCTATGTCAGACAGAAGGTTCCCTACTTCAGGGGCACTTGCATAATTTTTTGCCTTACAGTCTTATTCCCTAGCAGGACACACACCCCCTCCCCACTTCCACCTGCCTCTCTGCAGGATAGTCCCACTACACCACGCGTAGCCCCTTAGTGCTACTGCGGTTTTTCCCCATGCGCGTTGGTGGCACCTGGCAATTCTGCAGTCCCCTCTTTCCTTTCTCAAGGACCCGGTGACACCCACTGCCATTCCAATGGCATGATACACAGTGAACCCATTCTATACAACATATAACAGTTTGGGGTTGTACCCCTTTTATTCGCCCTCTGGCTCCCTCCAAGGAGAAAACTTCATTGGATTCTCTGATCCCAGGGTGCCCTTCAGATATGACAGCTGCCACCTTGTTGTGGTCCTATTCTTTAGCTTAAGAAGGACCTTTCCTTGACAGGGGAGTTCTTCAATATCCATGTATTGAAGAGATTTCCTCCTTGGCAGCCCTGGCATGGCATAGCGGTAGCGTTATCCCTCCGACAAGCACCATACGTACTGAGTCCGCAGCCTTTCACAGCCCTCCTTCAATTCTTTGGTCACTGAGTGGCTGACTAGATGGTAGTAAGAGTTCTCTTCCATCCCTCTCCTTCCCTCTCACACTTGAATGAGAACTTTGAGAGGCAAACCCTGCAAGCTTAGTCCAGCAGGGCCCTCCCCTATATTCTAGCACCTTGAGGGCCCTAGTAGGACCATCTCATCAACATTGCCTCAGGCCACCTTGCAGTCAATATTTTTCCAGAATCTCTCTCCTGCGAGAGCCCAGTCATGGTGCTGACTCAGCTGAAAAAGCGCATTTCTGTGCTACCAGGTCGTTAATTAGCATGCCATAGGCCCTGTCCTGCTTGGCTTGACTCCATATGACACGGCTAGCATCTCGTGGTCTTTGCCTTTGAGCCCATCTCATGACCATGCATCCTTATTTCTCTCCTTTAAGCAGATGACTTGCTTGGCCGCATCCTAGATAATGGGCATTGTCATTCTTTTACATCTCCCTGTGCACTCAGTAGTCACCAGATCAGTCCATGATTACATGGCTCCTGCAAAGCCTTCGGGTGCTCTATGCCTTCCCTTTCTTTGTTCTCGCACAGGACGCGCCCATATGGCTAGTCTCATTTGCTAGTTTTTAGTGTTCTCCTTTTGAGTCCACGTGACATGGCCTAGGCCCAGACATTGTAGTCTGTTGGTTACATTCCACATTTTTCCTCCTAGGCAGGGCACCTGCGCAATCCATTTTCTTAGGTTGCATCCTTTTTTCCAGCTCAGGTGACCTTGTGCAACCTGTGTTTGCGTTCTCCCTCGTTGGGTTCATTCTTGCCCTGTTCTGGTTGACCCTCAGCTCTTGCTTCTTCTGGGCCCATCAATGCCCTCCCGCCTCTTGACTTCAGTGAGCGTCTTGCTGTGGGGCCTCTACCCTACAGGGCTTGTTGCTGTGCTGAAGGCGGAAGTAACAACTCCACCCGCCATCCATCAGCATGGCTAGTAGTCACCTATTACTGACAGCATCTGAGCAGCACTCAAAGAAGAACAGTGGGTTACTCACCAGTAACCGTCGTTCTTCGATATGGTCTGCTCAGATCCATTCAGATTCCTCCCCTTCAGCCCCGCTTCTGGAGTTGGCGACTCTAAGGAACTGAGGAGGGGGCCAGTGGTGGCAGCTCTCAGGTTGGCAGTGGTCCTAAAGTTGCCACATTCTAGAGACTCTGGAAGTATGGCAGCCTGAGGGCTCCTCCCAGCCCAAGCACTACTGATGAAGCCAGCTCCCCTCTCAGACTGCCTTGCTCCCAGGATATCCAGAGCATGGAAGCCTAGGGTCTGCCCACAGCCCCAGTACATCTGCCCCCAGCGCTGGCTCACTAGCTGACAGTGGTTCCCAGGCTGCTGTGTTCCACAGATGCTGGGATCTCAGTATCCAACTTTGGAACTGCCCCTGCCCGAGCACAATAGTCAGCTCTCATTATGCTGCTTCTCAGCTGAGCAGGGTGAGGGGAGCCAGCAAAGGGAGCTCTGGAAGAGGTTCCTAGGCTGCCGTGCTCCGAAGGCCCTGAAAGTGTAGTAGCCTCAGGACCAGCCCCACCACTGCCAGCACCAGCTTTTCTTGTGCTGATCAGCTTGAGAGCAGCACAAGGAAAGCCATCACTGGCAGTACTAAGACTTGAAGCACTAACTTAGGAATGCTCTGAGTTTTAGTGCTGCCACCAACAACTCCACTCACCCTGCTAACAGGCTGAGCAGGGCAAGTGGAGCCAGTGGTAGCAGGGGGACAGCCACCAGGGCTCTCCAGTTCCCGATGGCAGGGGTAGACTGCAGCCAGAAATACCTAGCCCACCTGATGAGTATCCCCTATCCCTGGTGGCAGGGTTGGGCTACCACCAGAGCTCAGCATTCTCCAGCAGTTGGTGGGCAACTGCCAGGGCTCACAGCCCTCATAGCTACCAGAAGGACCCTGGGAACCCCTGTGACCCAGGCCTGCTGGGATAATCACCTGAATATGCAAAGGTCAGGACACGCTGCAGAAAGGAGAACAGACTCTCCCAGCAGTGGTGGGTTACCTGGAGATAAACTCCCCAGTCAGTCACAAACAATGCTTCTGATCCCCCACATTGGATATCAAGAAGCCACCATAAAATATACTTAGCCCCCTTCACTGCATTTGAGTCTGTGGTCCCCAGTACAACCACTAAGGCTATATCCACGCACAAGTGCTTGTTTCAAAATGAGACGTTTCAAAACAAGCTGTTTCAAAATAACACTTTATTTTGAAATGAGTATATTCAAAATAACAAAAAAAGTTAATTTGAAATAAGAAAAAAGCGGGAAACAAAACAGCATGTCCACACTGTAGGCTTGCTATTTCGCTTCAGGGCCAGGGCACCATGGGAGGTCTGGCAACATGGCGGCCTCCCTGGGCCATGTTGGCGGCCATGTTGCTAGCCAATTGCATAAAAGCCAGCCCCGACCTCACTTCCCTGTCCACTGAGGCTAGCATCACACTGCAAGCGATGGACTCTGCCCAATTGCCCAGACAGTGATGTGCAACACCCAGCCCCTCTGACTGCCTGCAGAGTGTCCCACACATGTGGGACACTGTGCTTGCAGACCCAGAGGGTGACCAGTCACTGCCTAAGGCTTTCCTCCACCTCGCGCACAGGGCAGAGCTACTGCCCCTGCCCCCCTCTGTGCCTCACCAGGTCTGGGTCCGGGAGACCAGCCCAGACTTGTGGGAGCAGGTCGTACTGCACACCTGGGGGGATGACGACTGGAGGAGGAACTTCCGCATGACCAGGGCCAGCTTCACTCTCCTGGTCACGGAATTCGCTCCTCTGCTGCGCTGCAGGGACACCCCCACAAGGCCTGCCATCCTTGTGGACAAAAGAGTGTTCATCGCCCTCTGGAAGATGGCCGCTCCGGAGTCCCACAGGTCAGTGGTGCACCTCTTCGGTGTTGGGAGGTCCACCACCGGCCCCATCCTCGTTGAGGTCAGCAGGGCCATCAACCGGGTCCTGCTGTGATGCCTGGTGAGACCAGGGGAGCTGCAGGACACCATCCCAGGCATGGACACCCTTGGCTTCCCCAACTGTGTGGGGATCCTCGAGGCGATGCACATCCCCATGTGAGCCCCAGAGCACAGGGCCGCCGAGTACCGCAAGGGGTACCATTCAATCATCGTCCAGGCCCTTCTGGACCACGGGGCTAGTTCCAGAACTGTTATGTCAGATGTCCAGGGAGGGCCCATGACGCCAGGGTCCTCCGGAACTCTGGCCTCTACCGGGACATGGAGGCGGGCACCTTCTTCCCCCCTCACAACATCAATCTTGGGGGAGTAGAGGTACCC
Source organism: Podocnemis expansa (assembly GCA_007922195.1). Taxonomy (NCBI): domain Eukaryota; kingdom Metazoa; phylum Chordata; order Testudines; family Podocnemididae; genus Podocnemis; species Podocnemis expansa. The sequence goes on along the minus strand of ML681993.1, from coordinate 20,103,689 downwards.
GTCCTCATCGTGGTGGACGCGGCCGACCCCCTGCAGCCATGGCTCATGCGGCTGTATGCAGGGCCCCTCAACCCCTCTGGGCAGCTATTCAATTGCCGCCTGACCCGCTGCCGCCAGGTGGTGGAGCGGGCATTCGGCTGCCTTAAGGCCCGCTGGACATGCCTCCTCACCTGCCTCCACCTCGCAGAGAGGACGCTGCCCCAAGGGTGCATGTGTGGCACTCCACAACTATTCTGAACAGCGCAGTGAGCCCATTCCACCTGCCTGGAAAGCTGAGGCCCAAGTCCTTGGCAGGGACTATGCGGACCCCAGACCCGTGCCCACATGGAAGCAGCCATCCCAGTGGGCCCTGTCTGTGGATGATGTCCTCTGGACCGCCTTTGCAGAGGAAGAGCTCTGAGATCCAGGCCTGCCCTGCCCCACACCACCCTCTCCCCTTTTCACTCACAGCCAGCCCCCACCCATCTACCCGCACTGTCAACAACCCCCAATAAAACCACGCAAAACCACAAATACGTTTCAAGCTATTTTTTTTATAATCAGGGGTTGGGGCAGGGAAGGGCTGGGGGGGGGCATGGGACGGGGCAATGTGGGGGCAGTCCAGGGGAGGGGGCAGCAACTTGTGGTAGGGGAAGGGAGACTTTGGGGATTTGGGGGAGGGGGCAGCAACTTGTGGCAGGGAAAGGGGGTAGAAGAGTCCAGGGGGGCAGGGGGCGTTCAGGCATGGCCTATAGAAGGGTCCGGGGGGGGTGGCATACCCTGCCTGTGCCCACGGCTGCCCTCTGCCCATCGTCACCTCTGGGGAGGGCCAGGCGGTGAACCCTTGGCGTGGCGTGGCAGGGCCAGCCTCTCCGCCAGCTCCTGGATGGCAGCAGCATGGTCCACAATGGCAGCTGGCAGATGTTCCACAAGGCGCTCCAGCACCATGGCCATCCTCTCCTCCACCGCTGTGTCCACCCTGCTCTCCACCATGGCAACCCGCTTGATGGTGCAGAGGGTGGCCTCCTGCCGCTGTGCCTGCTCCCTCCTCCAGGCCTGGGTGAAAGCCTGCATCTGCTCCCCGAGCTCTTAAGGACCTAGGCACACATCCAGGGGACCCTCCTCTGCTGCTGGGGTGCACGGGGCTGAGGCGTTGGGCTGGTGGTGGTGCTTGGCGACCGGCTCTGCAACCTGCTGGAGGGAAGCAGAACACACAGTTGGCCCCCACCGCCTGCTGGCCCTGTCTGTGTGTAGCATGTCTGCAGCACACACCTCTGAACTAACTGTCAGCAGGTCCCAGGATTCCGTGGGACATTGCCCTGTGGTAGGGCTCCTGGCCCCCAAAGCCTCGGAAGTAGGCCAGGACAGTACCCAATGGAGGGCATCAGAGGACCCTGGGCAAATATGCTGTCTGGCTGTGGTAGTTGTCGGGGTTTAGGGGGCCCTGGAACACTTGCCTGTACAAATCAGTATTCTATGGCATTCCAGGATCCTTCAACCCCTACAATAAAAAGCCTGACAAACCCCTGTATTTTAAACTGCCCGCCAGACAGAGAATGTGAGGATAAAAAGAAGAACAGGGCAGTAAAAAGGGGACCATGTTCTCCTTTTTCCAGACATCTGGGAACTGTGCCCTGGAGGCACACATGCTAGTGGTGCCCACAAGGGTGAGCTGGACGCAGCCACGCCTTGCTCTAGGGGGTCTCCCAAGGCCACTTGCCAGTGGTGCGGCCTGCATGCTCTCCACCCGTCAAGATGCTGCTGCATCTTTACCATCTAGCCCCTGTTCATCACCCCCAGGCACACAGGGGCCTGTGACTCCAGTGCCACCTGTCTCTGTGGGACCCGTGGCCGAGGGGGGACCTTTGAACCTACCAACCCTGTGCCCTACCTGCCCCAGTGCCCAGCCCTGTCCCCCTCGCTGCCCATGACCTGGCTTGGCCTTTTCAGGCCTAGCATGACAACCCCCTTGTCAATTTCACTGGTATGTAGAACAGTGAAACTGACAATTATGGCAGCTCCCCACTGCTCTAAGGGAACAAATTGTCCACACTGACACTCTGTCACCTTAACTTTACAAACAAAAGCCCAATGTTGCTTGTTTTGGTGGTATTATTTCATCAGCAAAACAGAGCAGTATTGTTGGCAAAGAGGGAAGTGCAGTTTGTACTCTAGGACTGTTTTGTTAACTAAAGCTGACTTTTAATCAATAAAACTTTCTAGCATAGACAAGGCCTAAGATGGGGGCTTAACCTTACAGTCATGTTAACTGAAGGGTGAGTTTATACTTACCAATCTCAATGAGACTTTAATTCTACATAACATGGTTTCTAGCCAGACCACAACATTCATAATTATTTGTATTACCTTAGCACTTAGGAGCCATAGTTGTGTCCCTTAAAGACAGCCCCTGCACAAAGACTTTACAATCTATGTATAAAATAAGGGGCAATAGATGGACACAGACAGAGTGGGAAGTACAAGGAAACAATGAGATCAATTAGCATGGGATGCTGTATTAGCAACACGCTAGTGATCTAACCACTGACAGCATTTTATGCTGTTTTTTAGCACTGTTTCAATTTTTTGGAAAAAATGAAAATAATGGATCCCCCCCCCAGCCAGCTCTATACTTGACTCTTCACAAGCCTTTTGGTTAGGGTTGCTTTAGCAGGCTGGCCCTTCACATCCTCTTTTAGTTTGGGATTGTATCAATAGCACTGAGCTCTGTGCCCATGTCATGGCAAATGGCCTACTGGAAGATGCTGAATGAGAAACCCAAAGGGTATGTCTACACGGCACTTTTATTTCAAAATAACACTCGTTATTTCAAAATAAAAGAAATTAGGTCTACATGACATTTTCTTATTTCGAAAGGACGGATCCCATCCTTTTGAAATAAGAATCATCATTCCAAAACAGTAAAACCTCAATGTTTTTGAAACAGCCATTATTTCGGAAGGGATATTCCGAAATAACGCTGTTTAGACCTGTTCTTTTGAAACAACACCGTTTAGACCTGTTGTTTCGAAACAACTGTTCGAAACAACGGTCCAATTGGCGTTATTTCGGCATCTCCCTTTTGAAATAATGGCCATTTCAATTGTGGGGTTTTCCTTATTTCGACATGAGCCCTTTCAAAATAAGGGTTTTATTTTGATTAAAGTCATTTTGAAAGGACTTATTTCAAAATAAAACTGTGTATGTAGACATAGCCAAAGTGTCAGAAGAAACTGGTGAAAGGCTAGCTACATGAAAGCCAAGAGAAGAGAAATCAAGGCCATGACTGAAAATGTCAAAAACAGGTACAAGAACAAGTATAACAAAGGCAAGGTTCCTGCAAGTTTAGTTTTAGTACATGTTAGACAGCCTTTTGCATGATCCTCAATAAAGATGTGCAAGTATAACCCTTTCAGAGGTCATGGAGGAGTGAAGAAGGTATATCTGTCTAGGATGGATAATCTCTTCTTTGAAAGCAAAATTGAAGATTGATACCCACTAATTTATTCCTACATATATGTAAACTTTCCTTCTGCGCACTAATGAGTAATAATATAAGATATTTCAAATGATTGAGACACATACTGCTTGTTGGTATTCTTTGGTGGCCAGAGATCTGACTCAGTAAGACCCTATTAAGTTTTTCTTAAGAATTATTTTTTTTTCCTTCCTTCACAAATAACTGTCACAGATTTCACATACCGTATGTCAGTGGGAAGGCGGGGGGGACCTGATATATACTAATACAAATAAAATTAACTGTCTGCATCCTGGTAATATGCTGGTTAACAGCTAAATTGAGCTTTTTGGCTCATGTGTGAATATGGGCTGCAGCTAGCCACACTGCCCTAGGAGGAGTGTCAGGAAGAAACTGCCTCTGACACCCCATCAGATAGAATTCCTCTGGCTCTTTCTTTTTGCACCAAGTAGAGAGGATGCTATGGCATTCCTCCACAAGGTAGAGATTGTCCGCCATGATATGTAGACTAGTTCAAGAAGGATAGATGTGTTAGTCTCTGTACAGTAAAAACGAGAGTCCTGTGGCACCTTAAAGACTAACAAATTTCTTTGTGCATAAGCTTTTGTGGGCTCCAACCTACTTCATCAGTTAAGACACACTAAGTCAATCCAGAAACTGATTTAGTAAAACCACTCCGTCAAGTGGTGCAGTACAGTGAACATGCCACACTGGAGGGAGTTAGGAAGTTGATAGGAATTACACAAGCTGTTCTGTGAAGCTTGCATAACTCCCATTGTCTGCTATTCAGTTTTTCTGGCAGTGTAGCCTGGATTTACATTCTTTACTTCATTCAGTAAATGGGACAGCCCCCACCCAAACTGACTTGCTACTATATACCTCCATAGTTTAATTTGGTGTCTTTATTCATTGGCCAGGTATTGGTTTGGAATCATCATCATCTTTCAGTTAGAATATAAGATTTGCGGGGTGAGGGAAGAGGGGCACACACATCTGTTTAATAGATTTACTTCATAACTAATCTTCTAAATCATCCATTCTTCCAAAAATGGCAATGTTTGCCAAAATGTCTTCACAAATATAAGAATTGTTTGCATTTTTGTCACACTGGGAATTAAAGAACTCTAATATCTACTGTATCAAAGCAGCTGTTGGCATGTTCCAGCATGTATGTTGTTCTATATCTATAGAGATTCAATTTATTTTGGATTTGCTTTTTCCTCTCAGCATAAATAAAACACACAAGATAGATAGACAGATAGATAGATAGATAGATTTCTCTAATTCTGACTTGGAGTTCAATAGCTATTTTTGCCAGTATAAGACTTAGAAGTTCTACATTGTGCATCTCCTGCAAATCTCTGTATCTCTCCCATTATGCATTTGGGTGCTATGGCTTCAATTCACTTGGTATTAGGGAACTGGAGGATTATAGTATCAGAAATAAAGACAAAGACATTGGGATTTATGGCATTATATAATAAAATTATTCATTGGATAACTCTTAATACATTCTTAATAGAGTTATTTTTTATTAGCATATCATAGTTTATATTTAATACTAGATTTAAAATAAAATCGACAAATGCACTCCAGTAGAAAGGGAGAATTAAGAGACAAAGTGTATTAAATATTTGCTTCTTCAAAATGATTCCAAAAGAATCTTCATCAGGGAAACAAAGAACTGAAGGTCATTTCAATTTTTACCCTCAAAATGAGTTAACTCGCTCCTTCCCCTTCTGTTGTATTTAAATTCAATGAAATAATGTCTCCAGTGGTTCAGAGGTGTTAACATGAACTTTTCATTATACAACATAATCAGTTAAAATAGTTTAGGATTTGAAATGAAAGGCCTAGGCCTACTTAGCCATATGAAAAACATATGATTAACAACAGTTAACCTTTTATTAAATGTACTGAAAGAAGGGTGGGGGAGGAAGGCAGTCAAATCATTTCCACACCCCTAAGTGATGTAGTTATGCTGCATTAACCTTTTATTAATTTTACAAATAAGAGTCAGGGGAAAGACAGTTAAATCATTTCTGCACCCCTGAGTGATATAGTTATAAAAACATAAGTGTATAATGTAGTGCACAAGTGTGCAATGTAGGATTTGCTTACAACTTCACTTCTGGGGGAAGAGGAGAAATATACGCACATCACATGGTTTTATCAACCACTCAATTTCTTGATAAACTTGTACTAACATCAGGCTAGTTTGTGGACGATGTTTTGATTTTAGTAGGATTATCTGGTCACAGGCTGACAACATTGTTTCAAAATATATAGTCTTGCCCAACTAAGCCAGACTCTTACGGGGGGGGGGGGGGGGGGAGAGGAAAGAGAAAATACAAGGTGGGGAAGGGAAAGGTCATGTGAGGTAAGGGGTGACAGCAAAAAAAAAAATCTTAACTCCCAGGTGATATTCAGGATTTACCCAGATCCAGGGGTTAAAGTATAATTTGACAGGCCCCTGAACCCTCCTAATTGGGTGGCCCAACTTCCTGTGTGGTTGGGCCCCCTTCCAGCATATTCCAGCATAGGTGGCCCCCCCAGCACATCTGGGCCCCCACCCACACCCCAGCTCATGTCCCCAGGGCTTAAATAATAATTTGTCGGGTCCTGGATCCCTCCTAAATTGGTAGCCCCCTCTTGGACCAGTGGAAGCCCACCCTCACACAGGTGCAGGTCCCCCTTCACGCAAAAGTGGACTCCCCCCCCCACATCCCAGCTACTGCCCTCCCAAATCCCTGCCCCCCAGCTACTGGACCCAATGACTGCCTCCAACCCCAGCAACTTCCCCCAAAACACCTACTCCCATCAGACCCCTTTCCCCATGGGTTAGCCCCAATCCCCATTCCCTAAACTCCTTGCCCCCATTCCAGCCCTCTTAACCCCCCACCTTCTTCAGCCCCCCCCAGCCCACCATCCTGACCCCATCTCACCCCTCCCCACACACCCTCCCTGCCCCTGAGCTCTCCCCGCTGGCTGCCTGACCGCTCAACCCCCCCACCCCAGCCCCCTTACCTAGCCAAAGAGCTGGGCAGGGGGCAGGAGGCCATGACATTGGCTGGCTAGCTAGCCAGCAAAAAGAAGCCTGGGCCAGAGGCTGGGGCCTGGCCGTGCACACAGCCAGGCCCTGGCCAGAAGGAGCGGAGCCACACAGGCTTCAGGGAAGGGAGGGAGGGGTGGCTGGGCTGGCCCCAGACTGCAGCCCCTCCCTTCCTCCGGCCTAGAGGGGATATGTCAGAAAGCTGGTTCCGATGCACCCTTCTATTTTTAGGGGGCCCAGAATGCTGGCTACCTAAAAATAGGGGGCCCCAGAATGGCATTCTGTGGCATTCCCCCTTCCTTTAACCCCTGCCCAGATCCATTCCTCAATAGTGTAACAGTGGATCCCAGGGCAGGGCTGCTGGTGGACCTCACTTCTTCCTGTCCACTTTTCTCCCAGCAGGGTTCCTGACTCTCCCCAATTTTAATCAGTCCAGAAAGCAGAGATGGGTGGAATAGACCATCCCTTTCATGTTGTGGTCCTCAGATTAAGACTAATTTCCAACAGCCGATTGTGTTACTTGATTTCAGATCTCACATTCTTTTTGCTTATCAGGCATTTTAGTACAGTCCTTCAGTTGTGTCAGTAGTCCTCTTTAGCTGGACTAATTCAGTCTGTCTCCTTTTTGAATATAGCACTATTAGCATGTATTTTTATAGGTGATACCTAGCTGGGATAAGCTGCCTTGAAGTCTGTTAAGTTGGGACAATTCACATTAGCTGAGGAGCTACCCCTAATAGATGGTTGTTCTCACTGCTGTCTTGTTCTCCTGTTTACTTAATTTTTCTCCTCCTCTTTTTTCTCATCATGATGTTTAAATTATAAGATTCATGGGTCATGGTTTGCTTTTGTTTTTTGCATGTGTTTACAAGATGCCCTGACCCTTCAGTGGGGTATCTAAGCATTAATGTAGTACAACTATGAATAATAATAGTGCAAATCATGAGAGAATTCTTTCAATCTTATAACTAGTATAGCAAAATATAATTGGGGATATGCATAGGAATAATTAGCTGGAATAAGCCTTATTATTATATATTTCTTGAGCAAACTATAGATAAGTGGTGAGGCCTCTCCAGATGATAACAAATAGAAAATGAAGAAATTTGTCTACAAGCAGGTAACGTGAGCAAAAGTAAACAAAGAAATATACCCAGTCTCTATAACGGGAGTGCCTTTTATTCCCTATAAGGCCCTCATATCCATTTTTATAGTAATACAATTATACATAGAGTAGACAATGAGCAAACATCGGTGATTACTTGAGATCAGCAATGTGGTCTAATAGACTAAACTCAGACCTTCTAACTTGTAATCCACTTCTGACACTGACTTGCTGGATGGTAGGTCACAGGCTCACTGTGTCACTTTCTTGATTAAAAGACAACATTGCAATAGTAATATTAACTTACAGTAGTACCTCCTAGCTATATTATAATAACCATTGTTCAAGTCTCTGAAGATGTCAAGTGGTACAAAAATGAAGAGAATTGTGCAGAATTTTCAACAGTGCTCAGCAGTGGAATGTATAATCTTTGATTCTATAAAATGAATTTAGTAATGTTGTCTTACACCACTATTGATTCCACCACACTTGCTACAGCTTCAAGCTCAACAGAGTCAAAATCACCTTGTCCTCAAATTTGGAGAGTCTAGGAACACAGAGACAAGGATAATGGCCACAGACAAAATAATAAATAAAATATTTTATCTCTACAACAAGTTTTCTTGAAGCAATAAGTCAAGTTACAATTATCCATACATAAAAAAAAATCCTACAAAAATATATGAAACAATTATAACTAGTTGTACTCACTCCTCAAAGATATTCTAGGATCCAGTGCACCTTTCCATAGACAATCATTCATTAGTGAGATGCTTCCTCATGGGGTTTCCCATGGGATTGTCTTTTGGGTCTTCTTACTTTTACCCAACCATGGAATCCTCTTTTACATTGTAATTCTGACTGTAACTAACACATAATGCCTAAGAATTAAGGTGTCATAACTCATTTTCTTATCCGTACCTTCATACTTCATGCATTTTGTAGTGCCCCATATTTCATAGACTGTTTGTGGTTCCTCTTATTCTCATTAGCATCTACGTACAACATGCACTTTTCAGTCAGGACAGATATTCAAAGATGTTACAGTCAGGTGTCTCCTGGTCTTGCACAATAATTTGAGGTCTACTGCAATGCATTTCTTTTTCTGTAACATTGTAGCCTGAGATTTTGCCATCTCTTTAGTATCACAGAGAAACAAATAAATAAATAAAAATAATAAAAGAATATAAGGACACATATGGGTAGAAAATAGTAATGCAATTTAGCAGAAGTTTTATGTTAAAGCTGGAAAAAACAGCATAATATGCAGTAATTAATGGTAAAGAATTCATAAATCAATCATCTATTAGTGTTTTAAAATAAAATAAATAAATAAATATAGGAATAAATAAATAAAAGGGCATTCAGCAAGGAAAAATGGAGAGATCATAGGTTTAGCAGATTCCATAGGTATATGGTATATCTCTATCAGCAGATTCAACAGATATCTAAGTAGGTCAAGATGGAGGAAGATTCTGAACTTTTGAACTCACTCAGTCCCCCTCCCATCAAGTATTCTAAGGTGTCCACCCCCTGTCAAAAGGACCCATCAAAAGTATTGATTTTGATCATACACTGTGCATGCACTGTGCAGGTGATAGATGAAATCACCCTCTTCTAACTGGATGAAGATGAACTCATACCTTTGGGACTGGTCAAGAAGAAACTGGGAGTGGCAGAACAGCGAATAAAAGGTGCTGCACAAAGCAGATCTGCGGAGATCTCTCCCACTCCTTACTGGGTTCCACTGGCCTCTGGCTATGTTCCCGCTGCACTAAGGCGTCTCACACTCACCCCTAGAGAGAGTAACAACGTCTCTAGTGGGAGCCTGGGAGCTGGGTCTTCGGACTTGTCTCTGAAAGGCACAGGGTTGGATCTCTGAGCGGAGACTCAGGATTCAGTCCTTGAGCTGGGTTTTTAAATAAGTTTCAAAAGGGCTTCCAATAAAACTCACAACTGGACAGCTCACAGAGTGCTGTGGGCAGCGAATTGATACTTTGTAACTCTGGTCTCCAAGCAACTGCACCTGCAAGCTCTGAACTGTGCCTAAGTTCCAGTTACCATGGCAACCAGACCCAGGCTGAGCAGAGCCTCAGAGAGAAAGTTCCAGATTGCAGCTGTCAGCCACCATTTTCCAGCAGAAGACCTGCCAGCTTGCCAGAGAGAGAAAAACTCTGCCTTCTCCCTCCATTTTTGGGGTAAGGAAAAAGGGTCCCAAGGAGGGGAGGAATGTTAGTAGAGAGCCCTGAGACCTTTAGATGACCTTAATACTGCCAGAAAATCAAAGCCTTATAGTGTAACTTTAAGATTATAAGTAAACTGCATAGGAAGAGTGAGACAGAAACCCAGATTAAGACCTTAAGGAGTAACATTAAGAACTGAGATCTCTCCATTCAGCCAGTGACTGGCCCTCACTTGCTGAATGTTCTTTTATAAACCTCAATGCTTTTATGTTATAGTTATAAGTTGTGTTGCCCTCATGTTATAATTGTATTTATATATGTTATAGTTATAAGTTAAAGGTTGTTTTCATGTTATAATTGTCTAGAGTAGTTTTAATGTATTAAGATTAATGTGGAGTGTTTTTTGTTAAAGGAATAGAAGCTTCTTACTAATTGCTTATGATAGATCTTACAATAAATTGGATTTTTGGCATTTGACAAATTATTGGCTCTCAGTCTTTTATTGCTTATGGTCTGTGCTTGATCGGTGGGCTGTAGCCGTATCCCCAACTTGGGACATTTACCTTGGGGTTCCGGTATCTGTCCATTTAGGGGAAAAACAGACCCCGTTGCCCCTGAGGGTTTTCCAAATTAAACTCCAGACTGCGGGATGGTCTGAAAATTAGTAAATTAACTGATTCGATATTTTCTGGGGTAACAACATAAGCACATCTGATGCAGTAACCTTGTGACCTTTCTTGCAGAGCATTATTCTTCAATCACTTACCCAGATTCTTATGCCTATGTCTTAATATGGCTAAGCTAAAATCCTACAGGTCTCAGCATGTAGGCCTTGTGTTCCAGTCATGCATTGCTTATATACTTACTACACATGCATAACTCTTAAATATGTGCCTGTCTTTTTCTTCTATTATCTTGTAATTTAAATCAAATTAGCATATATTGAATGTATGTGAAGTAGCATATGAATTGACCATACCATTACATGGTGCAATGATAAACTGATGATAAAATGAAATAACTGGCTGTACCTGACTCTGCTCACATTAATTTAAATTGATAGCTAAACCCACCCTATGGGACTTGCCCCTAAATACTAAGTTATACAGAACATAATAAATATAAAAACTGAGTTATTGTAAATTCTATTGAATTAAAACACTGTCCATGCACAGCTGCAGAGTTATTCACTAAAACTCGAACTGCTTTCAAATTATCTCTGGCATGTATTTTTTCTCAATTAGCATAGATTTTGGAAAGTACCCTTTTTTTTTTTTAAATTTCTAGTCTTAAATCATATCAGGAGTATGGCAATGCCTTATTGTCATGCAAATTGTTTATCCACAAACTGTTTTTTTTCCCCTCAAGTTTTCACTTTAGTGTTCATTCATGTGGACAACTTAACTCTCTGTGCAAACTGTATTGTAAATTCACCTGTCATCTATTTGCCATCATTAAACTACTGAATTATCTTTAGTATGTTGTCACTGTTAACTCTATTATCAATATTTTCATTTCGCTATAATGAACTGTAGACTAAATTTGTTTTATGATCTTTCTAAATCACCTTTCGAAGCTATTTTTCAAATCAAATTAGAAATATACTGCACCATTATATTAAGCTGTTTGTTTCAGGCAGTGAACTTCAAAACCACTTAAAACTATGTCAAAAGTGATATACAGCTGCCATTGGAAAAACCACTGAAATTTTATAGGTATCTTTTGACCCTAGAAGTAACTTGTGAGCTGTCTTGATATGCTCCCAGATGAATTTCCTCTGCAATTTATATGATCATATATCATCCATGACTGCAGCTGTACATATGGATTTTCTGCAGGTGCCATACTACTACATTTTAGAACCCTATAATTTGGGAAGCCCAGAAATGCTGCCTCCAATTGTGAAGCCTGATTTTTTATGGAGGGATTCTCCTGGCTATCTCTTATCATTTAGTATAGGCATGCCATGATCCTAAATAGCCATGTGGTTCTGAAATACAGAATTTATAATCACTACTACCAATTTTTCCAAGCCAGTAGCACCTAAAGCTATGTCTACAATGGCAAATTAGTCCAGACTAAGGAGGCTTAGTCCAGACTAATTTAGCCCATGGCAATACTAGGCTCTCCCTAGTTTGAACTAAGAACTTTTTAACTCAAACTAGTTAGTATGAACACTTAGTCCACATTAACTGCCTTAGTTCGAGTGTTAGTTCAAACTAAGTCTGTGTAGTGGCTAGCACCTCTGCTTAACATGCAGAAGGTCCTGGGTTCAATTCCCAGGGGGTTGGACTTGATGATCTCACGAGGTCCCTTCCAGCCCTATGATTTGATTTGATTTAATGCTTATTTCAAACTTAAGAACTTTGAACTAAGCTGGTTAGTTCAAACTAACTGCATGTTCTAGTTCAAACTACAACATGTGGTTAGCTTGAACTTAGAAGTGCAAGGTTAGTTCTAACTACCCTCGGGTTAGTTCAAACTAAGCTCAAACTTCTTAATTCAGACTAATAAATCCAAACTAATTTTGCAGATGTAGACATAGCCTAAGACTTTCAAAAGATGAAGCTCTTTCTTATTATCTTTCTTCCTTTTCTTTTGATCTCTAAGTTACCTAGAAAATTTCATACAAAAATTTACATAAAAAAAGCACTGTTAAGGACTCACAAATTGGAAAATTCCAGAGTGTGACACTCAGTATTGTAATGCTGCTCTTTGTTTGGCACTACAATAGGGACTTTGACTGAAAGATACTCTATTTCACACAGAATTTAAAAACAAACAAACAAACAAACAAACAAACAAACAATAAGTCAATGAACATTTGTTTTAAAATATTCAGTAGCTTTCAATCCATTCTCATAACATCATTCTTCCCCTGCCATGCTCCAGCAGCCTTCCATATAATCCAGCCACACAGTTTATGTAAAACAGTGTATGGAAAGTACAACATATTAAAAAGGAAGAAAACCTGAGAAGTTATGGCAGAAGGACATATATATCTATTAGTTCAAATTACATAAATTGTCATTGACTATATTTCTGAGAAATTGTAGTCACTTCCTTCAGGCATTACTATACACAAGAATGTTAATGGAAAGTAAAAATCTGGATCTTCTTAGTCACATGTATAATCTGTGAGTGTATGTCTTTGTATGTACATGGAGGAAGGAGAGGATATAGTTAAAGGTGCATATCTGTGTGTGGGTGTGTGTAAGTAAGAGGTTTGAGGTCTAATAGTGAAAGTTATTCACATTTTCCTATGGTGCTTACATGCTCAGCAAAGCAATCTTCACAAAGCAGTGGACTGTATAAATCTTATGATCCAGAAAAACTAGGGAGTAGATATTAGAGAGCATGTGTAAAAACTGAATCTATAAGAAAACAGCTCAACAATGCCAGTCTATAGTAGACTTATATGAAAAAAATTCTATCTACAATGATAAAGCTATGTGACAAATGGCCCCTCTTAAACAAAATCCTCCTTTGCAAGAAGATGTGACATACTGGAAGTACAATAGATAAATAATATTATTTATCACAAAATATTGAATGATGGACAATAGACTAAAAAAATATCTTGTAAAACATTTTAGAAACCAGTATAAGCTCTTATATTATCTCAATGCTTAGTATAAACTGGTTTTGTAAATGCATGTCCCAAGCTGTTTTAATACATTTACGTGACTTGTACTGCAACGTACCCTGGATCCTTCTACTGGTTTAACACAGCAGAGGACCATCCACCTGGAATTAAGTTATGCTGGTACAAGGCCTCTATAAAAACCTGCTGTATTAAAGGTGTTTCAGGCAGTTTGCACAGCATCAAAAGTGGTCAGTCTTGACCAGGGGTAAAAGGGGAAATACCCATGTGACAGGATACAGGAGATCTTATATGCCACCAGTACCTCCAGTCATAGATTGCCCATCAGGACTATACAATGTACTCAGTTTGTCCTGCTGAAGCATTTCACTGTGTGTGAAGAATCAAATAAGCATTGGGTATGATAAGTGAGTGTGCAAAAGCCTCTGTGGTTCAATGGTTGGGACACTCATCTAAGAGATGGGAAATCTAAATTCATATCACTTCTCCTGCCACAACTGTCTCCTGTGGTGTTAAGCATGCATCATTGCTGTTCTTGCAAAAAACAGTTTAGGAGAGGGTTCCTGACTTTCGATCTCAAGCAGATATGAGTGCTTCCCTATTGTCCATCCAGGGTTTATGACTCACTCCTATCATCAGCATCTGCTATTGACTAGTTTAGGAAGCTGTCCCACCTACTGTGCTAGCTTTTGTGGGTCTCATTCTCAGATGCCAATCTCTTCATACATTGCAAAGGGAACCTAGGTGCCTGCTTCTGGGTTTGTGGATTCCACTAGGTAAACAGCTGTGTAAAAGTTATGTGTTGCAGTTCCTGAATCACTGTATGGCTCTAAGCCCTGCTGCCTATCTAAAAAAAAAACATATGAAGTAGTAACAAGTAATAAATTAAAGGAATTACTCCAGTTTTGCCAAGTAGGCCTGCTATCGGATAAAAAATGCATATAAAAGAAGAGGAACTGTGTGATATCTAGGAGTGAAATGGTAGTGTCTCTTCTGTATTTCTAAAATGTATAAAGTTTTTGTTTGAGATGCTTTGAAAGACTGATAAAAAAATTGAGAAGTGTGTTTAATCACTTCTCTTTTCACCCCTCTTCAAAAAATAAAACAAAAGAAAAACCTATTGATCTACCCACCCCAAGATGGTTTTGCATCAAACACACATATTTTAGGACAATCAAAAATAGGTTAAAAGAAACAAATTTTGCAGCTTGGACTTCAAATAATTTCCATCATCTTCAAGGTGACCAATTCTCCCTTTTTCCTACAATGAGACTTATTGAAATGGAATTTATTTTTATTCAACTACAATTGGTTAGAATATCTGGATCCAAAAGAAATTGTCAAAAAATTCTTTCTGACCAGCTATAGTCTGAATTAACAAATCCCCCCCCCCAAAAGGAAGCTAAAATTACTCTATTAAAATCCTTACTGTTAGATTTCATACAAAGCATCCATAACAAATGAACAATTCCCTATATTTATGGCACACTAGAAATGTTAGCCCTCCCACTTCATTTCAGCAGAAAAGATGTTTCCAAGCAACCGTTATATTGTTCATGTCAACTAGAAGCAAGCCGTCATGTTTCCTAACCTATTTTAAGAATGGCAAATTGCAACATTTAATATTAAATAGTAAAACATTCCCTTGATGTTTTCTAGTTAATATACTAGACACAATGATGCTTAAGGTTATGATTTTTTTTCAGTCACTTACATGCATTGTAACTCCAGTTTGTAGTTGTGAAACACATTGTGTGTGTGTGTGTATATATATATATTATAAAATAGTGAATCCTCAGAATTGAAGGTCATAGGTGATTTTCATCTCTTCTTTTCTTCAAGACCTACTTTGATCTTCGAGCAGTTAGGGAGACTGTGTATACCCAGGGCCTCTCCAAAAACACAGCTAGCTCAGTTCAAAATTCAGAAAAAGTCAGAATTAAGGCAACAATTCCCAACAGTCTCACTCAGGAGAGTATGCAGTGGGGAAATGGGGGAAAAAGTGGTGTCTTGAATAGCACCTCAATCCCTGGCCCAGACCCCAGGTGAGATGTGGCAGGAAAAGGATTCTGTAACCCTCAGGTGGGGTGAGAAAGTCAAAGGACTAGCCCAGGCCCTTAGTCTCTAATCCCGAGCAGAGTAAATAAACAATTAGGCTATGTTCACACTTAGAAGCTTATTTCTAAATAAGTTAATTTGAAAGAAGTTATTTCGAAATAAAATTGTTATTTCGAATGAACTTAAATCCAAATAAGCAAATATTAAATTGAAATAAGGGAAAACCTCAAATCGAAATAGCAAGTCTGGACACAGGACTTGGTATTTCGAATCAGGAGAGGGGCAGCATGGGAGGTGTGGCAACATGGCCCCCTGGCAGGGCCACATTGCCAGCCAATCGCATAAAAGCAGGAACTGACCTCACCTCCCTGTCCATTGTGACTGAGGTTGCTAAAGAGATGACTATGGATGTTCCCCAGCTCCCATACCATCCTCCAGCACTTGGTAGACCCTCTCTTAGTCTACAGGGTGCTCCCCTGCTGTGGGATACACTCTTCCCTGAGCCTGATGAGCCCTGGGCTGAGCCCCTGACCATCGTCTCATTGGCACTCACAGTGACTTTAGTACCCCATTCCCTTTCTGTGCCACAGCACATCTGGGCACAGGACACCAGCACAGACTGGTGGGAACAGCTTGTCCAGCGAATCTGGAGCAGTGGAGGAGATACCTCTGGATGAGCAGGGAGACCATCACCCACCTGGTCGCTGAGCTCACCCTGGTCCTGCGCCAAAGGGACACAGTGTTGAGAACAGTCATCCCTATCGACAAGAGAGTGGCCATTGGTCTCTGGAAGATGGCTACTCCCAAGTCCCACAGGTCTGTTGCCCATCTCTTTGGTGTTGGGAGGTCCACCATCAGCAAAGTGCTGCTGCAGGTCACCCACGCCAGCAACATGGTCCTGCTGACATGCCTCATCACCCAGGGAGTGCTGCAGGACACCATCGTCATCCTTGCTGCCCTGGAGTTTCCAAACAGCGGGGGGATACTCGATGACACCCATATCCCTGTGCAAGCCCCACAATACTGGGTAGCAAAGTACAGGAACAGGAAAGGATACCACTTGGTCATCCTGCAGGCCCTTGCTCTGCCACTGACAGCCTGCAGGATTCCCAATCTGTGTGCTACGTACACTGCACTCAGAGGGCACGTAGCCTTGTGGCCCACAGTAGTGACCTGTACTAGGCAGAATGTGGCCCAGGAAGTCTCCTGAGGCCATGTGATAGCAGTGTGGGCTGCAGGCTCTCTGCCCTGCATGCTACCACATCTGCCTATTGCCACCCCTGTGATGAGAGACCCCCATCCCGCTTGGACCCAGGACCCTTTCTGCACATGCCTCCCTGCCACCTGCATCCATGGGAGAGCCAGTGCACCTCCCCAGACCCAAGTCCTGCCTGTCCCAGGGCCGTGCCCCCCTCAGTACCTATGCCATGGCACTATTGGCCCTGCCTGCCTGGAGGCTGGGGGGGAACAATCACCAACAGGCACTCCTGACGTCCACCTTGATGTCCCCTGCAATGAAATTGCCTCTTCAGTCTTCCCCTCCTGCTCCTCTTCGGGGGTGCTAGCCCTCTCCTCTCGGGCAAGGAACAGCTCTGTGCTGGCAGGTGCAGTCCCAGGCTGGCTGGTGTCTCCCATGTACAGGGAGGCCTCGGTGTCTGAGGGGCCTCCCTCAAGGGACGTGGCTAGGGTGTGGGGCTTGCTGGAGTCCACCAGCTGGGAAAGGAGGCCACTGAGCTACTGGCACAAAAAAGCTTCCAGCTCCTCAAAGAAGGGGCAACTGGTGGCAGCAGGTGGCCCCTGGCACTGCCTCACCTCCCCGGCCCAGGCGTAGTCCTGCTGCAGGCTTTTCACTTTAAAGCACACTTGCTCAGTGGTGTGCTCATAGCTCTCTGCAGACAGCACCTCTGTGATGTCCCGGTACACGTCCCTGTTTCAGTGACATTCCCAGGACCTGAAACAGATGTCATCCATTCCCCAAATCCACAGGAGACCAGACAGGGGCCTGGCGTTACCCCTGTGCTGCAGTAGCTCAAGCCTTGGCCATGTGCTCTGCAGTGTGCAGGCGTGAGGCACCAGGGTGGCAGGGCACTTCCTCCTTCCTGAGTACCCTAGGAGGAAGAAAGTCAACTCATGCTGAAATTGAAATAGCCATTGTTTCAAAACACCATGTCCGAATGGTGTTGTTTTCAAACAATCGTTTTGAAATAACGGCTATTTAAATTTCACCCTACATTTTATAATTTCAAAATAAGGAACATTATATCAAAATGATGAGGGCTCATCATTGAGAAATAAAAATAATAAAAAAAAACATTGTTCAGATATGTCAACTTTTAATTTGAAACAATGGTCATTGTTTTGAATTAAAAGCCTTGTGTGGACATAGCCTTAGTGTTCTCCACAGCTATAAGCAAGGAGGATTGATGAGCAGGATTCCCTGACAGGCTGATCTGAAGGGGACAGGCGTCCATGAGAGCTGGCTTTATTTTAAAGAAACTGTACTAAGAGCACAGGAAAACACCATACCATGCCAATGTGCAGAAAGAACTGCAAGTGTGGAAGGCACCCAGCATGGATTAGCAGAGAGCTCTGCAGTGAGCTGAAACATAAAAAGGCAGCTTACAAGAAGTGGAAGCTTGGACAGATGACTAGGGAGGCATATAAAGATATTGCTTGGGCCTGCAGGGATAAAATCAGAAAGGCCAATGGGCAATCTGAGTTGAAAGTAGCAAGAGACGTGAAGGATAACAGGATAGGGTTCTACAAGTATGCCAGCAACAAGAAGAGGATCAAGGATGGTGTAGGACCCTTACTGAATAGGGCAGGTATCCTCATGCTGGAGGATGCAGAAAAGGCTGAAGTACTCAATGCATTCACAGGCAGGGTCAGTTCCCATGTTACTACACTAGGTAAATCAGAATGGAGAGAAGGAGAGGAGCCCATGGTGATGGAAGGTCAATTTAGGGACTACTTAAAGAAGTTAGATGTGCACAAGTCTATGGGGCCAGATGAACTGCATCCGAGGGTGCTGAAAGAGTTGACCAATGTGATTGCAGACCTGCTGACTATTATCTTTGAAAACTTGTGGCAAACAGGGGAAGTCCCAGAGAATTGGAAGAAGGCAAATGTAGTACCTATCTTCAAGATAGGGAAAAAGGAGGATCTGGGGAACTACAGACCTGTCAGCCTCACCTCAATCCCTGGAAAAATCAAGGAGCAGATCCTCAAAGAATCCATCCTGAAACACTTGGAGGAAAACAGAGTGATCAGGAACAGTCAGCATGGATTCCCCAAGGGCAAATCGAGCCAGACCAACCTGATTGTCCTCTATGATGAAATGACTGGATTTGTGGACGCAGGAATAGCTGTTCACATGATATACCTTGACTTTTGCAAGGCTTTTGATATGGTTTCCCACAGAATTCTTGTCAGAAAGTTAAGAATGTATGTGTTGGATGAGTGCACTATACGGTGGATGGAAAACCAGCTAGATCAATGGGCTCAGAGAGTAGGAATCAATGGCTCAATGTCTAGTTGGGAACCAGTAATGAGTGGAGTACCCCAGGGTTTGATCCTGAGTCCCGTTCTGTTCAACAACTTCATTAACAATCTTGATGATGAGATTGATTGCACACTCAGTAAGTTTGCCAATGACACCAAGCTGGGGGGAATGGTATACATGCTGGAGGGCAGGGAAAGGATTCAATGAGACTTAGACAAATTGGAGCAGTGGGCCAAAAGAAATCTCACGCTGCTCAACAAGGACAAATTCAAAGTCCTGCACTTAGGATGGAAAAACCCCATACACTGCTATAGGCTGGAGACTGATCAGCTAAGCAGCAGTACTGTAGAAAAGGTCCTGGGAGTTATGGTGCATGGGAATCTGGATACGAGTCAACAGTTTACCCTTGTAGCCAAAAAGACTAATGACATATTGGGCTGTATCAGTAGGAACATTGCCAGCAGATCAAGGGATGTGATTGTTCCCCTCTATTCAGCACTGTTGAGGCTGCATCTGGAATACTGAGCCCAGTTTTGGGCTCCCCATTCTGCAAAAAAAGATATGGACAAATTAGAAAGGCTACAGGGTTTGGTTAATCAGCTTAATAAGGTCTACTTTAAGCTATCTTAAAGTAGACCTTATTAAGTCAGTTTAGCGCGTTCACAGTCAAAATACCAGGAGACAGCCCACGTCCACACTGGCAGCTGGTAGGTCACCCTTGGATTGGTGCATTCTGGGTATGTGGCCCACAGTACACCACAGCAGAAGTGCCACTCTCTCCCAGCGACTCTTTTACTACAGGAAGTGAGTGACCACGCCTCCGTCCATACTGTGTGTGACAACAAGGAGCCCAGGGAGGTCAGGGAGCCTGACATAGCCCAGCAATGTGTCAGCACAGCACTCCACACCCTCCTTGTGTTGCCCAGACTCCTCTGGCTCTGGAACAGGTGCTGCAGGGCAACTGCCAGCACAGGGGCAGGGCATAGCAGTTGTTAAGTTTCAAACAGAAGGAAACAGCACATAGAGGAAGGTGAAGTCAAATAATCTGCTATAATGGGAAAAAAAAAATCCATAGTCAGGATTTAATCCTGCTTTCACACAAACTAATCTAAAAGAAATAGTATTTTTCTTTCTTTCTTTCTTTCTTTCTTTCTTTCTTTCTTTCTTTCTATGTGCTGTTTCCCAGTCTTTGAATCTTAACAATTACTTTGAGCTGCTATTAGAGGCTGTATTCACACACACATGTTTATTTCGAAACAAGTTGTGTCAAAACAACTTGTTTTGAAATAATGCCTTATTTCAAAATGACTTAATGCGAATTAGCAAAAAGTCAGTTCGAAATACGGAAAAAAGCGGGAAACAAAATAGCAAGTTCACAGTGTCAACATGCTATTTTGTTAGGTGCTGCAGGGGGCTGCAGCCCCCTGGGGGTGAGCCGCTGCTGTGGCTCACCCTGCAGCCCAGAAAGGGGGCTGCAACCCCAGAAAGGGGGCTGCAGCCACTGGTGGGGAGGTGAGCCATTGCGCAGTGGCTCAGCTCCCTGCCAGAGCGGCCCTCGACACCGCCGGCGGGTCGGGGACTCCAGGCTGAGCCCGCAGCCAGGGCTACACCCCGGACACCGCCGGTGGGTCGGGGGCGCTGGACCGAGCCCGCAGCCCCGGCTGCAGGCTGAGCCAGCCCGCAGCAAATCACCCCCCCCCAACCAGGGGCTGAGGGACAGCCCTCAGCACCCTGGCCAGGGTCCTAAGGGTTCCCTGGCCAGGGTGCTGAGGATCCAATGTTGTTTTGGAACACTTTGTTCCGAAACAACATGTTCACACGCCTTGTTTCGAAACAAGGGTTTCGAAACAACCTTGTTTCACCCAGAAACTAGGTTTAAGTTGTTTCAAAACAACACCGTTGTTTCAAAACAAGGGCTTCCCCTTGTTTCGAAACAACTGTGCGTCGTGTGAACATGTTTTTTTTTTTTGTTTCGAAACAATGAGGTTGTTTCGAAACAAAAGTGCTGTGTGAATACAGCCGGAGTGTGACCTGATCCTATGTCTTACACTTCCCTGCATTAATTTCCTACCATTCTGTAAGTTCCCCCATCTTCAAACTCATCAATGAAATAGGATTCTCCCATGAATGCTCATCTAATAAAATAAATTTGTTAGTGTTAAACATTGTCTGTGGGCTCCTTTTATTTTTAACAGTATGGGGGGGTCTCTGAGAAAGGGAGACACACATGGTTGGGCAGAGATGGGCAAGTGGGGGACACATGGGTTTGGGGAGAGAGGGAAAAGACACCTAGCGTAGGGCTGAGAAGGGCAAGGGGGGGACACATAGGTTTGGGCAGACAGTGAGGAGACATCCAGGGTCAGGCTGAGAAGGGGGAAACACTCCAGGGTTGGGCTGAGAACAGGGGAGATGCATGGGCCGGGCTGAGAACAGGGGAGATGCTGGAGTGGGGCTGAGATGCTGAGAGTCAGTCTGAGAATGGGGGAGATGCGGAGCTCAGGCTGAGAAGGGGGGAGATGTGGGGGTTGGGCTGTGAATGAGGGAGATGCTGGAGTTGGGCTGAGATGCCGGGGTTGGCCTGAGAATGGGTAGATGTAGGTGTTGGGCTGAGAATAGAGGGGATGCGGGGGTCAAGCTGAGAATGGGGGAAATGAGGGGGTTGGGCTGAGAATGGGGGAGATGCCGGGGTCGGGCTGAGAATGGGAGAAATGCCAGACCAATCGGGGAACAGGGGTAGTTTGGCTTTGTTGTGCCTCGCAGCTCTGTTGTGCCTTCTAGCCAGCCCCCATCCCCAAGTTTTCTGTGGTTAGGAGGCCAGTTAAGTTGCCTCCCTGTCCACTTTGCCTTAAGTTGACTTAATAAAGTTGACTTATCTGTAAAGTCGACTTTATAAATAGAAGTTATAAAGTCAACTTTAGTGATGGGGAAAGTCAACTTTATTCCCCTACAGTGTTGACAGTCCTTTGTTTAAGTTGACTTCAGGGCCCTTAAGTTGACTTAAACACACAGTGTAGACATAGCCAAAGAGTCCAGCAGAGGGCAACAAAAATGATTAGGAGGTTGGGGCACATGACTTCTGAGGAAAGACTGAAGGAACTAAGCTTATTTACCCTGCAGAAGAGAAGACTGAGGAGGGGTTTGATAGCAACCTTCAACTACTTGAAGAAGTGCTCCAAAGAGGAGGGAGCTAGGCTGCTCTCAGTAGTAACAGAGGACAGAACAAGGAGCAATGGTTTCAAGTTACAGCTGAGGAGGTTGAGGTTGGATATTAGGAAAGTCTTTCTCACTAGGAGAGTGGTGGAACATTGAAATGGGTTGCCCGGGGAGGTGGTGGAATTTCTGTCTTTGGAGATATTTAAGGTCCAGTTAGACAAAACCCTGGTTGGGATGATTTAGTGGGAGTGCTCCTGCTTTTAGCAGGGGCTTACACTAGATGACCTCATGAGTTCCCTTCCAACCCTATGATTCTATGATATAAGCATATAAGAATGGCTAGGAAAGAGAGCTGAGGGATGCAGGCCCACCCAACTTCATGGCATTCCAGCCGATTGCCCAGATTTCTGCCACTGGGTTAGAAGTGCTACAGCTGTAACACACTGACACTGGTGCTAGAGCTCGTGCTTCAGTGGGACCCACATCAGCTACCCCCTATGCTACTTCCTCCCACTCTGATCCTGGGTATCTGTAATAAGTGGTCACCCTCAGTGTCCTTGGGGTAGGTAGCTAGTGGCAGTTCTATTAGTCCCTCACTGTCAGCCATCAGCAGGTCCAGAAATTCCTCAGGGCTGTCAGCAAGTTGTAGCACTCCCAGGTCCCAGGGCCAGGCAGCTTCCAGGGGTCTCAGGCAATGGCCAGCTCATCTAGGTCTCTGCATGCCTTGTGTAGTCCTTCCCAGTCCTTGGCCTCTCGGAGCTCTTCCCAGTCGTCAGAGCCCAGCAGACTTGGCAGGCCTTCAGGACTCCTGTTTGTGAATGGCTTGGGCAGCCTTACAACAGGGTCTAGGTCAAACTCAGGCCAAAGCCTAAGGGAAGAGGCATCCTTCTTCTGTAGCAGCTTCCCCCCAACAGAGCTGACAGGACAGTTTGTTATACTTTACCTACTGATCCGGGGCCCACCCCTCTGCTTCTGGGGTCTGAGTCCTGCAGTTTCTCAGTTTGGTCAACAGGAGCATTGAGTCCCTTCTACAGGCCCAGGTTCCAAAGAAGACCACAATGCCTTGCTACAGTTGCACAGGACCCATGTTCCCAACTAAAATCTGGCCCCTTCTGCCCATATCCCACCCATCTATCCCTATTCCAATCCTTTTTTCTTTCCACCCCTGTTCCTCATTCAAGTTTTCTTCTCCACTCATAACTCCTTCCAGTCTCAGCCTCATTGCCTAGCCAGTTTCTGCCTCTGTCCCCAGTCACCTCCCAATCTTTCATTTTGGATTCCCAATACTACTCTCGTCTCCCCACCTCCTCTCCTTTCCCAGCTAGGCCCAGTATTCCTCCTTTTAATTCCCAGTCCAAGTTGTCCCAACAGCTGGCCTCCTTGAGTCAAGATCTACCTATAATAATAAACCAAAAAACAACATCAAATAGATAACTTAGTTAAACATTCCTCTTCATTTTTATCATAGCCCAACCTATTCCTCATCTACTGAACAAACTACTTCAAACCTGGCTTTCTTTCTATGACTCTCCATAGTTAGGATTACATTTTCATCTGCGCTGCCCACCTATCTATAAATTTCTCCTCCCTTCTCCAAATCTATATTCTCTTTCATTTGGTAAATCTCATCATAAAAACTTTCCAATTTGCCTTTATCTTTAGTGCCACTAAACTGTTGTAACCTTTCTCTTATCCACCACTGTGACCTTCCATTCTGCTTCCACTGTAAATTTTCTGCAACAATTCTAGCTGGTATCTTTACCACTTTTTTCATACTTTGGTTTATTTAAATTATTTATTACAACATATCTAATATTTGTGACTACTGCCTGAACTCTTTGCCATGAAATTCTGGTGTGGATTCTCAATAAGTCACTAAGTTCCTGCCAAGGAAGTTAGAGATTATATCTGAAAGTCATTACTCAGATAAGAGTCTTCACTGAAGTCAGTTAGTAGGACCTGCTTAAAAACTGACTAAGGAATTTAGATTGGAAATATAGCTAGAAATCAAGGAACTATAGAATCAAAACAATGTATCAAAGGTGGCTTTTGTGACACTGTCCATTGTTACCATATAATCACAAACTAAAATATAGCAGTCATGGCAAGTCATTATCATCAGTTTAATAGGTACAGTGGTTGCAATGGGACTAAATTCCACTACTCTAAAGGGCAGGGATCAGATTCATCAGGACAAATTTATAATGAAGCATGAGATTGTAAATTATAATGACAAGATTTGCTGAGGTTACTCTCATGAGACAGTCATATCCATCGGATGAATAGTTAAATCAGGGTGAATGTGTAATAAACAGAATAAGTTATTGGCAAAAATATATGCCTCCCTGACTGCAGATAGACTTCAAACAATTTACCTCCAAATTCCCAACCGCTTCTAGGAGATAACAGCAGTGACCAAACTGGCAGTTTTCCATCTGTGCCCAATCAGGAAATTTCACGCTTTCCTCAGAGAGGCAGAACTGCCTTCCATGACTGCTAGCTTGCTCTACTTAAATGTAATGTAGTGAGATCAACATCTTAAATCTAGTTGGATGCTGAAGCTAGCACAAAGCAGAGACAACAGCTTTCCATCTTGCATGATTTCAGTAGGCACCATCTACTCATGGAAGGAGCCAATCTTAATTTTAGCACATGGCCAATGTTACTGGGCTCTGTGTTAGAAAGTTCCACCAAGGCTCTACACACCCACGCCCGCCTCCTAAAACCAAGAAACAGAAGTGGAAGCCCACACTATGAAGACCTTCAACATCTCATAACTAATGCATGCCAACCTCTGTGAGGGGAAGAGGAGTGGATCCACATGTCCTTAGACACCCCTCGGCTTATCCCTGATTTGCCTCAAACAACCCCTTCTCAACAAGCTGGAATGTAGGTAGTCCCCATAAAACCATATGAATACTGTTCACAGAGACCTGGCATCCATCCTTGTACAATGTTCCTCCCATTTTTCTGTTGTGAGGAGGGCCCATTGGCTGGAATGAAAAAGCATGATGTGCCTCAAAGTAATTCTCACTATTCAAACCCTGTTATCCTAGTCAATCTTCCAATGAGGAGGATACAAGGATTACTATCTCAACAGAATCTATAAAGTCAGGGTTGTCCTTGATGAGGGCAAGTGGGGAGACTGCCCTGAGCCCCACAGTCCTGCAGGTCCCCAACTACCATGCTGCCCACTCCCCCCACCCCACTGCCTTCAGCATCAAGCTGAAGGCAAGGAGTGGGAGCATGTAGCCCAGCCACTAGCCTTGCCCGCCCAGCTCCTAGGACCACTGGGTCAGCCTGTCCCTCCCCTGGGGGCAGATCAGCTTACCAGGGGTGAGGTGGGAGCCCCCCAGTGCTGGGGGCAGAGGCTCCCATAAGCTAATTGACCCTGGGTACACACACCCTGGGATGGCCCTACGTATATGGCTGTGTTTACACACAGGGGGTTATTTCGATACAGTTGTTTCGAAACAACTTGTATTGAAATAATGCCTTATTTTGAAATAACTTAATTCGAATTAACAGTTTGTTAATTCAAATTAAGGAAAAAGCTCAAAGCGAAATAGCAGGTTCAGGCAACAGTTATTTTGAAACAAGTCACTGTTGTTTCGAAACAACACGTTCGCACGGCACATGGCTGCGCTTCACCCCGTGGGTGCCTGCAGCCCCTGCAGACACCCGTGGGATGAGGCGCGTGGCTGCACTTCACCCGGCAGTTGCCTGCAGCCCCCTGCAGACATCCAAGGGGTGAGGTGCGTGGCTGCACTTCACCCCACAGGTGCCTGCAGTCCCCTCCCCAAGCGAAATAGCAGGTCCACACTGTGGACCTGCTATTTCGTTCCCTTATTTCCAAGATACCTTTTTTGTCTTTGGAAATAAGGTGTTTCAAAATAACCCTTTATTTCAAAACAGCTTGTTTCGAAACATCAAGCCCTCTGTGTGTGAACATAGCCTACGACTGACTGACCAAACTTTTAAAATGGCAATGAATGATGAGTAATAAATGAACCATGGACACTGTTCTTAATATGCAGTTATGGATAGTTGAATATACAGCAGCTAATCCCCCAGAATTTGGGTGAATCCCACACATTGACAGAAATATTCAAAGAGGTGGAAAATAAAGGATATTCAAATGACTAAAATGATATCAAACAAATGCCCGTGAAGATTACTATTTTAGTATCCTAAATTTTTATCGTTGATAATGCGATGGGCACGCTACTTTTTTTTCATTTAGTCTGACTGGGCAGCAAGTAAAAGGCAACAGTTCTTCTATTTATGACCTAGCATATAGTAGGAACACTCAGTTTACAGTGACAAATAAGGCTGCTGTAACATAAATAGCTGCTAGCTATATTTTGGAAGGTGATGTTTTGTAGATAGAGGATTGCTATGAAGGAACCACTACAAACAAGCTGTTATGTTTTTACAAATCTGCCAGCTATGTTTTTATGAGTCTGGATTGCTTTTTATGACTATAATAAAAGGAGACTAGCAATCGTGTGTCTCTGAGGGTCTTCGATGCAGACACTGTAGTGCTGCAAATGTAATGAGGTCTGCAGGAGTTTGAGATACCATGGTTGCTCTTTGATCTCTGCTTAGTAATTCGACTCATTATCAACATTAAGCAGACAAAAATTTGCATTAGAATAAATAAATCTTTGTATGTGTGATTCTTTATTCATTCTAACTTACTGTAACACCAACACTTTCAAATTGCTACTGTTATCTGTGACTACCAGCATGAAGTGAATTGCGTGTTACTGACATGGATAATAGGTCTCAGAAAACTTTACTATTGACTCTATCTTATTTTATGAATTAAGTTGGCCCCCGCACATACACACACAGTCAAAGGAAAGAAAATCAGACGTATGGGCCTTTAAAAAACTTTACCTGCTAATTTATAAACTTAATATTTAGACCTGAGCGATAGGGTGAGTAAGCACTGTTACATCTAAACTATCAGCCACACAGCCATGCAGCTGTTTTCAAACCCCTGCACAGCTTTGCTGGGTTCCAACACAACAAAACAAAACAAACAACAACAACAATAATAATAATGTAATATTTGATTGTTGAAACAGGAAATCATTTTGAGATAACTTTTTGCCACACAACTAGTAGCCTAGTAGGACAGTTTATTACAGGGAAGTAGTTTGAATCATCCTTAGGTTATGTATTCATCATTTCCTGTTTGTACAATAGCACAAATATACAAATATATACAAATATATACATTACTCATGTGCATTATCACTAAAAGCCAGTCATGTGAGCAGTCAATGGCTGTTGCTGCTAAGAAAAAAATGTAGTTAAGAATTTAACACTGATTGGCTGAGTGAGCTCGTAAGCACAGAACTGCTGAATTCTGTGGCTAAGCAGACAATAAAGCTGGGTGACACTTTGACATATCGTGACTATGACAAGGTTGTCTGTGAAATTTGTCTGAAAGCCAGTACTGGTGGTGACTTTTGTAGTGGTAGATGGGGGGAAGATTGCAAGCTTGTTTATCTAAAGCGACACATACAACTAAAACTTCACATTGATTCTGTGGCAAAACTTCAGCGCCAACAATCAGCAGGTTTTCTGCAAATGTTTGCAGAAAGTGCCATTGATTGAGAAACAAAATATAAAGCTGCAAAATGTAGGACAGTGAAAGCTGACCAAGTAAAATTTTTGATTGTTGACATATTATTTGCAATCAACATGAACATGCTGATGGTTTCAGTGTGAGACACACATCATGACATGGCTAAATATACGTTAATCCCAGAAAAGTGGCAGAGCAAAATCTATGCATGTGAATTGATAGAATGCATTAATGACATCATTTAGAGTGACATTATGCTATGTTCACACACAGGGGGTTATTTCGATACAAGTTGTTTTGAAATAAGTTAATTTGAATTAAAGAAAAAGCTCAAAGCGAAATAGCAAGTTCGGACAACAGTTATTTCTAAACGAGTCACCGTCGTTTTGAAATAACATGTTCTGACAGGATTGTTTTAAAACAATCATTTCGAAACAACGTTGTTTCGTCACCAAATGGGGTTTAAGTTGTTTTGAAAAAATGCCATTGTTTTGAAACAACAGAACCTGTTGTTTCGAAACAACAGTAGGTCGTGTGAACATGACATTTCTTATTTCAAAACAACCTCTGTTGTGTCGAAATAAGACTGCTGTGAGAACACATGTTGAACTGCACAATGCTATTTTCCATACACTTGTGGCAAATGACAGCACTGATCTATCAGTAACAAAAATACTGCTCTTGTACACAAAATTTTGGCCTGTTGATGACATTGCTTACAAGACAGTGTCTGCTGGAATTTTGCATTTGATGACCTGTCATAGTAGTTCAATAGTAGCAGCCATTGTAAAGTTTTATGAGGACAGTTTGTTAGACTTGTAGAGGATGGTGATGTTCACTTCAGATGGTGCTTCAGTAATGTTGGGAAAAACCAATGGTGTTGCTCCCATACTTCATTGTGATGTTCCAAACTTGCTGGAGAAGTACTGTGTGGCTCATTGAGAAAACCTGGGGATCAGTGATGCCTGCAAACATATGTCTTTAATGGCAGACATTGAACCATTCCTTAGAAGAGTGTATACTCTGTTTATCAGGTCATCTGTAAAGAGAGCAGAGTTCTGGGAGTTAGCTGAAGTGTTAGAATGTGAGCCAGTTGCTTTTAGGCCATTGAATGATATAAGATGGCTTCTGAGACTCTTTGCACTGTGAGCAGTGGTGAGAAACACTGCAGTTTTAGTCAAGTACTGTCAAGAACAGGTAGACAAAACCAGCAATCCAGTCAACAAATACTGCTTGAAGAAATTGATGAACCTGCAGTTTTGTGCTGCATTACTTGTTTTTGATGAAGTTGTCAATGAGTTTGCAGAACTATCTAAGCTTCTGCAGTGAAATAATCTTACAACAATGGAGGCATTTCACTTTGTAAGGGCCAGGATAAGTAAACTTTCTGCACAGTTCCTAAGTGAAACTGGTCATTGGAATGAAGATATTCACAAGATGATAGGCAAGGATAGGGGTATGGACATGGCTGCAATTCTGAGATTTTTTTAACGTCTGCATAAGCACCTGGAAAGTCAGCTTCCAGAAGATGAACAGATGGAGTGGAGAGTTTTTGAGATGCCTGCCTTATCCAGTATGTCAGTGTCAAGAAAGGGTTAACTGCAGTTGGCCTTGGAAGCCACTTTGGTGCAAAAAACTAACTCCTGGGCAGCCAGCCCAAACTAGCAAAAACTTACTCAAACCAGTTGCTGCAGTCACATACACAGCCACAGCTGTGGTATATAAGGGAGGTCCCTACAGGGGAAGTCAGAGCCTAACTCGGTGGAAGAACCTACCACCGAGCCAATGGCCTGATCACCCAAAGGCAACTCCCTGGTCCAAATATCCTGAGACCGAGCACGGCTGACCAGCATCTAGGTCCGGTGACTGCTAGCAAGTAACACCTGAGTGGATGCCTAGGGAGGCAAGTATCTTAGTGTTTGCCAGCTTCCCAGTAGAACCTCGAGTAGAGTAAAGCCAATTGGTAGTTAGTGAGCCTAACGGCTACCTCAGGAGACTGTATAATAACTCAGACTGTAGCCCGGATTTAATTAAAAGGTTAATGATAGGTTTAGGATTGGGAATAATAACTGCTTTTGTACTGCACAGTGTAACTTTTTGTCTGTTCTTATTCTGCCTTAGAGTTTTAAAAAGAATTTGGGAAGATGATCCGTTTTAGCTACATTCCAAGTTGTGCTTGAAGCAATTAAAATAACAAAGCATTAGTTAAAGACAGCAAAGTTGTAATTAGATATTGCTGTAAGTCCCCGTGAAACCTAGTAACATTGTAAACTGCTTGGTCCAGTCTGTATTGCAATAAAAGTTACATAAATAGTGGTAAACGAAAGTGAGAGACTCCAGTCTTCTGTCTGGTCTCTCTGAGTTGAGTTCCTCAACCCCTGTCAGATGAACTTATTTGGCTGTTGCGCTCAAATGGCAGCAGTCAGATTTTGCATTTATTCAAGAAGAGCTTACCAGGCTGATTTCCAGATATGCAGTCTTTTTAGAAATTCTGAAGAAAGTTACAGATCAATACCGTGACCTCAGGTTGTGGTTAAAGAAAAAATGAAATGTGATTTAAAGAAAATGTATGAAGATATTGTCCATTGTGTACTGAAGGGCTGTGCTCACACAGCCCTCTTATTTTGAAACAACAGAGGTTGTTTCGAAATAAGATTTAGGCTGTTCACACGATGCACGGTTGTTTTGAAACAACCGGTCCCATTGTTTCAAAACAATGGCATTGTTTTGAAACAAGTTAAACCCCATGCAGGGACAAAACAACATTGTTTTGAAACGATTGTTTTGAAACAATGCCGTGCGAACGTTATTTCAAAATAAGGTGTTATTTCAATACAAGTTGTTTCGAAACAACCGTATCGAAATAACACCCTGTGTGTGAACACAGCCAATGAAGAACAACTCAGTGATCTGATTTGCCTTTTGGATATCAGTGCCACGTTTATTGTTTCGAGTTTGGACTGTGAATGCGGGTTTAGTCTAATGAATGCTATAAAAATAAAGTCTCACAATTGACTGAAAGTATTCTATTTGTATATGATCACGAATATTAAGTCTCACCAAAACACTGGACTAAAAATCACCCTTGACAAGGTTCCTTTTGAAATGGTTATCAGTGATGGACAGATGCCAGAAACAGGCCTATTTCATTTTACGATAAGTTCAGATTTGGTTTAAATTCCTTAAACTTGAATAAACCTTTAAAATTTAATTGTAAACTAAAAATAATTTATTTCTAGTGTCTTCTTTATAGAAACTGTGCAGCACATTATGAATTTATGATCTTAGTCACTGCATGCAAAAGTTGTAAATGAACAAAAGTTAACTGTAGAATAGTTCATTTTAATGTACACTTCAAACATGTAATCACGACATTAGCCCATCAGCTGAGATTGCTACTGAGACTGACTCTCTGGCAGTGCCATTAATACAACTTGTATCTACTGCTCAGGTCATTAATCACTCCTCACATTAAAGAAAAAAAAATAAAGGGAACGTAGTGTGTAAAGTGCTTCTAGGAGAACTAACAAAGTACCCCTTTGTGGTCAGAGGTTGCTTTACAGACATCATAAACCTATTGTAATCCTTTTAAGCACACCACAAGGTTAATGTTGTGCCTCACCGTATTTTACCCTGGGGCTGGCTTAATATCAAATAAATTTTACACAGTACTCAAAATACTTAAAATAATAAGTAGAATAATCTAGAAATCCTCAATCAGTTGCCAACATAAAATCTATAATAATAATTCATACTTAACTTGAATTCTTCTACTACATGAAGAATTCTCTCAGTTTGTTCCATTCAAAGCAAAAAGTCTAGCCTTTCCAGTTAGAGTTCAGCCTTTCCCTCTCCTGTCTGATAGTTTCTTGTTCTTTTCCTTTCATTTTATGGTGTTGCAACATCAGCATGTGAGGTTATGACCGCCACACACTCCAGTTTTCACATAATCAAAAACTACTTCCACTCACCCACACCTATATTCTTTTAAAAAAAATGCTTTTTAAATGCTTCCCCACTTTCCCAGAAGTTTCAGATTATATTCTTTCATTTTGAGGCATCTCAGTGCTGCATAAAGATTATTTCTTTCTACATAAGTCTTCCTACATTGCTATAGCACATGCTCAGCTATTTGTTTAAATTTGCATATTTTGAACAACTTGTCTTTGTGTACATTTAGTAGATATAAATTGACACTCAGGGCAGAGGGACCTTTTTGCACTCTAAATATCGTTATGGCATTTCTGTCATAACTGTGAAGTATAATATTATCAAATATATAAAATATTTCATTGAATCATGATCCCTTTTTCTTTTGGGTCTATGCTTCTTGCCATTCTTTTTAATATCTCTATTTATGAAACTTTTGAAGTATTGTATATTCATATGGATCTTTTCTGAACGTCCTCAGTTTTAAAGCACATTTTCTTGTTCTACCTTCTCTGATGCTGTCTGGGTCTAGGGGACCGTTTATGATTATTATGATTATTTTTCATATTAATATGTCATGTTTTCAATAATCCATATGTGATATGTATCAAAAGAAAGGTTGTAATCTTCTAGGAATGATTACATGGTTTATATGTAGGTATCTTAGCTGTATTAGAAATTAGGATTGTATTTGTTTTATGTGTGTTCCAAGTTGTTTGATTCTAAGACAATCCCAGACTGGCTGTCTGCAAAACCACTGTCCTCTTGATGACCCATCAAGGGAGCTCCGAAGTACAGTGGGCCTAGAAAGAAACCTGTTTGACCAGTCACCCAGACTGACCACAGGGCTCAACTCCATTTTGATTTGGCAGGAATTCTGAGAGCATGGGAGAGCCAAAGGTGATAAAAGGCAGTAGCCCCATCTCCATTTTGTCTTCAGTCTTCAGTCTGTCTGCAACCAACACCCTCCTATAGAATTATTCTTCCGGGACTGAACAAATGACTAAGACCAACCCAAGAGCTGGGCACATAACCAGAGGAATTAGACTAAACTGCAAACTCTTCAACGATTTGCTTTCTATGGACTCTAAATCATTTGTATGTATGTGACTCGCTTTGACCCTTTAACATCTCTCATATTTTGTTTGTTTTCTTTCTATATTAAACATTTAGTTCTAGTTACTAAAGGATTGGCTGACAGTATGGTAATTTGGGTAAGCTCCAAACCTATATTGTTCTGGGTGATGTGGCTGGCTCTTTGGAATTAGGAGAACCTATTTCTTTAAGAGTTCAGTGGCCAGGGGGGACCGTAGGAGCTGATGTGCATAAAAACAGCTGTTTCTAATTCTTTAAGCTTGGTGACGACCAGAGTGGGGAATCAGAAGCATGTTATGTTGCTAACTGGGACACTTTTAAATACCACCCATCAGTGGTTTGAGGGTCTGGCCCCTCGTTTTGTAGCTTGCCCTGATTTTGGCACATTCAAAAGGTTATCCCAGGAGGCCTGAGTCACACCTTCCATTTCACTTTCCAATATCCCAACAGGCAGTAAATCCATGCTATTACCGTATGTATACCTTGTTGTAAAAACAATATTTGATTGTCATGCTTGCTTTCTGAGGTTGCCTTTCCAGTCACTATAATATTCAATAAAAAAGTCAGTTAGGATAGCAGCTATAGTTTGACATACGTCCCTTATCCAGATCAACAACAACAATATGCTACCAATTTAGCCATCATAAGGGTAATGAAACTGGAATTAAGAGATACATGAGACTATCCGAATTCAAGGATGAGAAAGAGTCATTCTCTTTCTATATATGTTGTTATCTTTAGAGCCATCAGTTTAAATTTAGCAATATTAACTCCATTTTCCATGTAGAAACTCACAAATTTTATTGGTTGTATTTGATGGTCCTTCTGTTCCTTTTGGTTTACTTTATAATTCAAAATCTAAAACTGAAGAGATAATGTCAGCCTGTGACAGAGTGGGGAGGAGATATTATGCTTTGGCTCCCCTCTTCCAGCATCCAGCTTCCAGCTTCCTGGGCTGTGGTAAAGTGGGTTGATAATATCAGAGGCTACGTCTACACTAGGAAAAGTTAGTTTGAATTTGTTAATTTGAACTAATAAGTCTGAATTTAGTTCAAAATAAATTCAAACGTATTAGTTGGAATTAACAACATGGACTAATTTGACTAAATGTTAAGTTGAATTAGTCCACTTTGTTAATTTGAACTAGCTGCCCTTAATTTGAATTTATTAAATTTGAACTAAGAGTTAATCCTAGTCTACACTATCCTTCGTTCTAACTAAGGATCGAACGGCAGGTCTTACTAATTCGAACTAAGTTTTCATTAGTTTGAATTAAGGAATTCCTTAATTCAGATTAATGAAAGCCTAGTGTAGACAGGTACCAAGTTAGTTTGAATTAAGCCTTAATTCAAATTAACTTGCAAGTGTAGACATACCCATAGATAATATCAGCCTGTGACAGAGTGGAAAGGAGATTTTATACTTTGACTCCCCTTTTCCTGCTTCCAGCTTTCTGGGCTGGGGTAATGTGGGCTGGCAGAGCCCAAGACAGCAGGGAAGAAACCCACAACTGAAGGAGCTGATAAGAAGAAGTCAGGAAAGGACCAATACAGCAAGTGTGAACAGCTGTTTCTTTAGCGGCAGGGAAAATATAATCCAGCTAGGGAGGAGCTGGGAGAGGTATGGAGATGAAGGAAGGTAGAAGACTTGCATTTTGCTTTGCCGCCTGGCCAAAGAAAGGGGTTCTGCCCAAAGCCTCTGGGACAAATAACTTGCTTCAGGAGTGGAGTCTGCACTTATATACTATACTGTAAATAGACCAGCATAGGTGATTGCACCAGGTGAAGCCTGCAAATCCTGTTATTACTGAGGGATGAAATCACCCAGAGAATGCTGGGGGGAGGGATTGCAATTGACTGCCCAGCTATAATTTGATTTCCCAAAACTAAAGATTTTAATCTTTTCTAGTTCTTCATTTTAAATTAAATGTTACCTGCCTTTTGGCCCTATTAGCATAGAAGAGTTTGTAACATCCAGTAACATTTTGTCTATTTAATTCCCAACAGTCCTCAAATATTGGTTAATATTCTTACAGCCACTATTTCCATTAACTTGAGACCCAAAAGTTAAACCTAGCAATTTCATCCTTAAATTTATGGGCTTGTCTCTGCTGACTACCTGTATCATATACAGTGGTGTCATAATACTCCTAGTACATGTGATTTACAGTTCTCTGACTTGTACTGATACTGTTTTAAGTGTTGATTTAGAAACTGAATTGAAGGCTTTTAATCCATAATCTATAACTAGTTTTTCAATGCCATGTACAGCATTATCTAACCTGCACTTCTGTTGTTTTTTGTATTACTTTCTAAGTGAATACCTTTTATCTTCACATTTAAACTTGATAAGATTTATAATACCCTTCCAAGTTAATCAATTGAATATATTCCTAAGAATATAAAATGTTGAGCTACCTGAATTTTCTCTGCATAGAAATAAATTCCATTCTTCTGTGATCTTCCTTTTTGTAGAGATCATCACTTGTGTTTTAGCAAACGAGAACTTAAAATCAAAAGTATCTCCTCATTCTTGAAATGCCCCCTGAATTCCTCATTGATTCTTCCAGGAGCTATCTTAAGTCTTTAGTGTCTGGATCACATAGCACAGTTCTCTGCAAATAAGATAATTGCTAGTTTGACTGTACAGTCTCTAGGAGATTGTTAATTATGATATTAAAAATGGTAATGCTGACAACATTATCTTGTGGGGTGTTCTTAAGTTAATCAAAGGAGGGTGACCTCCTTGCTAATAGAATTATATCATTATAATGACACTTACCCACCAGAACATCTTTCCCCTTGTTCCAGTTGCGAAAAGTTTATATGACAAACCTTCCCTCTGTAGCATGTAATATGTTTTAGAATGTCTAAAAGACAGCTGTGATAAGCTCTATTCCTCATACTTTCTTTATATTTCCTCTTATATTCATGTTATATGGTCAAATATATATTTTTTTCCCTGAAATCACTCTTTACGTCGTGTGTGTGTGTGTGTGTGTGTGTGTGTGTGTGTGTGTGTGTGTGTGTTTTTTTTCCAAGTATGCTACTAACCTCTTGTTTTTCTCTGTATTTCTTTCCTTACATACTTTTGCCCACTCATAACATGAGGGCAATAGGTCTATAATGCATCAGGTCTTGTGTGTGATTTGCCAAGTTTTCCTGCCAGTATGCCCATTGCTTGCTTCCATAACTGTAATCGATTACAATGGCAAACACTGGAACAGTAGAGTGACACGCACAGCCTCTGTTAAATATCAGAATGCCTTCCTGGTGGAATTTTACAGGTGAATTTTTTTCATGTGTGGCGTTGAAAACCGTAACAAGCAATATAACAAGTAAATGAAGCTGATAGGAAGTGATCACTTTGCTATGCTAATTATATGTCAAGGCCAAGGTAACTGGAAACATTGACAGAATCCCTGTCTGGAGTCTCAAAAAAAAAAAAAAAATTGGGAACTCTAAGTAAGTGTGCTGAATATCTATGTGCCAACTATATCAGTGATAATTAAGAGGAGTTTCCTGGTTATATAATAAATGGGTGTTTTAGCAGCAGCCAAGATAGCTTTATGTAAGATAGTCAAATTATAAAGAAGATGTACTAAATGGAAATTTCAGCATACAGAAATGTAAAAAAGTTACAGAAAAAAAAAAGGTGAAAATATAACCCCAGGTAAAGATTAAGCACCTAACAAAAGTAAGTTTAAGAATGTTATTAAAATTATGTAATAATATAAGGGAAAAAAGAATACTGCCAGCAATGTAACTAAGACCTTCCTTTATAAAAATACAGATTCTTCCTCCTCTTCTAATTTCAGTAACATCTGATTACATCTTATTCTGGAAATCAAAACATAAGTTTCCTTACAAGCACGTTTCTTGTATCCATACCAGCATAGGTTTGTTTTTCATTTCAAAAACTGTTTCCTTTAATTCCTGACAGTATGCTTTTAAACTGTGTGCATTTCAGCAAAAAATCATTAGAACCATGCTGTTTAAGCTGCATTATTGCCTTAATTTAAAACTGCATGAATGTGATCCTTCAAGAGATTGCCTATATGCATATACTTTTCTGGCACTTTTGTTCTTCCAGTCTTCTTCTTGTCTCTAAAGTCACTACTACCTGAAATAATATAAATTTCTCTTTGCCTACAAGCAGTACATCATCTGCTACCCCCCTTATATTACCTTTTCTGCCCTGAACTGTGATTTGTTGTACCAATAGCTCTTTTTCCCTCACTCATGTTTTCCACTGTGACTGTTTTTTGGTGTCTTCTGCATAGGATATTTTACAGATAGTTTTAATTTTCCATTTCTCTCCAGGTTGTTCTCTCACTGCATCTTTTATGGGTTGCACAGTGCTTATCCCTATAACTACGGCATTTTAGTTCCATTCTTTCCTTACAGTTCCTGTACAAATGTTCACTTTCACATTTACCACACCTCATTTTCCTCTTAGTCGGCTGATGCATGACCAAATCTTTGACATGTACAGCATCTCAAAGGTGATGGGATATATGGTTTAACCTGGAAGAGCTGATATACTATTTTAACCCTATTGAGTAGCATTGCACCTTCACATTTTACACTGATGGCTGTGAATGGTTCTGTTCCTGTTGCTTATCAGTCACTTAACAAACAGTGCTTTCTCCTTGCCTATATACCATTTTTAATTGGGTCCTCAGTCATGCCTAGTAGAACCTCATATATTATCCCTCTTGCTTCTGTCAGACGTTTAGGTAGCTGGCAAATTACTTTTATTATTCCAAAAATTGTAGTTCTGAGAAGTATCTCCATCCATTTTTATATGTACATTCTATTGACAAATCTTCAACCTCCATTCTTTTAGCTCGTAATGTTTCTGTGACATTTTTGCCTGATGCATTCTGCTGTTTCCAAGGAATTAACAACTCTTATCTTTACATCTTCAGATAGGGAATTTACAAATATTAAGGGCCAATTCTTGTCTCTTATCTTTTGCATACCTGTCTTCTCTCTCTTCTTCAGATACAGACATTTCTATACTGTTATTTAAAAGTAATCT
Organism: Podocnemis expansa; assembly: GCA_007922195.1. NCBI lineage: Eukaryota > Metazoa > Chordata > Testudines > Podocnemididae > Podocnemis > Podocnemis expansa. Next base: position 20,065,908 of record ML681993.1, on the reverse strand, counting down.
GAAACCATTCTTCATTCCTTGTTGCATCTCTTATATTTTCCATCATAACTTTCAGCCTCTCCCTCCCATCCTATATTTCCAGCTAAGTTCTGCTCAGCCAGTCAGTCTGTCTTTTCTCTCTCCAGCCTTCATCAGAAATGAGCTCAGCCAGCCAAAATATAGTCAATCTCTTTTACCCTAAATTTTCAATCACTGCTTTTTTGAAAGAGGAGGACGCTTACCTATTTCCCTCCTCCAGTCTGCACCTCTCAATTAGCGGAAAGAGAAGGGAGCCATGTCTGACCTTCCCTTGGGCCTTCAATGTAGGGTTCCTGATCCTAACAGGACACTTTTCTGAGCAGGTTTCCATCCAACTACTAATGACACAGAACTGTCTCCTAGGTCCATTTCCTGGGCTTTAGTTTATATCAGAACCCTGGAATAGGGTGTTTTGACCCTCTTTATTCTTAAAAAGCCAGTATTTCATGTTGTAGTTGCAGTGCTCCAGAGTTTTAGATTCAGCCACCAATAAACAACGCCTTCTAGGCTTACTGACAAATAGGTGTCACTTAAACTCATTTTTCATTGCAAGCCTGAAATTCCTCATTACACATCCACTGCTTATCTGAGTGGACCAGTAAAATTTAAATTGCTTCTAGGTACATGAGCTACCAAACATGCAAAGTAATAGCCATAACAAGATCAGAGTTGTGGATTCCTAGATTACCAGTCCTCTACAATGGTTCTGCAGTCACTAAGAATTGAAGATTAATCTTTAATTAAAGCCATTACACTGTGTGATGAAATTTCTAAAAATATGTCTGAAAGCTGGCAACTCTACTTCTTTGACTAATAGCCTGTGATGAGCCTAATGACTAATTATGGTCCCACCTCTGCTAACATTTATCTCTGTGAATTAATTTACACAAATGCATAAATCTACTGAATTCAAACAAAAGCTAATGCACATGAGCATCTGTAGACCTATATTCAACTTAATCTGGTAAATTGTTGATTATCTCCTTTGAAGTACTTTAAACTCCCACAAAAGTCAAGGAAGTACTTAATCACAAAATGCATTCAGTGCCTTGCAGTTTTGCCCCCTTTTTTTCCTCCCACCGGCAAAAAATATTTCCCATAATACATCCAGTGGTGAAAATGTTCTTAAGTCTGTACAGTCAATGCTGTACAGTGAGGTCACACATTTTTTGAATGCATGCATTGAGCAGGAAAACATACCAGTGGTGACTTTCATCCAAGAACTAGCCACAAAGACACCACCTAAGACTAGCAGTTATATAAACATTTTGGGTGCATTAAGAGCTCAAATATTCTGTGAAGTAATCCACTGTGAACTGAAGAGAAGCAAACAGAGGGAATTTGCCTGAAAACTGTCTGAGCGGAACCACAGAGTGTAGCACTGGGGGGCTGTGCTGTAAACTGGGAGGAGAGTGTGTGGATATCCCTGTGTCTTCTCTGAGACCATTTATTTAACTAGTGCTAGGTGCAGGGACAGTTTGACCATGTGTTTGGTTGGATTTCTTTAAGTGAAAATCGGGAGTGCTTTGTTCCAGGTGAGTATTATGTCCTTGTTGCCAATAAGTCTAATGGCATATTGGGCTGCATTAAGAGAAGCATTGCCAGCAGATTGAAGGAAGTGATTATTCCTTTCTACTAGGAATGGGTGAGTCCATGTTTAAAGTATTGCTGTTTTTTGATCCCCCACTACAGGAAGGATGTGGATGAATTTGAGATAACCCAGTTAGTAGATGACAATAAAAAATATTAAGAGGGCTGGGGCACAGGACTTATGATGAGACGCTGAGGGAAACAGGCTTGTTTAATCTGCATAAAAGGAGAGAGAGGGGAGATTTGATAGCAGCCTTCAACTGCCTTAAATTGGATTCCAAAGAGAATGGAGTTAGACTGTTTTCAGTGGTGGCAGATGACAGAACAAGAAGCAGCAGCCTTAAATTGCACTGGGAGAGGTCTAGGTTGGATTATAGGGAAATCTTTTTTAACTAGCAGGGTGGCGAAGCACTGGAATGGGTCACCTAGGGGTCACCTTAGACATCTTTTAGGCTTGGATTGACAAAGCCCTGGGTGGGATGATTTAGTTGGGTTTGGTCCTGCTTTAAGCAGGGGGTTGGAGTAGATGACCTTCTCAAGTCCCTTTCAATCCTAATTTTCTATGATTCTGTATTTTGTTTTCTAAGATTTCATCTAATCTAGAGTAACCAATAACTCCTGTGTTCTGTAGCCCATGTATGGTTTTTATGGCCTATTGAATTATTAGTTTACAAGTATAAAAGCATTTAGAAGATTCTGCTGATTCCTCACCTTTGCTGTGGTTGATCCTTGAATGGTATGAGAAACAAGGCAAATAAGTAATCCGCTGGCATTTTTAAGGACTAACAAATGTATTTATTACATGAGCTTTCATGGGAGAAAATTCCATTTTGTCAGACATTTTGAATATGGGGGAACTTACAGAATAGGAGAAAAATAAAGGCAGGGAAATGTAAGTCATGGAATCAGTTTACACTGTAACAGCAAATCAGACCAGATGTTAATACTAACCCACCTTTATTTTCTTCCCATTCTGTAAGTTCCACCATCTTTAAAGCATCTGACTAAATGGAATTTTCTCTCATGAAAGCTCATGTGATAAATAAATTTGTTAGTCCTTAAAAGTGCCACAGGCCTCCTTCTTTATTTTGCTGAACTAGACTAACACGGCTACCCCTTTGGAATATGAGAAATGAGGTCCACCACTATATAGATTGCACAGCTAAAGTCCACAACAAATTAAAACATTTTGTTTTTATTCTGAGATTGGCATGTTCTGAAATATGGCTTTAGGATCCCATGGGCATACACTGTGACCTTTGGCAATGTTTGATTCCATTCAGTGGCTCTCCTTAAAATAATATCATTAATACTTTTGCAACATATTCTGTGTCTGTATATTAAGCATAAATATTCATATGTATCTTTCTTGATGGGGAAAAAAAAAAAAAACATTGTCTGTACCAGTTCTGGATCTCTACTATTTGTGAAATACCACATTCATTACACACAGTGGCTATGTCTACACTGCAGAGCATTTCTAAAAAAAACTTTAAAAAAATGAAATAAATTCAGAATAATTATCTCAAAATAACTCTTTTTCAAAAATGCTATTTTGGGATAGCAGTCCAGGGATGGCACCTTGTACCAAAAATACTGTGGCTTTTTTTTTCTCCTGAAAGTGAAAGTCTATACCAGACTTTCTTTTTCAAAACAAACAAACAAACAAACAAACAAACAAACAAACAAACAATGGAAGAGATAGGCAGGCTTTAAAAAAAAAAAAAAAAAGCCTTTGCCATGTCCGGTGATGGCTTTTTTGAAAAAGCTATCTTGAAAAAGGCGTTTTCTTTTGAAAAAGCTCTTGGGTTTAGCTTTTTGGGAAAAATATGCCCATATCTCAAACTACCGAAGCACTTTTTCACCAATGCTAAACCTGGTTACCTTTCAAAAAAAGACCTTTTTTGAGGTAGTTTTTTTTTTTTTAAAAAGCCATTGCCGGACATGGCAATGGCTATTTTTTCGAAAAAGCCTGCCTATCTCGTCCATTGACTTTATTTTTTTCACAAAAGAAAGTCTGGTGTAGACTTTCATTTTGGGGGTTGGGGGGAAGCTGCAGTATTTCAGGACAAGGAGCCATCCCTAGACCTTTCTCCTGAAATAGCATTTTGGAAAAAAACTTATTTTGAGATAATTATTCTGAATATGTTTTGAAATAAGTTTTTTTGAATTTCTTTTTCAAAAAATGCTCTTCAGTGTAGGCATAGCCACTATGTCTAATGCTTGCTCTTTATTAATGAGCATGTTTAGACACAAACATAAGTAAACAGGTAATTTGACTTCACCCGCCCTCTATATGCTGTTTCCTCAAGTCTGAATCCTTACAAATACTCTGATTTGCTGGTGCAGTATGGCCTGATCGCATGTTTTACACTCCCCTGCATTTATTTGCATTCCATTCTGTAAGTTCCCCATCTTCAAAATGTCTGACAAAGAGGGATTTTCTCCCACAAAAGCTCATGTGATAAATAAATCTGTTAGCCTAAGTGCCACAAGACTCCTTGCTTATAAAGCAATCGGTATCAGTATATGTGGATGAGCACCTCAGTGAAGGTGAAATGAGCAAAAATATCATGATGGGATTATAATTATGAATGTAGAGCTAATATATAATCACAGGATTTTATTTCTGTGTGTACCACTGCATAATGCTGGATCACCCCAGCCTGTATTCTGTCTTGAAGCATGGCAACACTCTGATAATACAGAAGGACAACCCCACTCCCAGATTACAATTGTGCTCTGACGGCAGAAAGGAAGTCATTCATGAGCCTTGTAGGCAACCACCTGAAGCCCTGTCAGACACAAAATTGCAAGTGTTTATATATCTTTTATAAAATATCATATACAATTGTAATGAAAATTAACTGAAATCAACTATTTATTTGTTTTACTTTTAAATATATATTTCAGTTGTTTCATGTCCTATAAAATGGGAAGTGATGTAAGTAGGAGTCCACAAAGGCTATGTCCACACATACATCATTATCTCGAAATAACCCATTTCAAAATTAATTATTTTGAAATAAAGTCCTTATTTTGAAATAAGTTAATTCAAATTAACAGTTTGTTAATTCGAATTAAGGGAAAGCCTGCTTTCAAAATAGCCATTGTTTTGAAATGGTTATTTCAAAACAAGGCCATTTGGACATGTTGTTTCGAAACAATGGTGTTGTTTTGAAACAACGGGTGTGTTCACACAGCAGTCTTATTTTGAAACAACAGAGGTTGTTTTGAAATAAGAAACGCCAAGTTCACATGATGTACCGTTGTTTCAAAACAACTTAAACCTCATTTGGTTACGAAACAGCATTGTTTCGAAACAATCCCGTTGTAACGTGTCGTTTCGAAACAACTGTCTGACCTTCCTCCCAAGGTGCTCAGCACCCCGGGGAACAGGAACTTCCTACCTGGGTGTGCCTGGCTGGCAACATGGCCGCCGACATAGCCCAGTGAAGCGGCCATGTTGCCACACCTCCCATGGTGCCCTGCCCCTGAATCGAAATAGCAAGCCCACAGTGTGAACATGCTATTTCAATTCCTGCTTTTTTCCTTATTTTGAACTAACTTTTGTTTTGTTATTTCAAAATAAGTTATTTCAAAATAAGGCGTTATTTCGATACAAGTTGTTTCAAAACAACTTGTATTGAAATAACCCCCTGTGTGTGAACGTAGCTAGTGTGTTCAAACGCCGTTGTTTCAAAACAACCATTTTGAAACAACGGCTATTTTGACTAGATGCAAGGTTTAATGGTTTTGAAATAATGGTGCATTGTATGGACATGCTGCTTCTTATTTCGAAACAACCTCTGTTGTTTCGAAATAAGAAGCCTGTGTGGACATACCCAAAGAGAAAAACTGCAAAATAAAGGGGCAAAGTAGAATCTAACTCAAATTATGCATGAATTGAAATTATGTTTTTTTTTATGTTCAAAGGAAAACAGGATAGAATTATTTTGTCTTGTTATAACAGTAAAACTGACTTTGATATATTTACAAACCTTTGTATGGTTATGGTAGATTAGATTTTTTTAAAAAACATACTCTTAGAAATGACAAACATGTTTTATTTTTTCCTCTAATACAATTAATCAGTGAGATAATGTTGCTGTGGATTATGTTCCTTTTTAGAGACTATGCACTTAATATTATTGTCTGATTTTCTGTAGTTTTATACTGAGGCCAAAGAAAGAGATGGGTTGCTTTGCCTGCTTTGCTCCAGTGCAGGAAGGCTCCAGATTGTAAAAGGGCATATTCAGCTGATCAGACACAAACAGTAACTTGCACTTTCATGCCACTCAACTGGCACTGAAATGAAAATGTGTGTTGAAAACATTAATTTTTCGCCAATCATATAGACAGTGTTTTCTCATTAAACTGTTAAACTATGTTTTAACAGTATATGTGGACTGTGTGGAACATTATGAGTTAAGGTTTCTGGGCACACTGGTCTTTTTTTTTTTTCTTGTCTGTGTTAAAAATTGCAACCTTAATGCTTAATTAATTTACTGTATTACATTTCATATATAACAATTAAGACAGCTGTTAGTGATAAAGTGAAAAGAACACTTTTTTTCTATTTAGATCTCCCTAGAATCCTTCTATATTTTCTTCTCACTTTTTGCTGTAGAAAGTATGTACCATTGCACAGATGTTTAATATGTAACATTTTCATTGCCACACTTCATGACTGATGCCATACTTCCATTGTTTTCTATTCTTTATTAATATCTGTGCCTGGAAAGTTTCCATGAACAGACAAATACAGATTTTTCAAATGGTTTAGCAATATAATGTTAAGAAATAAAATTGATTTTGATAGGCTGGATAATTTCTAAATTCATATTATTACCAAACATATTGTGTTAGCCTTTCTTATGATAGAGATTTTTTTTTCTGACAAATAACATTTTACTTGACCCTTTATATCATATTTGCACTAATACAAGATTTTTCAGGAGTGTGATTCATAACATATGATGCCTATTAAATTGTTAGCAGAGAAGCATAGAATGAACGTATCCAATTAGCATCCTTCAAAAATCAAAAATATCTCCACAATTAAGACACAGAAATCTGCATCAAGTGCCCTGACAGCCAAGAAAATATTTAATTTAGAAAAAGACAATATATTTTTTCATTGACAGAGTATCTGCATTGCCTGGGCTATTGCTGCAGGTGAGATGATATGCTTTAAGACATCATTTATATTGATGTCAAACAATAGACTTAAGTAAATTCATGTTTTCTATGTCCCAGGTTCTAAAAAAATTGAGTTTTACTGTTTAATTTATTTACTGTTATGAATGAAACTGGCACTTTATAAAGTATTTATTCAATTCATAGTCAGCAGTCCATTCCTGACTCAAAGCACATATTACCTAAAGCAGTATGCTAATGCTGGAGCTTAAAAAGAAAAGCACAAGTATGAATGTTTGCACAACTTCCCCAAAATTCAAGCTCTTTCCTTGTAGCTTTCTTACTTTGGAGCACTGCTACATAATCTGTTTTGCTCTGATTGTTGTTTTCTAATTAGTACAATTTGTTTATGAAAACTATTTTAAGACATTTTTGCTTAAAAAAAGCTTATGGTCAAATAAATTAAATATACAAAGTTAAACTATGGCTAGATCACGACAAAGACACCAGCAAGGTAAATAGCATAGGGACCATTCCTCTGTTGCTCGTGAATGAAGTAGACTACAGAACAAAATTAAAACTGTCAATACCAAAGAATTGTATGGAAACCTTTAACATAATATGGCTAGCAACAGAAAGAAAGAAAGAAACCACCATGAGGCAGGAGATAAATTATAATATAACTTTGCCAAAACCAAAAAGTCAATAATGGGGACTTAAGTGAAATGCCTTGTGAAACATCAAATGAGACCAATTTTCCACATATCCTGGGGGGGAGGGGGGGGCAAAAAAAACCCTCATGAAACTGCAAAAAATTCAGTGCAGTAGATGTTGATTCCACGTAAAACATCTAGACAATAAGAATTGCTGGGACAATTATCCACTCATTCCTATAAGGAGCTGAGCACTTTATCCCTGATCCAGTAGAGTATTTGCTTTAAAATTAAGAGTAATCGGTGTCAAGACAAAGGCCATGAATTCTAGTAGCTGCACAACTTTTATCCTTATTTGAAGTTTGAGATTGAGAAAATTTGAGCCTCAGCAAAACCAAAAACAAAATAGTCATGTTCCTTAATGTATTAAGTAACTTGAAGCTTTGGAGGATAAGTGCACAAATGCCAGTAATTCATCTTAGCAAACTCTAGATATAAAAATTGGAATATCCTATAAGGAGGTAAGAATGGCCATGCTGAGTCAGATCAATGGTTCATCAAGCCTTTTGACCTGTCTTCTGACAGTGGCCAATGCCAGGTGTCTCAGAGGGAATGAACAGAACAGTTAATAATCAAGTGACCCCTCCTGTTGTCCATCCTCAGTTTCCAGAAAACAGTTGCTGACATTTCAGTGCCTGGTTTTGTATTCCTACCACACTAAGGAGAAAACAGGATTTTTACTCACACAGAACAGTAAGAAGTTTAATCTTTAGTCCTTCAGGGAAATCCTGGCACTCTGGTGCCATCCACTGAAGAATGGAGCATTTCCACTGCAGCTGTTCCTCAGAACTAGCTAATCTTTCCCCTTTCCTAGAGCAGAATTATTGCCTATTTCTCCTTCCATAGTAGCCTTGTTCCTATGGGTTCTATACATACAAAGGGAATGTGATTCTGTGCCTGGGCATCCTTTATATATATGGAGATGGATCAGCTGTAGTATGCCCATAATGTTGAGGAATAATTATTCTACTAGGTGCATTTGCAGTTGTCTGAATTTGAGTGTGGTGAATTATTAAAGGTAGGCATAAAGAATCTTGATGAGTCTTCTAATCACCCATATAATTTTACGCAGTGTCTGACAGATATCCCATAGGCTTGAGTCATGCCGTTTAGGAACTGCCTTTGTTTGGGCATAGTTTCCAAAGCTCCTGAAATACCTCAGTTAGTAGTGTCCTTGGAGTTCTCTAGCATGAATGGCAAATGCATCTTCTGCAACACACTTTCAGACAGTCCAGCATGCACACTCAGCCAGCTCTAGCAGATGGCACAGAAGGGAACAGGAAGATAACCCTGGCTTTTTAGAGTGGTTTTGTGTCCCAGGACACATTAAATGAGCAGGTCTATCATGATGTTTGCCAATTCTCTCTCTCTCTCTCTCTCTCTCTCTCTCTCTCTCTCTCTCTCTCTCTCTTTTTAAAGAGCTTGGCGTCACTTTGGCTATACCTACACTTAGGCTATGTTCACACACAGAGGGCTTGTTTCAAAACACACTGTTTTGAAATAAATGGTTATTTCGAAATATCTTATTTCCAAAGACAAAAAAGGTGTCTTGGAAATAAGGGAGTGAAATAGCATGTCCACACTGTGCACATGCTATTTGGCTTGGGGAGGCGACTGCAGACAACCGCAGGATGAAGCGGAGTGGCGCCTCACCCCGTGGGTGTCTGCAGGGGCTGCAAGTACCCACGGGCTGAGGCGCAGCCATGCCCCACCCTGCGGGTGTCTGCAGCCCCTCCAAACACCTGCGGGGTGAGGCACAGCCACATGCCCCACCCCGCAGGTGTCTGCAGGGGACTGCAGGCACCCGCAGGGTGAAGCGCAGCCAGGCGCCTCACCCCACGGGTGCCTGCAGGCACTGGCAGAGCCGTGCAGCCGGGTGCTGCACCCCAGCCCGGGCTGCCCCCAAAGTCCGCCGTGGGTGGGGGGCACGCGGCTCAGCCCACCACTGCAGCCCTCTGCAGCCTGGCTGCGCTTCACCCCACGGGTGCCTGCAGTCCCCCTCTGCTGGCCAGGGGACACCCCTTAGCACCCTGGCCAGGGTGCTGAGGGTTCCCTGGCCAAGGTGCTGAGGGGGTAGCCCTTCCTCCCAGGGTGCTTAGCACCCTGGGAGGAAGGTCAAATGTTGTTTCAGAACACTTTGTTCTAAAACAACATGTCCGCACAGGGTAGTTTCGAAATCACTGGTTTCAAAACAACCTTGCTTTGATAGGAAATGGGGTTTAACCTATTTTGAAAGTACGACTCCCATTTCGAAACAAGGGGTTTCCTTGTTTCGAAATGGCCGTATGTCGTGTGGCCATGCTGTTTCTTATTTTGAAACAACCTTGTTGTTTCAAAATAAGAATGCTGTGTGAACACAGCCTTAGAGAGTTATTTCAAATTAGTTAATTTGAAATAACTACTTTAATTTTTACATCCAAGTTATTAATTTGAACTAGAGAGTCTTCACTGGACTCTTAGTTTGAGTTAAATTAGGATTTATTAATGCGGGTTAGAGAGCCCACATTAGACTTTCTAAATCGAACTGGGACAGCAGCAGCTCAGAAGGGAGCCATGGCTCCTGGGTTAGGGCAGCCCCAGCTCCCTGGCAAGCAGGGAACTGCGGCTCCATTCTCCCTGGGACCCATGGCTCCATGGCAAGAAGGGAGCTGTGGTTCCCTGGGAGAAGGGAACCTTTGGAGCTCCCCAGACAGAGGAGCCCTGGAAAGGCAGCTGCCAGGACTCCCCTGTCCAGGGAGCCGCAGGAAATGGCCACTGGGCCTCCCCTATCAGGGGAGCCCTGTGGAAGACTCCCTGGATAAGGAGTCCCCAACCAGTGTGCTGCTTTCCCTGAGAGGGGTGGAGATGCCCTGATGGGCTACTTTGCCCGCCAGGGTCAGGGATGTCCCAGTGGGCTGCTTTCCCCACCAGCCAGCATAAGCCTGACCTGATTCCAAGCTGCTTGTGCCGCAGTGCAAGCAGCTCAGAGCCTGGTCAATTTCAGAGATATGAAAGCAGCCCACTGGGGCATCCCTGCTCCCATCAGGGAAAGCAGCCTGCAGACTGGGGACTCCCCTGTCTGGGGAGCGCAGGCGGCTGTCTTCCATGGGACTCCCCTGACAGGGGAGCCCCAGTGGCTGCTTTTCCGGGGCTCCCCTCTCCTAGGGAACTGCGGTTTCCTGGCAGAAGGTCCTGGGGAGAAGGGAGTGCGACTCCCTTCTTGCTGGGAGCTGCAGGTCCAGGGAGAAGGGAGCCACAGGAGACCTGCATGGCTCCCCAGCAAAAGGGAGCTGCGTGCAATTCCCTTCTGCCAGGGAGGCATGCAGGGCACCTTTGCCCCAAGCCATGAAGCCCATTTATTCAAACTAACCCTACTCCCCCACTAAAATAGGGTTAGTTTGAATTAATAACTTTGAAATAAGAATTAATTTCAAATAAAAGGAGGTTTTATTATATCAAGCTATCGATTCCTTATATCGAATTAGGGAACTGTTTAATTTGATATAATGAAATGCCTTCTTGGCCAGGGAATAAATTATTTCAAATTAAGCCTCCTAAGTAGGGGTGTCCATTGCAGCTTACTCTAGCAATTATTTCTGGGTTAACTTGATGTTAAAAATACAGTTTAAACTGCACTGTTAATTATATAACCCTAATTTAAATATATTAATAAATATTTTGGATGTTTTTCTATATTTTCAAATATAATGTATTCAGTTCCCATACAGATTCTGAAAGGCACAGAACTCATTCTATGTTACAAATATTTGCACTGTGAGAAAGATAACCTAAAGAAACAGTATTTTTTTCTATTTACCTAATATGATATTATATTGATATCTCTTTATTGTGAAAGTGTAACTTATAAGGTTTTTGTTACATAAGTGTACTCAAAAGCAAAACAATATAAATCTTTACAGCCAACAATTCTGCTTAGTCCTACTTCTTTTTCAGCTAATCACTAAACCAAATATGTTTGTTTACATTTACAAGAGATAATGATGCCCCCTTCTTATTTACAATTTCACTTGAAAGTGAGAATGGGCATTTCCAGAGTACTGCGAATGTCTGGCATTATAAAGTGATTATGTGCCAGATATGCTAAATAGTCATATGAGCTAACATGGCTATCCCTTTGGAAATAGCCAGTCATATGCCCTTTCATGTTTTGACCACCAATTCAGGGGATGTTTCCACACTGATGACTCTAGTTTAAAAAATAATAATAATAATTAATTAAAAACTTGTGACCAAACTTCGTAGGTGAGAATTGTAGGGCTCCTACCTTGTGGTTTTACCTGCATTCTACGATATGTTTCTTGTTATAGCAGTCTTAGATGAGGACACAAGATGTTTTGCTGAATTTAAGAACACTTTTCACTATAGATTTGACAAAACACAAAGAGGGTATCAATGTGAGATTTCTGCAATACCGATATAAGGTTTAGGAATCTGGTGTCAACCAAAATCTGAGGGACAAGGTATGGAAGGTGATGTTACAAGTCCTAAAAGATCAACAGTCTGAGGAAGAAACTACAGAATTCAGGGTATGGGGGCGGGGGAACCTTCTGTTGGTAATGCTTGATTCAGATAATGAAAATGGACAGGTGACAGTCTGCACTCATATGGATTGTTATCAAGTAGAATCCATAAGCAGCAGGGAAGCATATCCTTTGGAATGGTATTAGAAGTATGAAGAATATATAAACGTTTAACATATCTGGCACATAAATATCTTGTAACGCTAGCTACAGCAGTGCCAACCAAATGTCAAGTTCTGATGATAATTCTGCCTGCTTTTTTTTTAACAGTATCTCCCAAAAATATAAAGAATTGTATTTATCTTAGAGTGGCTGAACAGGAAGCAGGACCTATTAGTCTTGTAGGCTCTGAAGTTAGAGTACAGTTATTTTTTACATGATTCTACATTTACAAATTCAACTTTCTTGTTAATGAGCTCACACTACAGTACTTTCATTAGGTGAATTGAAATACTGTTGTTTCCATTTCTTTTTTATAGTGCAAACATATAATCAAAAATAAATATAAACATTTTACACTTTATATTGTCTCATAACCCAAATAAATATTTTTGGAAAATGTAGAAAACACACAAATTTTCTCTAAATAGCATTCTATTGTTTAACAGCAATTAATCATTCAATTAATCACAATTAATATTTGTAATCACTTTACAGCCCTAAAATCAAGGGCTGTTGAGAAAAGTGGCTGTAGAGGAAAGCTTGAAAACATGTCCCCAGTATATTCTAAAGCAGAGGTGGGCAAACTACAGCCTGCAGGTTGACTGAATCCCATCAGCACCTTTCCTCCAGCCTGCCAGCTCTTCCCCTTTTCTACAGTGTAGACCTGGCAGTACAGGGGCCAGAGTGCCACAGCCGCTCTCTACTACCTCCCACCTCCACCACTTTTTCCCAGGTGCTAGCCCAGTGATGCCTTGGTCAGTGTGCTAGGGATTCTTCCTTCTTGTGCCTCCACCCCTTTCTTCTGGGGGCTGCCCCAGCACTGTTCTGTTTTGGCATGCAATGGCTGGTGCTAGTTTCACCCTTTCCTCCTACATGTCCTGGGTGTCCTGATAGAGTGCATCAGCTGCTTCTCCGAAGGGCCCAACAGTTTCCTAGCCGGAATGTGGTAGGCATTTGCCCAAGGGCCATGGCCCAACAGCATCCTGGCTCCCCTAGGGTACCACCCTTCCCCCCATGGTACCAAATAAAAAATACCTTTTTTTAAGTGAAAAAAGGTGAAAAGATAAAACAGTAAGAAACAAAAAACAGTGGAAAAAAACCCCAACCTCTTTGCAACTCCTTCCTTCCAATTCCATCCCCTCCACCAAAATGTTAAAAAAAAAAATGTACAAAAAAGTAGGTGGGGGGAATAGTGCAAAAAATTCCCTCCCCCGACTCCCATCTTTCCGAAATTCCCTTTCCCAGTTGCATCCCACTCCCCCTTCCAACCCCTTCCACTTCCCCCACCTCTCTCCCATCGCCCATGGCCTGCCAGACCATAAATATGTCCCTCAGGCCAAAAAGTTTGTTCATCCCTGTCCTAAAGGCTAAAAAAGAAAGTCAAATAAACCTATCAACTATTTAAAACAAAACATGTTTTTAAGCCAATTTCATTTTTGGAGTTTGTTTCACGAAGTTTTTTTGTTTGTTTGTTTGTTTTTTGGTTTTGTTTTGTTTTGTTTTGTTTTTTTAATAAGTTTATATTGCTCTCCTAAAGACAGCTGAGCCTAGCTGCTCTTCCAGGGTAAAACTCCTTACTTCTGATTACCTTGTACATAGTACATCCCTTGGCAGGCAATCATAAGTAATTAGGGGAACTGAGTTATCACTATGACATCCAATAATGCATCAAAGGTATGTAAAGTAATCGAACATTCGCCTTTGCCATGGCTTTCTTATTGCTAAGCTTGCATTATCTTTTAAATACCTTTTAATAGCATCCTTAGGACACATTTCTTTTTGTCACATTGCCCCAAGTGATTATACACTTTACCTTTGATCATGTGTTGATTTAATTTTCAGTGCTTGAATTTCCTAGCTGCTGCTTCATCCCTTGCTTTGGACTCTTTTTTTTTTTTGGTGGGTTTATTGTTTTTGTTATCTATAATGACTGAGAATTAAATACAATAATTAAGGGGAAAAGAGAGTAATTTACCTATGAAAGGGAATTCTATCAGGAAAGAGAGCAGATAAAATTTGAGATAACTGAAAGGGAACAAAATTAGAACAAATAAAAATGAGAACTGGACTCAAAAACACACAAGTCTATAACATTAGGATTAACTATAAGGGAAAAAAATCTAAAAAAAGAAAAAAAAACTATGAACTGAACTGGGGAATTGATGTATGTATGGCATACTATACCACATATTTACTCACATAGCGTGATTTGTATATAATTCATTTTTACCCTTATAAGCGGTCTTGTGCCACTTTTAAAGAACAAAAAAAAAAAACTTATCATGTGAGTTTTCAGTGGATAAAATCCCACTTGGTCAGATGATTGAAGATGGAGAATTTACAGAATGGGAGGAAAACAAATGCAGGGAAGTGTAAATCCTAGGATCAGATCATGCTGTTACAGCAAATTAAAGCAGTTGTTTAGATTCAAACAGTGTGGAACAACATATGAAAAGGAGGGGAGGTAAAAAGAAACCAAAATTGCCTGTTGTAATAAGAAAACCAACTGAAATCCTTTTTTAACCTTAAGGTGCCAGTGTCAAATCTGCATGTGAATTCCAACGCTTCAGTTTCACTTTGAAAGTTTGATTTGTAATCAGTTTCCCTAAGTACAACAATTAATATATTGTCAATGGACTGAGTAGGGTTTTTTGAATGTTGTTTTTTTTTGTTTTTTTTTTTTTTCTGATTTCAGATTTGTGTCAGTTTATTCTTTGGCACAAAGACTGTCCTGTTTGTAAAATACACAAGGCAGAGGGACACTGATGGAATGTGATGGCATAAACCACACTGCTGGATGAAAATATGAATGAGCGTTTAATGTAGTAGCTGTCTTGATTGAGTTCTGTAATGGTGTCATTTCTGCAGATATGTGGACAAAGTTGGCAATGAGTTTTGTTTCAGGAATCAGGACCATCCTTGGTGGGGGGATGAAAGCAGCAATCGCCCTGGGCTCTGAAGGTTCCATGGGCTCTGCGCTGTCCTGCCATGAGCATGGCAGCCTGGGGCCTGAACCACTGCCCCCCCCCCAGCTGTTCCCCATCCTGGGGACGGGATGGAGCAAGCCAGCAAAAAGTTGCAGCCGGGTTCAGTCCTCCCTCGCCCCCTGCCCCCAGCCACATGCTGCCTTTGGCTCTGTGCCAGAGGCAGTGGGGAAGAGGCAGCCTAAGGCCCATACCGCTGGCCCCCCCAGCTGTGCTGTCTCCCACCCCCTCCCCAATACTTCTGGCACAGAGCCAAAGGCAGCGCATGTAGCCACAGGTGAAGGGGTGAGAGCAAGAGTGATAAACACAGCTGCCTCTTTTTGCCAGCTCTCCCCATCCCTTGGATGGGGAACAGCTGGCACAGAGGTAAAGTGGGCATGCCCTTGCCCTCTGGGCCAGCTGGTCCTGCCCCCCCAGTGAAGGGGGCTGAATGGGGGCCCTGCTGAGGGAGATTCATCCAGGGCCCAGGCCCCCCCTAGAGATGGCCCTGGCAGGGATATGCACCTGCTTTAATATTTCTGTTGTTTGGTTTGTAGTTGCTGGTGAGTAAGGTTGAGGGGCTGTCTGTAAGTGAGTAGAGGTCTGCCTCCCAAGGCTTGAGAGACTAAGGAATCATCTTGTAGGATAGACTGTAGACTCTTAATGATGTGCTGTAAAGGTTTGACTTGGGGGTTGTAGGTGATGACCAGTGATGTTCTGTTTTCTCTCTTGAGCTTCTTCTGTAGTAGCTGACTTCTGGGTACCCATCTGGCTCTGTAAATCTGTTTCTTCACTTACCCAGATGGGTACTGTAATTTTTAGAATGCTTGATAGAGATCCTGAAGGTCTCTGCCTCTGTCTGAGGGATTGCGGCTAATGCGGTTATATCTTAGAGGTTGGCTGTAGACAGTGGATTGAGTGGTGTGTCCTGGATGAAAGCTTGAGAGATACAGCAGTCAGTAGGTTTTTGGTATGGGATGATGTGCATGTGTCCATCACTAATTTGTACTGTAGTGTATAGCAAGTGGATCTCCTATGTAGAGTGTTCTAGGCTAAGGTTGATCATGAAGTAGAAATTATTGAAATCTCTGGAAATCTTTAAGTGTCTTTTCCTCAGGTCCAGATGATCAATGTAGCATAAGTAGAGGAGTGGTACTTGGGCATGATACAGCAGCATTGTTATGGCTATCTGCATAGGCCCAAAATATACCAACATTTTTCATGGCTGACTTAGAATACTTCTTCCACTCTCTTTCCAAAATACCACTCCTCTACCTGGGAAGACAAAAACTTTTATTCTTTATGCAGACTCCCTGAGCTACTCAGGAACCTACCTGCATGGAACATATAGGCTGTCTACACTGCCAATTTAGTTCAAATTAAGGAGGCCTAGTTCAAACTAAATTGGTCCCAGTCTACATTAGCCTTCCCTTAATTCAGAATAACAAATTCCTTAATTCGACCTAAGGAACACTTAGTTCAAACTAGTAACTACCGGGGCTCTCTTTGAACTAAGCACTTAGTTTAAGTGTTCATTCAAACTAAGTGTGATGTAGACTTGAACTAAGGGCAGTTAGTTCAAACTAATGAAGTGTATTAATTTGAACTAACATTAGTTCGAAGTAGTCTACATTATTAGTTGAAACTAATAATTTGAACTAACTTTTCCTAATGTAGACATAGTCATTAAGCTCAGCATGCCATGCACTCAAGCAGTGTGAGACTGACATCACCCTTCTAACTTCTTTTTTCTACTTTCAGTTTGAATTTCACATCATTCTGTGATCCTCAGTGTCCTAAGAGCCCCTTCAAAGACATTCATTTGTTTTTGGGTTTTTTTTTTTCTGATAAGGGAAATGGTAAGTACAATATAAGAGAAGAAGTAGGATGTCTTGGTGTTGAAAGCACAGCAAGGAATGTAAAGATTTGAGGGCTTATAATGGCCTGATATCCTGGGCTTCCACTGCAATATTGGACTACCAGTTATTTAAGGCTTGAGCTCAATGGAATTCTTTGTATGGATTTTAAAAGGAAATCAGCATGTGCCTCAGTTTCCTTATTCAAAAACCAGTGGTAATACTTTTCTGTCTCAGAAGAGTATTGTGTAGATTATTTAATTGTTTTTGCTTAGGTGTCATGAAGTTATCAGATGAAAAGTGCTTTAGAAGTGCTAAGTGTTTCCACAATTAACCTTTCATTCACATGCACTCCTCCTGGATCACAGAAGACTGGAATTTTATGGGACTCCTCCACCCACTGATGCTGGAGCAAACTGCCAGAACAGGAGTGTATGTGTAGGAAAGAGGAAACCATAGGGCCCACTCCCATCATCACTTTTCAAAGTGGGAGGCAAGAGAGCTAAACAAGCTGTTCCTAAGGTCTTGGGCAGTAGAACAATGAATGGCAAGGAGAAATGAATCCTCTTCCACCTGGCCCAAACTCCTTGGGAGTGGTTCCATGAGGTAAGTAGCAGGCTGATGGTGGCAATTTGGTATGGGGGCGAGGAACTTGGCTGAGTATGATGGAAGAGGCAGTATTTTGGAGAATGCTCAGTGCTATGAAGGTGCCTGGGATCTGCCAGTAGCAATACTGGGGGACAGAAACATTATGTGAGATGGAGGAGGAGAGAGGAGGGCTAGTGCAGCATTGCAGCAGCACAAAAGCCAGAGCAACACCAGGGCAGGAAGGATTCTGTCAGCATTTGGCTCAGGACAGAGGCTACCCAGTCACCCACCCAATATCTTTGCTGGGATATGGAGCTACTCTCCGAGCTCATGTCCTTTCATGTGGCTGTCTGCACTCCTCCTTCATCCTGCTAAAACTTTCTGTCTCTCTCAAGCTTGCAAATGACGGGTCTCTGTAATGTACCCCCCAACACTTAGTTTGTAGGTTTAGTCACTGCCCGAGTCTGTCAGGGAAGGAGGAACAGACTGAGTGAGTGAGTCATCCTACAGCAGCTAGCCCCCATCCCATCTTAACCCAGTTTCTATCTCTGGAGGGGAACATAGACAGCTACCTCTCTTAGTGGGACAGAAGCGAAGAGGATAAGTAGGGGTGAGGGAAGGAGAGGAGAAGAGACGAGGAAGTCAGTGGGAGATTGATGAAATGACTTTGGTGAGGGGTAGGGGAAGAGGCCTAAGTGTGGTACCTTGGGTGGGTATTGGGAAGGAGCCTGGTGGGTGGGAGTGGGCCAGGGAGCTTGCCTTCACCAGGGAAAGCTTCACCAACCACCACTGACTGCTGTAAGTAAGAAATATGATAATCAGTATTATACCATTATATGTTCTCTGGTCCCTTTATTGGTTTATCAAAAACTCCCTATACGAGATGACAGTATCTAGGGTTACTTCTGGGACTGGGAGGGTTTGCTGTTAGTCAATCCCATGAGTGGCTGGCAAGAAGTCCTCTTTCACTTGGCCAGGAACCAATTACTCTCTGGAAGCTGTGAGGTGACTGACACAGGAGTGGATGGCTAACAAAGTAAAGTCAATTAATTTGGGACCCAGAGGTGTGGAACTGGGGTAGCACAGATACATTCCATTTCAGATTACAGAGATGGGAAAAAGGAACATTGAAATGTATTTTACACACACACACACACACACACACACACACACACACACACACACACA